>JAQHUG010000492.1:91961-115255 GCA_028555095.1 Dicrostonyx torquatus | reverse complement strand
CATTTATTAATTGTTTCTCTCAGTGTCTGTGCTGCTGGGGTCATATTTAGGAAGTGGTCTCCTGTGCCAATGCGTTCAAGTGTACTTCCCACTTTCTTTTCTATAAGATTCAGTGTGGCTGGCTTTATGTTGAGGTCTTTGATCCATTTGGACTTGAAATTAAGGGTGTTATATATAGGCCCCTAAGTGGCCTCTTTTTTTTTTTTTTTTTTGGTTTTTCGAGACAGGGTTTCTCTGTGGCTTTGGAGCCTGTCGTGGAACTAGCTCTTGTAGACCAGGCTGATCTCGAACTAACAGAGATCTGCCTGCCTCTGCCTCCTGAGTGCTGGGATTAAAGGTGTGCGCCACCACCGCCCAGCCCTAAGTGGCCTCTTGACTGTGTCTTTGTCCCTTCACAACTGACAGTTGGAGGGAACAAGGGAGTGTCATAGGGACCAGGGATTCCCCCCTCCCCTCACTCTGTTACACAGGATCAGCCTCTGACTTGGTTTGGCTTGTTTACTTTCCTTGAGGCTAGATCCCAGTTTTGGGTGTCATGATGAAGTGGCAGGAGCAAGTGAAGCAGCTTGGACATGCAGACCTTAAAAAGGTATTCCTGGGAACTCCCAGAACCGGTCTGACAACTACCCAGAGAAAGACCTCAAGCCGAATTGTGTTAAATGGGTCTTCTTTGACTACTTGCACCCCAGTAATCCATGGGAGGGGGCAGCTGTGTCAAAGTCATAGATGGACGGGAAGGTGGCTATTGAAAGGAGGAAATGGCATGGAACACCAGGCCTGAAGTGTCCAGGGTCATGTAAACTGTTGTCAGCTGTATATCCTGTCACTTCTTGAAGAATGCACACCTGAAGAATCCCCAGTGTGAAGGAGACCCCTGTAGAGCTATGAACAGAGCCATGGTGGAAGGGCCTGTGGTTGGAGTGACCCCTCACTCCAGAATCCAGAGGATAGAGCAACTGGTCCTGGGCCTGAAGTCTGTGCTCCACAATTTGGGGTCTCACTCATCCCTTCTTAGTACCTGTTAGTTGCAAACCCATGAGGGCAAGAAAATATTGAAATGTTTGAGTTTCCAGGTTAAACCTCCCCTTCTGTGTTTATCTCATGGCACCTCCCATGTTCACTGCTCAGTGCCCATCCTCCTGGTGGGAAGAAAGCTTGGACTTTCTGCTTATGACTGTGTCAGGGGTTGGGGGTGGATGCTGTTAGGATGAAAGTGACTGGGCAGTGGGTTTGGGCACAGGGAAACGATGTCATGGGAATTGCTGGTATTGATTGAGCAAGATGGAGAGCATTAGTGGTGGGCAATCCCTTTGGAGGCTTGAGTGTTCTTCCGTGCCCTCCCAGGCTCTGGAATGTGGTGGGAGTATCAAGACACCATGAGATCCTGTCTCCTGACAAAGGTTGAGGTATCAATCAAGTTTCTGCCTCTGGTCTCTAGACCTGTCTATCTGGGCATGGCTGCAGGGAGGAGACTCTACAGAGGCTTCTCAGCCTGCTGCTCTGAGAAATGGTGCCACAGGGGCTGAGAAGAGTGGCCTTGTGGCCGGCCACCAGCTGGACCCTTCTGGTAGTAGTGTACACACTACCCAGAGTCAGGCCTGGCTCTCTGGAGAGAAGGGCCCTGAAGGTCCTTCCTCAGGATTCTCAATCACCCTGGCACAGGATGAGCAATGCGTGGCTCCTCCTCCCCTCAAGTCTTACCTCCTTGACAGTTTTTTAGTTTAAAAATGTAAAGCACTAGGAAGTTGCCAGAGATCTTCATTGCTAAGCCTGCCCACTTTTCTGAGTTCTAGCTCAAAAAGTGTAACTTTTCTTATCCCCTTTCTTTGAATACTCTCAAAAGTCCTAGCTGTGCTTATCTTCTTACTCTGGACATTCTCACTGTCTCCGATAACCCCAGCCCTGCTGCTCCCATCCAGCCGATTGCTGACAACCACAGCTGAACCTTCCTGCTTCCTGGGACCCTGACTCAAATGGCATGTTTCTGTCTTCCTCTTTCCCTCTCCTTCCTGTCCAATTCTCTCTTCTCAGCAGCAACCAAGAAGTATAACTTCTCTGATTTGTTTTTCTCTCCAACTCATAAAAATGGTCCTTTAAAGCAGAAGGCATTGATCCTAGGGCCTGGTGAATGCTAGGCAAACAACCCATCAATAAACTACATTCCTAGCCCTCTTTTAAAGGCTTTTCCCATTTATTTCTTTCCTTGTGTGTGTACCTCTGCACACATAACAGAGAAAACACATACACAGAGCTTGTGCAGGTCAGAGGACAACTTTCAGGAGTTGGTTGTCGCCTTCCAACATGTGGGTTTTAGGGATCAAACTCCGGCCATCAGGCTTGATGACAAGTGGCTTTACCACTGAGCCACCCCACTCAACCCCATAAGCCCTGTGGGATTTTGTTTTGAGATGCATCTCTGTATGCTAAGCAGGCCTTGAACTAACTAGCAGTCCACCTGCCTCAGCCTCCTGCAATAGCTAGAATGATTACGCCAGTGACCATCACACCACCACATTTGTATATTTGTATTTGGGCTTTTTTTTTTCTGGACAGGTTCTCACCTACCTGTTGAACTTATGGCAATGCTTTTGCCTCTGCCCTCTATCTGCTGGGGTATGAGTGTGTGCCAACACATTCACTGTGTGCTTTTGAGACAGCAGCTTATGGTGTAGCCCAGACTAGACTAAAACTCTGTAGTCCTTTCTCAGCCTCTGAAGTGCTAGGGTGCCACCACATCCAGCTGGACTACCCTTTTTCGTCACCTAGCAGTCATGTAGTTGGTGGGCCTCCCCAACCGCCCCCCCTCCCCCGTTCTTTTCTTCTCTCCTTCCTTTTTGTTTTTTGTTGTTTTTGTTTTTCGAGACAAGGTTTCTCTGGGTAACAGCTCTGGCTGTGACTGTGGCTGTCCTGGAACTTGCTTTGTAGACCAGACTGTCCTCGAACTCACAGATATCCAACTGCTTTTGCCTCCAGAGTGCTGGGATTATAGGCATGGGCCACCACTGCCCAGGTAAATCTCTCAGACTTGACCCTGAATAATTACCGGGGCAGATGCAGAGAATTCTTTCATTTTTTGTGTGAGTGTGGCCACTTTTCACCATCTGAGGCCGGGCATACCTATTGTCTAAGTCAGAGTATATCCCACAAGAGAGCAGGTGTGGTAGGTACGGTTACTTGGGAAGTATACGGAAGGCCATCGTGCAGAGGATATGCCCACACTGAAACAGCCGTAAGGTGGGCAGAAGAACCGTGCAGGTGGGGAAGCATCATCTATTTATTGAGCACCTACTGAAGACCAGGCCCTAAGGGCCTGATGGGCGATGCCAGCTTCACAACATTGTGAGCTGTTTTTGACCTACTCAGTGCTGTGCACACGCTGGTGCTGAATGAGCTTGGTGCTTTGGTGGAAGCGGCGACCACAGTCCTGGCAGGCGAAGGGCTTTTCGTGACGGTGGGTGAGCAGGTGCTGCGTAAGCGTGGGCCGCTGGCGGAAGGTTTTGCCACACTCGGGGCACGCATAGGGCCGCTCGCCCGTGTGGATGCGCCGGTGCTGGGTGAGATTGGCATGCTGCCGGAAGCTCTGGCCGCACTCGGGACAAGCGAAAGGCCGCTCACCTGTGTGGATGCGCTGGTGCTCAGTGAGTCGGGACACCTGCGTGAAGCCGAGGCCGCACTCACCGCAGTGGTAGGGCTTCTCGCCCGTGTGGGTCCTCTGGTGGCGCGTGAGCTTGAGTCGCTGGCTGAAGCGTTGGCCACACTCCGGGCAGGCGAAGGGCTTCTCGCCTGTGTGCACACGCAGGTGCTGCGTGAGTGTGGGCCGTTGGCGGAAGGCTTTGCCACACTCGGCGCAGGCGAAGGGCCGCTCGCCGGTATGGATGCGCCGGTGCTGGGTGAGGTTGGAGCGCTGCCGGAAGCTCTGGCCGCACTCGGCACAGGCGAAGGGCCGTTCGCCGCTGTGCACGCGCCGGTGCTGCAGCAGCACCGAGCGGCTGCCAAAGCGCTGGCCGCACTCCACGCATCCGAAGGACTTGTCCCCAGTGTGCACCGCCTGGTGCTCCAGCAGCACGGCACGGCGTGGGAAGCTCTCACAGCACTCGCTGCACGGGAAGGGGCCCGGGGGCTCGGGAACTCCCGGGAGGGGCAGGGTGAGTGGCGCTGGGCCGGGCGGGTCACCGTGGATGCGCTGGTGCTGTAGTAGGTTGGAGCGCTGCCGAAAGCTCTGGCCGCACTCTGCGCAGCGGAACGGCTGCTCACCTGTGTGCACTCGCCGGTGCTCTTCCAAGCGCGCGCTGCGCACGAAGCCCTGGCCACAGTCACAGCACACGAAAGGACGTTCCTCGGTATGCGTGAGCTGGTGGCGCAGCAGGTGGGAGCTGCGACTGAAGCTGCGGCCGCACTCGCCACACACGAACGGTCGCTCGCCTGTGTGGATCTTCTGGTGCCGCAGCAGATTGCTTCGCTGACTGAACACCTTGCCACACACGTCACAGCGGCCGCCTCGCACCGCTCCGGTCCTGGTACTAGGGCAGCCCCTACTGCGGCCCTTTGGGGCATGCCAGCGAGTCGCCACCAGTGCTGGGCCCACACCGGGACAGGGATTTTCGCAGGCAGGGTCCTGTTCACCTTCCGGGTTGCTGGGGAGCACGAGGGCATGGGCGAAGCCACCTTCTCGGGAGGGGGACTGCATCTGTCCAGAGAGGCTAGCCATGTCGAGATCCCAGGGAACATGGAGGTGGGGGCTCACCGTATCTGGCTCTGCCGTGATGCTGTCCATCTGAAGCGCAAACCCTGCACAAGGAGACCCATTCCTTCATGAGGCTCTGGCTTTCTGCCCTAACCCACCGAATTCTGGGATACTGAACTACAGGCTTGGAACTGGCAGATGATGCAGATAGGAGATGAGAGTGGCAGTTGTATCTGAAAAGGTTTCCCTTAGGTGTGTGTGAAGGCTTTCCTGATTTAAGTCGCTGGGAGAAAAATAACACCTCTTTATGGAAGAATTTCGGGGTGATAGTGGGGCCCAGTTTAGGTGGGCAGTGAGGGTCTGGGAAGATGCAAAGAATGTAGATTCCATAAAGACCAGAGGAACATCAACAGGAAGCAGTGAGGGTGGGAATACAGTTCTTTAGTTTTGGGCTTGGACTTGCCACACTTGAGATGGCCCAAGCGTACCAGAGTATGGGGATTGCATGTAGGCTTGGAGGTTGGGAATGAGATGAGCACAAGCCTACATGTGATCAACATGAGAGCTGTTTGTAGAAGCATGTTCCTGCTACAGAGTGAGCCGTCCAAGGTGCAAGCCTGAGGCACAGTGGACTCCAGAGTGAGCTTTCAAGATATGAGGCTAATCGAGGGATGAGGTGTCTACTGAGGCTGGAGACAAAATGGATGACAGAAAATCCATAAGGCACCAAAGGGAAGTAAGATAAATTAGAACGCACAAAAGGAAACCAGAATTAAAAGCCACGCTAACAACTCTCCAGAGACTAAGGGATAATTACTCAGTCAATTCATAGCGTTCTGACAGCCACACTGTGGAAGGATGTGAACAAGAAATAATGTAACTAATTGTTTAAACTCCACTGAACATGCTAGTCCCTGCTTAGGAAAATTCACAGTAGGCTGCATTGACACATTGTTTCCTAGTCTCAGCATTTTTCTTCCAGTAATGGGACTTGAAGTCTCGTGCTAGGCCAATGTTCTATCATTGAGCTACATCTCCTAATCTGTTACCACAATCTTTTTTTTTTTTTTTTTTTTTTTGGTTTTTCAAGACAGGGTTTCTCTGTAGCTTTTGTGCCTGTCCTGGAACTAGCTCTTGTAGACCAGGTTGGCCTTGAACTCACAAAGATCTGCCTGCCTCTGCCTCCCAAGTGCTGGGATTAAAGGCATGCGCCACCACTGACCGGCTTAATCTTTTTCTTTTTTATGAGTGTGTGTGTGTAGGTGTTTTGGCTGTGTGTTTGTATATAATGTGAGACCATGTGGCTACAGTTCCTGTGGAGGCCAAAGTGGGGGGTTGGATTTCCTGAGACTGGAGTTAGATAATTGTAAGCTGATGTGTCAGTGCTGGGAACTGCAAGACAAGCCAGTATGCTCTTAACTGCTGAGCCATCTCTCTAGCCTTGTTTCCATATTAAGTGTTTGTATGCATTGCTGGTGCAACACAGGCTGGGTTGGAAATTTTTATCAAAATAGTGTGTGGAGAGGAGTACTTCCATTCACAGAATTTGGAGGATGGAGGTAGGAGTTCAAGGTTGTCATCTACTGCAATCAAGTTCAAGGCCAGCTGGGTTACATGAGATACTTTCTTGAAAACACAAACCAAACAGCGGTGTTTCACACCATCCCAGAAATTATACTTTTAGGTACTCCTATTTAGTAGTTGTATTCCTCCTGGTGTCAATGACCTATGCACAAGGTTTTCTAGTATTTAATGAGAATCAATCCAAAGAACTGTGGACAAAAGAGTGAATGTGGACCACAGTGAGTCTTCAGAACTGTGACCACCCTGCTGTTTGCCAAGCACATGGCATGAAAAGAGGGAATGAGGTCATTTGGGAATCCATGAATTTTTCTTTCTTTCTTCTTCTTCTTCTTTTCTTTTTGTTTTGTTTTTCAAGACAGGGTTTTTCTGTGTAGCCCTGACCATCCTGGTACTCTCTCTGTAGATCAGCCTGGCCTCAAATTCAGAGACCCACCTGCCTCTGCCTCCTGAATACTGGGATTAAAAGCGTGTGCCACCACCGCCTGGCCCATAAAGAGTTTTTGTAAATATGTGCATGACTGCATGAGTTTAATTGTACATTGTGTATGCAGGGTCCTAGGAGGTCAGAGGGCATCTGATGCCCTGGCACTGGAGTTCTAGGGCATTGTGAATATCCTGATATGTGTTTGAAAAGCCATAAATACTCTTAACCACTGAGCTCATTCTCTAGCCTCAAGGTTTTTTTTTTTTTTTTAAAAGATTTATTTATTTATTAATTATGTATACTGTTGTCTGCATGTACATCTGCAGGCCAGAAGAGGGCACCAGATCTCATTACAGATGGGTGTGAGGTACCATGTGGTTGCTGGGAATTGAACTCAGGACCTCTGAGCCACCATGTGGTTGCTGGGAATTGAACTCAATTGGAAGAGCAGGCAGTGCTCTTAACCACTGAGCCATCTCTCCAGCCCCAACTCAGGACCTCTGGAAGAACAGCTAGTTCTCTTATCTGAGCCATCTCTCCAACCCAAGCCTCAAGTTTTTAAAAATATATTTTTAGCCTACGTATTAGTATGTATGCGAACTTCTACTGCAGTGCACATGTAGAGGTCAGAGGGAAACCTGTAGGATTTGATCTTTTCCTTTCACCATGGGGGTCTTGGTGAACCAACCAAGCAAGGTTGGTTCATTTTCTATCTATTGGTTTAGCCTTTCAAGATAGAGTCTCGGGTGGAGGTAGGGATTGGGGGAGGGGGTAAGCGAAAGGGAGGAGGGTAGAAGGGAGAAAGGAAGAACTAGGGAGAGCCTGGGGTTGTGGGAGGGTGGAGATGGAGGAAGGGTGGATATTGGGGAAGGGAATAAGATATCTACATTAACGGGAGTCATTTTAAGATTTGCAAGAGACTTGTCTCTAGAGGGGATCCCAGGTATTCATAGGGAAGTCCCAGCTAGGTACTCAGGCAGCAGAGGAGTGGGTGCCTGAACTGAACTTGTCCCATAGTTACTTTGTTGAATATCTCCATCGTCACCATAGAAATTTCGCATGATGGATGGAGATAGAGCCAGAGATCCACATTCACACCAGAGCAAGGGATTGTGCTACCAAGGTCCAGTGGAAGGGCAGAAGGAGGGAGAAGATGAGCGAGGACGTCAGGACCGTGAAGGACTGGCCCACCAACAGAGACAGCGTGCTTGATCTATTGGGAGCTCATCAAATCCAGCTGGACCAGGACTGAATGAGCATATGACCTAACCGGACTCTCTGAATGTGACTGCCAATGGGGACTGACTGAGAAACCTATGATAATGGCACTGGGACCTATCTCTTCTGCATGTATTGGCTATTTGGGAACTTATTCTATATGGATGCACACCTTCTTAGACCGAGATGGAGGGGGGAGGGCCTTGGGCTTCCCATAGGGCAGGGTATCCTGCCCCATCTTAAGAAAGCAGGGGGAGGGCGGTGGCGTGGGGGGGGGGAGCGGGAGGGCCGGGAACAAGGGGAGTAAATGTAAATTTTTCTTGTAATAATAATAATAATTTAAAAAAAGATAGAGTCTCACTTACATATCCCTGGCTGTCACTCTGCAGATCAGGCTGGTCCTCAACTCACAGAGATCCACCTGCCTCTGCTTCCCCAGTGCTGGGATTAAAGGAGTGCATCACTTTACCTGGTTTATTCATTAAAAAAATTTAAACCTATTTTATGTGTATGAGTGTTTTGTCTGCATGAATGTCTGTGCACCATGTGTGTGACTGGGGCCAGAGGAGGCCAGAGAGGGTGTCAGATTTCCTTAACTGGAGTTACAGATGGTTGTAAGGCACCTATTCTTTCCAGCTCTGGGGTTGTTCATTTGAAAATACTATTTTTATTTGAGACAGAGTCTGTATGACCCTAGCTGTCCTGGAACTCACTTTGTAGACCAGGTTAGCCTTCAACTCACAGAGATCTACCTGCTTCTGCCTCTGTCTCCTGAGTGCTGGGATTAAAGGTGTGTGCCACCAACTGGCTGGCTATGTCCCAGTGTTTTTATTTTAAATTGTGAATATATGTGTATGTCTATGTGCATGTGAGTGCTGTGACCTCCAAGGTTACTGGAGCTGGAGTTACAGGAGGTTGTCAATTTGCCTGACCTGAATGCTAGGAACCCAACCTGGTCCTCTTATCTGCTTATCTGTTTGAGTCCCTTAAACATTGTCTTCTTTTTGAACTTTTCTTGCAGTGCATGGTAGTGCATGCCTATAATTCCAGCACTCTTGGTGGCAAGAAGACCGACATAAGTTTGAAACCAGCCTTTGATACATAGTGCGGTCAAGATTCCCTGGTTACACAGAGAAAACTAACCAAAAACAAGGAACCAAAGCAAACAAGCAAAAAAAGAAAAAAAAAAAGCCACAAACACAAAAATCTAAACTACTATCACCACAACAAAAGACCCTTTTGTCTTTAAATTTTTTATTTTAGATATATATGGGTGTTTTGCCTGTATGTATGTCTGTGTACCACGTGTATGCATTTCCTATAATATGCAGCCTGATCCTCTGGGACAATTTCAAGCTACCATGTGGGTGCTGGGACTCAAACCGAGGTCCTCTGGAAGAGCAACCTGTCTTTTTAACCACTGAGCCATTTTTCCAGCCTTATAAAAAAGCCTTTTCATCTTTCTGCTTTTTTATTTTGTTTTGGTTTTGGTCTAAAACAAAACAAATAGGTCTTACTATGTAGCTCTGGCAATCTGGAACTTGCTATGTAGACAAAATTGGCTTCAGATTCACAGAAATCTGTCTGCCTTTGCCTCTTTTAGGTGCTGGGATTAAGGATGGATGCTACTATTCCTGGTTTGCTTTGTGCTTTTGAAACAATGTTTCGCTATGTATCTAGACTGGTTCTACTTGTGTTTATATAAGGCTACGGAACACCTGGCTGTACAGGAGTAGGTTAACTAGGTTGTGTGTCTCTATGGCCATGGGCATGCTATGATGCATATGTGGAGGTCAGAAGACAACCTGTGGGAAAGACTCTCTCCTTCCACCACGTGGGTCCCAGAGATTGAATTCTCATTGTCAGGCTTAGCAAGTACTCTTTCTGCTTGAGTCATCTGACCAGCCACAACTTTTTGAGACAAGATGTTATACTGTAGTCCAAACTGGCCCTGAAGACATGACAATCCTCCAGTTTCTGCCTACCTCCTGCCTCTACCTCCCAAGTGTTAGGTGTGTAAATCCATATCCAGCTTTGGCAATATTGTAAGGTAATTGGTATTTGTGATCTGGGTTGATCAACACACTGTTATGCAGTGCATGATTAGATTGTGTCTGCTTATGAATTCTTTCTGGAGGGCACTGAGAACTCGTGTTGACTGCTGGGCACAGTTGGGGCACTGCACTGTGTACTCTTTGTACACCTTTTGGAGTTTCATCATGTGAATGTATTAACTTATGGATGCTGTCCTGAGCTGGTCTAACCTTGTGAAACAAGCTTGCTTTTGCTTCATGGTAGGGTGGGTCCAGGGCAAGGAAGCTGCTACATCTGAGCCGGACTATTAACTGCCCTAGCTGCAAAATGTAGACGCCTGTTTAGGATGAGTGGTCCCAATGAGCCATTTCTGACTTGGGATAAGACAAGCCATTATTGTCTCAAGGCTATGTATGCTGTAGCTAACCATGATACACCCCAAATGCAGATATTTCAGGGCTCCAGGACACCGAGATGCTGCTTGACTACACACGGAGACTCACTGCTGCCCAAAGCAGCCTCATAGAATGGCTCTGTGGAGACAGGCTCTATTTACGGTCTTGTCTGCTGAGGTTCAACCATGTATCAAACTACTTCTGCCTTGTGTCTTCAGTGAATTCATTTGTATTTGCATGTTACCAGCCTGTTAATGCTGTCGCTGGCACGTGTTAACATTTAAAATGGTGTTATAATGAAGCACTAAAAAGATCCCTGGGAATATAGCTCTCATAGTAGATTGCATGTTTAGCGTGTGTGAAAGGCCAGGGTTCAATCCCTGGTGTACAAGTGTGTGTACAAACACAAACATGCGGGGCTGGAGAGATGGCTCAGTGGTTAAGAGCACTGGTTGCTCTTCCAGAGGTCCTGAGTTCAATTCCCAGCAACCACATGGTGGCTCACAACCATCTGTAATGAGATCTGGTGCCCTCTTCTGGCCTGCAAGCATACGTGGAGGCAGAATGTTGTATACATAATAAATAAATCTTAAAAAAAAAACCAAACACAAACATGTACACCTTTGTATGTACACACCCCTGTGCATGCGTGCACACACATCACCACCACCACCAAATCACCAACAGGGCTGTGACATGTCTCAGTTGTAGAGTTCTTGTGGCATGCACAACACTGCCTAAACCAGGAGAGGTATCCTGCACCTATAATTCCAGCACTTGGGAAGTAGAGGCAGGAGGATCAATTGTTCAAGGTCCATCTCAGCTATGTATTGAGTTCCAGGCCAGCCTGGGATATAGCAGACCCTGTCTCAAAACAAAGCAGGACCCTCTCCCAATAACCAAAACTCCGGCCTTCACAAAAGTCACAGCTGGAGGATGAATCAAGCAGCCAAGGGGCATGACAGGAGTCATGGAGGTGAAGATGAATTGATGTTTGAAAGCAAGAAGTATGGCGCAAGAGCGCCCCAAGGAGGAAGTAGCTAAGGGGCTGGAAGCAATGGTGCCAATGTGCCTGCAAGAGAGCTGAGAGACTGGAACTGTGGGTGAAGAGAGGAGCAGGTCCAAGCAAGACGAAGTGGTCTCTAGGCAGCACAAGCAGGGCTGGTCAGGCCAGGTGACTGCTGAGGCACCAGGCGCGTATGCTGGATGTTCTCTTCTGCCTCAGCGTGCTGCCAAGCCTGATGACCTGAATTTGAGTCCCAGGATCCTCATGACAGGGAGAGAAAACTGACTCCTGCAAGTTGTTGTCTGAACTCTTATCTACATGTGTCCTATGACACACATACACATGTTCAAATACATACAAAACGGGGTGGGAAGCTGGAGTGGTAACATTAAAGGACCATCCCAGAGGCCAAGAGCCTCGAGTACACCATCACATCATGCTCCAAAGAAACATCTCATGGCAGTTCCCTATTAGGAGATATATGAATTTCAAATAGAGAGGACTTGTCAATGGCAGAAATTAAAACAAACAAACAAAAGACAAAAGAAGCCTGAGACTGAGTCTAACAGAACAGTTCTGGGACTGCGGGTATAGCTCAGTGATAAAACTCCTACCTAGAAGGAGCTAAAGCATGGCTCAATGGTGGGACAAATACCTCCACCAGAGAGGTTAAAGTGGGGCTCAGTAGCAGAGTTCTTATCCATAACCCATCAGTGGGAAGCTGGGAGTATAGCTCTGTGACAGTGTGCGTGCCTAGCATGCCCAATCCCTGAGCTCCCTACCTAATGTGGAAAAATAAACTACCTAACCTCCTGCACCAGAATTTAGAGGATGATGCCCTTACATAGGGAAGCCAATCAAGAAAGAGGAGGTGGGGTCCTGGTCCATTCTCAGCAGTTCTCAGAACTACTTTTGCCTTATCTACTAATAGGCTTTCCTTGCCAGGTCCCGAACTTCCCTTCTCTGGTATCCAACCTGCAAGATGCAGACCAGAGCCTGGAGGCCACACAGAATGCCACGACTGGGCACAGGATGTGGTATGGGGGACACAAGGTCTGTTTCCAGGAAGGTATTATGATGCACGGCAGAGTCAGGAGGAGCCAAGGGGACAGTGGCAGAGAATGCTAAAGGACCTACTGCAGAGATGAGGCTGTCTTGCATAGGGACACAATGATTCGTGGGTGTAGGAGATCTCAAGGAGGGCTCAGTCACACTGTGTCTATCTCACTAACCTGGTGAGAAGATGCCCCCTACTTCCTCATGCCACTGGGCTACAGGGTCCTCACTCCATGGGGCCACATCTGGCTCAGTGTCGCTGTGAGGAGAGGTCTGGTCCAGTGCTGTCCCATGGCCCTGCAACCACAGTGGTCATTGTTGGACTGTGCCTGGCTGGGCCCCCCACCTTTTAGAGGCTCTTAGGGCAAAGGGTGGCACACATTCTGTGTAGGGCTCACCTGGGCTTCCTTAGATAGGAGAGCAGCTGTAGCCTCTTGGGCAGCAGGAAGAGGCCCAGAATCCAGGAGTTCTGGGAGGAAAGAGTGGGGTCAGGCAGCTCAAGAAAGTTCTCACCCTCCCTAGCAGTGCTAGGTGCTGGGTTCCAGACACAAAGGTGATAGGGCATGAACTCAAGGCTGGGAAGGACAAGGCAGGGTAGCTGATGGCCCAGTTGGGAATGGGGTCAGGAAGGGCCTTCTAGGAGGCAAACAGTTGAGACAAGCGCTGGTTTGTGCCTCTGCATCTCTGTGGGTCCCAAGGCAGTGTCCCATGATGCTTGGGGAAAGCTGTGGAAACGGGGCTGTGGCGGCTAGACTGGAGGGAAGACGAAGGCCACAGGCAACACTAGAACTATTTCATCTAGCAGGGCCTGGCTTAGTGGAGTGTAGGCAGCTTGGCCCGGCCAGGCTTTAAGCCCCACCCACTTTGTCTATTCTCACCTGGATTCTCCATCACCTCTGTCTCCTCCTCTTTCATTTGAAGGTTCACTGGCAATTCCTGCATGGCCTCAGGGGGAGTTTCAGCCCCAGGCTTTGGAGTCTGGAGCTTGATGTGAGGTATAGGCTGGAAGCTGGAAGGTTCCATCTTTTCTGATAGGACCTCCTTTCCCTGTACCTGGACTGTGACCTAGAGAGATGCATTGAAGAAGGACAGAGTGGAGCTGGGTACAACCCATGGTCCATGGGCACCCACTCCACTGCAGGACTTCCTGGTCAATACATAATGAGTAGGGCTTCCAAAGTCCTCCCCCTTCCCTTCCCTGACCCCGAGCCGAAAGCAAAAGGACTCTCTGCTGGCACAGGGCCTGGTACCCTTTGTGTCTCATCCAGCTTGGGGGATGACAGGTAATGTAGGTATGGGCTCCTGTCCTGAGCAACCACAAGAAAGATCCCCGTTTTTGGTGAACACTTCTGTATGACCAAGGAACATGTCTGACCAGGCACAGCACTCCCAGACTGAGGCAAAGCTTGAACAATGCTCCAGCCCTGACCTTCCACTCAGCAATTGACTCACCCATTTCCGAGGTCCATCCAGCTCCCATCGAAGCCTGTCAACCAAGGCAGCAGCCTCTTCAGGGCTGCCTGGCCACTGCCCTTGCACGTGGGCCTGTATCTCAGGAGGCAGCGCACCTAGAAACTGTTCCAACACCAAGAGTTCCAGCATCTGTTCCTTGGAGTGCACCTCTGGGCGTAGCCACTGGTGACACAACTCTCGAAGCTGGGCCAGGGCTTCCTGAGGGCCAATTGCCTCCTCGTAACGGAAGCACCGGAAGCGTAGACGTGCAGCCTCAGGGCCTGGGTCCCACAGACTGCCTTCTCTCTCCTCCTCAGAGTCCTCCAGCTTCACCACAACGGGCTCATTTTCTGGGGGTGCACGGCCTGGGGAACCCAGCACAGTGGGTCTCATCAGGAGTACCAGATCAGGTCTCAGGTCAGTCTGTCCCTAGGGATGGAACAGTGTGAGGCATCTGGAATAAGGACAGACAGTGGCGGCGAATGCTTACTGAGTGCCTACTGTATGCTGTGTTATTTGCCCCTGAGACCTTCTCCACAGAGGACCTGTGAGGGAACAGGCACTGACAGGCCAGCCACATACTAGAGACTCGTGGGAACTCTAGCAGAGCCACTTGCTTTGCTGAACTTCTTTCCAGCGGGGCCTATGCAATGTCTGGTAGCTTCTCCTGTTCTAAGTACAGGTTGCTGCTTAGGTTCTTTCCTAAATCCTACTTCCATTTCTCTTCCCTGAATCCTATCCTTTTCTATACCAGCAGCCTCATCCCAGAAGTCATCTCTTTATTTACATCCGAGCATCAGTACCACTGCTGACTCCTCCCTGACTCCCACTATCAGCCTATTAATGTCAGCCTATCCAATCTCAGACTTGCCTTTTTCTCAGGCTCCAGCATCCCCTCCCAGTGTGGTCTCAAAGAGATAGCCACCTTATCCCTCATCCCAACTTCTCTCAGGCAACGCCTTTCCACTGCTCCTCTGAAACTACCGCATCACATTTAGCAACCATCCATTTCTTCAGCTAATTTAGTTGGAGTTTGGAGGTAACGGGGGGCACTTCTGAGGACCCTCAAAGGCCCCCAAATCACTGAAGCAACAGTCTGTAAGGAAGGTCCGAGATGCTGATTCCGCTGTGCCTATGTGAACTCTGCAGTCTGTTTCCTCACCTGCAAATAGGGCTGACTTCCCCTCCCTACATACTTTCTGCCACTGGGACTTTGTGAAAATCTGAATTTATTATTGGGGTGGCATCAACTTAGAGGCAGTTAGATTTCTGTGGGTCACACCTCTGCCGCCTCAGGGTGCCTAGTCAACTCGAAACCCTAGGAGAAACTTGGATCAGCCGCTAAACAAGTAGAGGAGGGTCCGGAAATACATTTCCCAGAGGTCTACCACTACTTTAGCGCCACTACTTTAGGGTGCTTAAGAGATCTGTCGCCGTGGCAATGGTGGCGATTGGAAAGCTCGCGTGACAGCACAAGGAGTTCTCAGACCTCTGCCGAGGCTCAAGGTCTAGCTGGGCAGCCGGAACCCCAGAATCCACTCCCCTCTGCAGTTCCCACTCCACCTCAGTCCCCTCCTAAAGTTTCGTGGTGCAGGGAGGGACTCCCAGCCTCCCTTCAGTGTTCCGAGAGCGGTTGAGCGCTCTTAAACAGGCGCACTCCCGTTCGCTTCCTCCAGGTCAGACTACATTTCCCAGACTACTCCAGCGCGCAGCTCCAGCCCTTCTGCCCTTCCCCCACCCCCACCTCCGTTTCTACCCTTCTTCCTGTCCCCAGGGGATTGCGCTGGTAACGATCAGGTCGTACTCCTGACCTTCTCTTCCCACACTCCCCGTCTCAAATCCAGGCGTTTGGGCCCCGTAGACGTGCGCAATCCTCTCTGGGGGCAACGGATGGTTGCACCGCCTTCCAGACAGCGCATGCCCCCACCACATTTTTGTCAATTCTCTGCGGGCCTTCCCAGGATTTGCAGGGTTCTGCGCCAATCACCGCTCTCACTAGGACGCCGTCAGCCTCCTCGTCTCCATGGCAACCCCGGTTCAGGAGGGGCGTCCCTCTCGGCTACCTCTTGAGCTGCGGAGAAAAACGTTCAGCTAGAGGCTTTCTGGGAGTCGTAGTCGGCAGGGTACACAGTGTGTGCAAGCACAGCATCACCGGACCTCTTTAGTATTTCTGCACGGTGGGTGGGACTAAGCGGAGCTCCATGGTAACCGGGGGACCAAATCTGGTGGTTTTCCGGGTCTTAAACCAGACTACCTGGTTTAGGAAAGGCTATCCGGTTCTGTGGTGAGGCAATAGGAAGGGGACACCAAATACCCAACGAGATAGTTATGACGGTAGGAATTAGGGTGGCAGATATACCCGCACACAGAGTCGAGAACAAGAGGGGCCCGAAAATTGTGAGGGCGGAGACTGAATGCGAGGAGGGAGTAACAGTGAATATAAGTGAACACACTGGGTTACAGGTCTGAATGAAAGGAAGAGTTTCATTCAGTCAGAGCATTTGGACCTGAGGCATGTCAGAAAATTTAGCGAGAGGAAGAGAGAAACAGAAAGGGATTGGGATTAGGAAAGTGAGACAGAGATTCTAGAGATGACACGAATAGAAAGGTAAGCAGGGAGAAAAGACGGAGAGCAGCCATACAGTAACACGGACTGATAGGTTTCAAAGACTGAAAGAAAGACCGCAACAAGAGGAGACAGAGTTTGGTGTGTGCGCGAGGGAGGCGTTTTAAGAAAAAAAAAATCATAGAAAACTTAACGATACTCCAGAAAGATGACTGGGAGCTGTCCAGTTTCCTCGCATCATTTACCAAATTCATTTTGGGACATCTGACGATTTAAACGTAGTTGTATTATTATTATTATTATTATTATTATTATTATTATTATTATTATTATTATTATTATTATTATTATTATTATTATTTTACCTTACGTGCATGAGTGTCAGGTCCCCTGGAACTGGAGTCACAGACAACTGTGAGCTGCCATGTGGGTGCTGGGAACTGAACCCAGTTCTTAACCTCTGAGCCATATCTCCAGCCTTCCCCCCCACCCCACCCCCGCGCCTTTTTTCTTTTTTACTTTTCTGTGATTGAAGTCCTCACACTCACTATTCTAGTAGAGACTGACTTGCAAGAAGCTGATGGGTTGCAAATGAGTTCTGCCAATGCATCCCCTAGAAGGTAGCTAAATAGCTCTGTATGCTTACACCCAGCCTTTTGTTTTATTTCAGATTCATTGTTTCATCTTCCTGGAACCACCCTTGCTACCTTTCTGGTTACCTTGAGGTACATAAAATTGACATATATCCTTGAGAGTTGTGGTTTTAATTTATATGTATTTATTTTAGATGGGGGGGTCTCACTGTGCTGTCCTGGAACTCTCTATATAAACAGAGTGGCCTCACTCTTAAAAGATCCCCTGTCCTCGCCTCCCGAGAGATGGGATTAAAGGCTTGTGCCATGGCCACTGTGCCCAGTCTTTTGGTTTTGGTAGTGTCTCAAGTAGCCCAGGTAGGCCTCCAGAGCTTGCTATAGCTAATGACCTTGAACACCGGATCCTTTTGCTTTTACTTCTGTGTTGTTGGGTAATGAATATTAACACCACTCCAGACAGGACTCGAGCAGTGAACCAGAATGAGGCTAGAACCTAACCAGAAACCAAGTCTTGTAGCATCATGTCCAGTACATTGCATTTGATCTGAGCTCCAGTGGTCTGTTTGCAGTGCAGGTAGCCTCTTTCTTCCTGCCTGTGTCTTTTCTCAGCAGTCACACCATGTGCTGTGTTCTTGCCATTGCCAACATCTTGGGGTCTTTACCCTTAGGGCATCACACATTTCTCTCTTGTGGTAGGGGGAAGATGAAGAAAATACAAAGCAGCACACTTTCCCGGTCATGTATGTACATGTGGTTGCTCAGTACCCTCCTGTGGCCAAGCAAACTGATCACATCTCTCCAGTAGCCCTCTCTTTGCCTTCTTTTCTCATTCCAGCCATTACTGCCTAGTAATTTAAAGCATCCAATCAAAATGCATATAGGCATATATGGGAGACAAAAATGTATAAAACCTCAACCCTATAGCCTCTGGGGCTCTGGCCTTTGGATACAAAGCCTGATGACCAGTACGGCAAACTACTTCCTGAGAAAAGAAGCCTTGAGTTCTCAATTGTTTTTTATTTTATTTTTTTGTTTTTTTTTTTTTTTTGTTTTCGAGACAGGGTTTCTCTGTAGCTTTGGAGCCTGTCCTGGAACTAACTCTTGTAGACCAGGCTGGTCTCAAACTCACAAAGATCCGCCTGCCTCTGCCTCCCGAGTGCTGGGATTAAAGGCGTGCGCCACCACCGCCCAGCTGGTGCAGCACATTCTTAATAAAACGATGGACATTTTGATTTGCTTTGATTTGACCTAATTGGATTTCTTGTGCTGGTGAAGCTGCCTGTTTTTTTTTTTTTTTTTTTTTTATTTTTACTTATCATGTACCACATGCATTCTTGGTACTTAGGAGGTGGTATGCCTCCATGTGGGTGCTGTGAATTGAACCCAGGTTCTTCACAACAAGTGCTTTTAACCACTGAACCAACTCTCCAGCTCCCCCACCCCCAACAAGTACTCTTTCTTTCTTTTTTCTTTTTGGTTTTTCAAGACACGGTTTCTCCATAGCTTTGGAGCCTGTTCTGGAACTGTCCTGGAACTAGCTCTTGTAGACCAGGCTGGCCTCAAACTCACAGAGATCTGCCTACCTCTGCCTCCCAAATGCTTCCAACAAGTTCTCTTAACCCCTGAGCCATCTCTTCAGCCCCAGGGTTTTGCCTTTGAAAGCTTGCAAATCTCTCAAGGGCTGCACTAGGGACTCTGATCCTACTATATATTGCCGGACTCCCAAGCTATCACCCTTTGAAATCTGGTTGTGAGCCTTCATGACTTGTATTCTGCATGTTTGCAACACCAGTATTGTGTCTGCTACCATCTGGAGCAATGCCATGATCTTCTTGAACTGTGCTTGTAGCAACCTTTGAGCACTGGAGCAGCTGAGTATTCTGAACTGAATCCTGGGTAAACATTTTCCTAGGTGGTGGCTCTGTTCAATAGCGGAGTCCCTTCCCAAAGGAAAGGGTCAACCTTTCATACTTTTGAGCCAGTGATGGGTGTCTGGCCATTTTCTGAGACACTCTCATGACATAAATCATATTGTCCCAGTGAAGCCCCCCCCCCCGCACCGCCCCACACACCTACTTAGACTGTATCTCACTATGTAGCCTTTGCTGTTGTGGAACTCACTTTGTAGAGCAGACTGGCTTCAAATTCACAGAACTCTGCCTGCCTCTGCCTCCCCAGTGCTCAGATAAAAGTAATTTGCTACCATCCTGGTCAAAACTGGGTTTAAAAAAAATAAGATTTGTAATTGATGTGTGTGTTCCTGTTATGTTTAGAAGTACCACATATGTTTAGGTTTCCACACAAATCAGAAGAAGGAGTAGAATCCCTGGGAACTGAAGTTAGAGGTGGCTGTGAGCAGCCCAACATGGGTGCTGGAAACTACCCAGACTCTCTGGGAAAGCAGCAAATCATCTTTAACCACTAAGCCATATCATCAGCCCCAAGACTATATATATAGGTTTTAACAATATTTCTGCTCCGCTTTTTTTTTGTTTCGAGTTCTTGGCTAGATAAAAGGAGCCAGTAATAATTCGAATCCAGTATGCTGTACTTTTAGTTAGCATGAGTATTACTATGATGAACCACCATGATTAAAAGCAAGCTGGCAAACTGGGTGGTGGTGGTGCATGCCTTTAATCCCAGCACTGGGGAGGCAGAGGCAGGTGGATCTCTGAGTTTGAGGCCAGCCAGGTCTACAAGAGCTAGTTCCAGGAGAGGCTCCAAAGCTACAGAGAAACCCTGTCAAAGAAAACTCCTAGATAAACTGAACTTCAAAGACTGAGACCATACCACCTGCCTTTAAGAAGTTAAGAACAACTGAGGCACTTGGAATGGACACCCTCCAACCTGTTGAACTATTTTCAGACTGTGTGGTGTGTTCCAGGTTCCCAGTTTTGTGAATTGTCACACATGCTGAGATGCACTTTGGTAATACAGCTGTCTTTGAGTAATTTCTGCTCTTGTAAGTAACTCCTTAGCCACATTCCTGTAAGTAACTCCAATAAAACTCATGGTTCACTGGGTCCTCTGAGGGAATAGATAGGAACCAGAGATTGCGGAGGTGCCAGGTGCAAGTCTGGGACCTCAGAGAGAGTAGACCTGAGCCAGGTCCTCTGTGGGTTCAGACATCGGTTTGGGACATCAAAGGGAATAAGCAGGAACCTGGATTCCCTGTGGGACCCAGCATGAGTCTGAGACCTCTGAGGAAGTAAGCAGGTCCTCTGCGAGTTTGGGCGCACAGAGCCTAGAACCTCCCAGGCAGTAGACAGGAGCCAGAAATCTTTCCAGGTCCAAATCCAACCCAGGGACTTCTTCAGGAGGGAATCCAACTAGGATTTACAGATACAGGTCAAAGGCAGTAACATAAGCCAAAGTTGCCCCGAGGCAAGGAACTCCACCTTGGGCAACAAATTCCTAGGAGGAGACTCCTAGGACAGCACAGTGAGAGCTGGAGGAAACAGGCTCCACCAGGAGCAGAAGCCAGGAAGAAATCCAGCCCTGGGAGCCAACCCAGTCCTGCAACACTGCAGACCAGGATTGAGCCAACAAACTGACCCAGAGTCTGCGACCTCCACTGGAACTGGAGTGGGATTGAATCAGTTACCTAAGACACAGAGAGAAAAAGTTCCACCAGGAGCAGAAGCCAAGAAGCAATCCCAGTCCTGAGGCCCGAGCAGATCAGGATTGACCCAGCGACCAGACCCCAAGCCAATGATCGCCGATGGAACAAGTCTAACTCGAAAACACAGATTTCTGCAAAAGGAGATCCAGATCAAGATTTACAGACAGATCAAAGCCAGCAGCCTAGGCCAGAGTAGACCTGAGACAGCAAACTCAAAGGGAGGAGACCAAAGCACAGGAGCACTGAGCTACCTCCAGGAACAGGAATAACCAACAGGGTAACTAGAACTGTGATACTGACTGTACCATGAGGAAAAACAGCTTTAGATTCACTGCCTCCTAGAATCCCAATTATCCAACAGAATCTCAGACAACCCCAACCACACACGTTAGAGGAAAAGATGACTAGAAAGGTAAGATGACATGCTACATCACAAAGAGGAACACAACACCAGTAAAACCTAAAGACCATACAAAAGTAAGACCTGAACAACCAAATATGGATGAACCAGAAGAAAATGATCAAAAAAAATAACCTCAAGAGAATGTTTGAAATTCTTAAAGGTGAAATTAGAAATCACCTTAAAGAAATGGAGGAAGAAACAAACAAAAAATTGGGAGATATCAGAAAATCACTTAAAGAAAACCAATAAAAAAAACCTCAACCCAAACATAGAAACCATTCAGGACTTGAAAACTGAGATAGAAAAAAATAAAGAAAACACAAGCTGAAGGAATTATAGAAACAGAAATCATGAAGAAAAGAACAGGAACCACAACAGCAACCTTTATTTTGCCCCGAGCTAAAGCCTTTTATACCTCTACTGCTTCTGTGGAAAACCACCGGCCAGAAAGAACGCAAGCAAACATCTTTGTCAATTACAGACTACAAGGAAGTTCCCCTGTCAGTCAGGGGGAGTGAGAGCAGCTAGATCACAACAAGACATAAAGCAGAGAAAGCCTGCTGACAAGCCACAGTCCCAGAATACTTAGACAACAATGCGGACACTAAGAGAGACTTACATAGATATAATCTACATGGGAAATAGAAAGTAGAAAAAGAAGCCTGGCGGGGGTGGCGCACACCTTTAATCCCAGCACTCGGGAGGCAGAGGCAGGCGGATCTCTGTGAGTTTGAGGCCAACCTGGTCTACAAGAGCTAGTTCCAGGATAGGCTCCAAAGCTACAGAGAAACTCTGTCTCGAAAATCAAAACAAAACAAAACAAAACAAAAAAAACAACAACAAAAAAAGAAAGTAGAAAAAGTCAAGATCTCCTTATTAAAATGAGAGCATGGGGGACTTTAGGGGAGGGCTTAAAGGAGGCAGGGAGGGGAGCAGAGAAAAATGTAGAGCTCAATAAATATCAATTAAAAAATTAAAAGGATTAACATACAGGTTCATATACATATGTACACATATGCATACATATCCAGGACCTACTAATATTGATAACAATAAAAAGAACAGTCAAGTGTAGTCAAGTGTGGTGACACATACCTGTAATCCCAGTACTCAGGAGATGGCAGGAATCCTTACCGTTAGAGAACATACACACAGACACCAATAGTGGAAAACGGCAGAGTCCAGGAACACCTTCTGCAGGGTAAAAAGAACCAGGAAAAGGATACCCTGCCCCGACTCTACTCTCAGCACAAGCACAAGGCCAAAGGAAAAACACCCTGCTCCCTGAGCTCATAGACTTGGAAATCCCTGTGCTGTGACTCAGCATTAATGGCCAATATTTCCTACCAGCATTAACACTCAAGCAATGTTTGTTTCCAATCTAATGATGCTTTCCCATGAAGTTCACTAGCATATTTTAAAAACTTCATTTAAACACCGCAACTCTCTGTACCTCCAGTTCCAGGGGCTCTGACACCTTCACACCAATACACATAAAAGCCTTTCCTTCCGTCCAACCCTCTGCCATCTCTCTTTTCCTTCAGAAGCAGCTGCCATTCTGTTCTTCTCCCTAGAAATACCTTGTGTGAGGTTGATTTGGTTCTGCTATTTCTTCCTTCCCGACAGCCAGGATGCCCTTGTTTTGGAAAACCCTTATACCCGCCATCTGCTTCCAGTTGTCTTCTGTCAGCGGATGTCTGTGCTTAGTGCCCGTAGTGATGTGCAGCAATAAACGAAGGGTATTATTAACCAGGAAATTTTTTGTTTTGTTTGTTTTTCGTTTTTCAAGATAGGGTTTTTCTAAAACAGGCCCAGCTGTTTTGGAACTTACTTTGTAGACCAGACTGGCCTTGAAATCACAGAGATCCGCCTGCCTCTGCCTCCTGGGTGGTGATTAAAGGACTTAATTCACACACCACCACCACACCTGGTTTAACCAGGAAAATGTACCAGAGCTGTAGTAACTGCTTTTTTTTTTTTAAAGTATTTTTTTTGTGGGCTGTAGAGATGGCTCAGCAGTTAAGTGCACTGACTGCTTTTCCAGAGGACCTGAGTTCAATTCCTAGCAACTATGTGGTGGCTCACGACCATCTGAAATGATATCTGGTGCCCTCTTCTGGCCTTCAGGCTTACATGGAAGCAGAACACTGTATACAAAATAAATCTTTTTTTTTTTTTTTTTTTTTTTTTTTTTTAGACAGGGTTTCTCTGTGGCTTTGGAGCCCTGCCCTGTGCTGGAACTAGCTCTTGTAGACCA
>JAQHUG010000492.1:36996-48779 GCA_028555095.1 Dicrostonyx torquatus | reverse complement strand
GTGGCTGAGCTGGACAAACCAGGCCACTGGGACTGCCCACCTCAGAGGAGGGGGCAGAGCCAGCTACCCTATTCCCATGCCATCAGGGTCAGTTCTCCTTCACCTGTGGTATATGGGGTCGGTCCTTCTCTCCCAGTACACGGACTGACTCTCCTTATGAGGGTCAGGGCCAGCTATCTTGCTGCAGTGTCCGGCGAGAGACAGGGCTGGTGAAGGGTGGGGCCAGCTCAGCTAGGACCTCTGATTTCACCAGCCAGTCACGCTTCCTGCTTTCTGTGGCCTTCTGAGGCGACATAGGCCACAGACATCTTCAGACTCTAGCCGCAGCTGGACCACCAAACCAGACATGGCCCTTGGCAGCCAATTGGGACAGATGACCTCCTGACTCCAGGTGGAAGTACTGGCCACTTATCAGGATGGCTCTGGTGGCTTCATGTCCCTTGGACACCAACAAGGTCACAGGTTGCGGCCCCAACCCCGGGCTTCCATGTGACTTCTCGTACTTCAACACAGACCCCAGTGTGATGCGTTCACGAGCCTAGACATGGCCCTCAGCTGCAGCTCTCGTCCAGAAGTTACCATGGCATTGGGTAGAAGCACAGGCCACCCAGATCTGAATGACTCCAGGTAAATCATAGCCCCCATACCCAAACAAGACCAGATATTGTGGCCTAGACCCTGGGTCTCCATGTGGATGGGCCCTAGTGGCAACATGGGCTACAGACTTCAACATCAACTCTGACTGTGGAAGGAACACATATCCTGACAAGGTCTTTGGCAGCAGCCTGGGTCTAGATACCACCATGGCCCCAGTGGCAGCGTGGTCATTGGACACCAACACAGTCTCAGGTGACAGCCCTGGGAATCGGCATATCCCTCCATCACAACAGGAGCCATGGACATCAACACAGACCCTGGCCACAGTAGGGTCATGGACCCAGGCATGGCACCCAGATGCAGCTCTGGCCTGGCTGCCAGCATGGCACCAGGTAGTAGCATGTACCACTCATATCTATATGGCCCTGACTGTAGCATGGCCGCTGGGCACCATCATGGTCCCAGGTGGCTGATCAGATGACAGGTCACCACATGGCCTTTGGTTGCAACAAGAGCCACAGAGCCTGGGCCTGGACAACTCCAGGACCACGGGTGGCAGCACAGGCCACCCAGACAAGTGTGGCTCTGATGGTGGTACAGCCCTTGGAAACCGAAAAGCCACAGGTTGCAGCCCAGACTGAAGGCTTCTGGGTGGCCTTTGGTAGCAACATGAGCCATGGAAGTTAACACAGACCTTGACCACTATAGGGCCACAGACCCAGGCATAGATCTGGGCAGCAGCTCATGCCTGAATGACACTATGGCCCCAGGTGGCAGCATAGGCATGGGACTTCCTGTGGCCTTTGGTGGTAACATGGGCATGGATGCCACATACCCTGGCTGTGGTAGGACAATGGACCCAGACTTGGCTCTTGACGGCAGCCTGGGCCTGGATGTCACTGTGGGGACTTTTGCTTTGGGGGCTGGGGTGATGAGGGCAGGGGAGCCACAAATGAGTTACCCAGGAAGCAGACTCCAGAATGACACCATCGGAACAGAAACTGCTCCCTCATGTCCCCTTTCTGTTGTTTCAAGGCTGCATAGTTCCATGAAGAGAACCTTTTGAGTATTTGATTTGTTTTTATATGAGATATGACCTTCCAGATTGAAATACCTTCCCCCAAAAGCAGGAGGAACAATCCACAGATGATAAGCTTTTCTGGAGAACATGGAGATCAGATTTCGAGCTACCCCTTTAAAAAAGTTCATCAGGTCAGACAAAGTTACGATGTCCACTCTGGTGGCATTAATTTGGGTGATTTTCTGATGTAATCATTGGAGTCACATTGCAGTTGTAAGTAAAGTATGAGTCCATGTCCCAGTAGGGTACTGCCTCTGGAGCTTTAGGGCCGAGGAGTGCTTAAGATGTGCTTGGTATTGGGAGAGACAAATAGCGGTATATTGGGGGTCACAGGTTACCTGAGCTAAGTCCCGGAGGCCATTCATCTCATCCTGTATAATACCTACTTGGTGATGGAGGTTAAGTGGGCCTACTAGGAGGAGCTGATTAGCTTGGAGATGGGTATCAAGTGCTTTGCTGTTAACCTTGACATATTGTTTAAGGCTGCTGCTGTCTGTACAGAATTTTGCAAGGAAATTACTGCAGTGGCTGCTGCTACTGCAACAGACAAACCCAGGGCTATTGCTACTACTATGGCTGAAATACAAATATCCCTCTACGTCTTGGCAGTACAGTGGGTGGTTATTATTAAAAGTCATCCATCCCTTGCCATCCCTCTGTAGCATTAACTGGAAACCATGCGAGTGGAGGGTGGCATCAAAATCAGGAGGTGTTGCCTTAATCAGGGAGAGGGTACAATTCATCTCAGAGCAGTTAAGAGTAGATCCAGTGTATGAAAATCAAGAAAAGAAGAAGGGTGGCCGGACCCAGGCATGTCCTGTGTAGGTGACGTTAATAGCAGGTCCCCAAAGGCTTCTATTGACAGAGAGAAAGCTTTTCTTGAAACGCTGTGAGTTATCTCCATAAGCAGAGGCTAAAAAAAATTAATTCCCTGAATCATCACAAAATATCTGAGATCTAAGCAGACCACACTTACAAATATGTGGAGAGCCCCAAAGTGATTGGAGTGGCCAGTCACTATCAGTTATTGGATCCTGCAGATAATATGGGGGGTTGTCCTGTGGATGTATTTCAGAAGGATTGACCCCCAGAAAGTTGTCAAGGGCAGTGGACAGACAAACATCCTGAAATTGTAGGATCCATTAGGGGCAGACATCCCCAAACTCCATGATGATTGTAACACCACATAAATAGCAGATGTTTGGGTGAGAAGTTGTACAGGCATCAGTGAAGCATTTAGGCCTTGTATTGGAAAAGTGCCCTTGATCCTGGCCAGGGTCCATTCCTGAATGAGATTTCCTTGGTACCATTGGTCTGGGGGGAGGTGTATGGTAATGCAAAGTACTTTTCTCCCTAGGTTGACTGTTTATGCAAATGCAAAATCTCCTGTGGCTATCTTTGCCAAGAGGACAAAATCAGGGGTGGAGGCAGGTATCGCCATGGAGGCAAAACCAACCATATAGGTAAGGCAGGCTCCAGATAAAAAGAGCTGTTAACGGGAGAAGGCATAGATGAGTTAACTGGCGTGGGGAGGGTCATCTATTTTAGGGTTGTCACTGTACATGGTCAGCAAACTAGAGTCCCAGGAGACTGGCGTTAGAAATGGAGGGGCTCTAAACACGGCTCACAGCAAAGACTGAGCCTAGACCTGAATATTATTGGCAATAATAGGACACAGGCAGGCATAGGGTATGAGGTCCTGTCTCTGGCCCATCCAGGGACATATTTCAGCCTGAGTTAGTAAGGCTTTAAGGGCTTCCTAAGTTATGGGGAAGCTGGTGCAGAGTCATCCACTCTGTTGATGCTGACTCTGCCTCTGGGATTCTCCTCCTGATTCTGCAGACTTTGTGTTCCTGAGCAAGTACTATCTCTGTGAACCAGATCCTCTTCTCCCTTGTCCAGCAACAGGCTGTTCATCGTGGACATCAGTCTCTCCATTCTTCATAAATGGCTTGACGGCTCGCCCAGGTACTCAAATGGGTTTTTCTGCCTCTTCTGGGAAAATACAAGCAAAATCTTGACCTGTTGTTAGTAGTGGGGCAGACCCCTCCACTGATTGTCTGTGGGGTCACACCAGAGGACCAGTGGCAATGGTGTAGCTCGAGGGAGCATGGCTCCCCAGTGCACTTACATTTTCTTTTACTCATTCAACATACCAACCACAGTTCTCCCTACCTCCCCCAACCCTACTACCCCATCCACTCCACAGAGAGAGAATTAACAAAACCTGGCACATCAAGTTGAGGCAGGACCAAGCCCCTCCTTCCTGCATTGATGCTGAGCAAGGTATCCCACCATAGAGAATGGGCTCAAAAAACCCGCTTATGCACCAGGGATAGATCCTAGTCCCACTGCCAGGGTCCCCCCAAAATAGAAGCCACATAGCTGTCACCCATATATAGAGGGCCTAGTTTGATCCCAAGCAGGCTCCCCAGCTGTCATTCCAGAGTCTGTGAACTCCCAGTAGCTAGAGTTAGCTGTCTCTGTGGGTTTCCTGTCATGATCTGGATCCCTCACCTTTCCTAATATAATTCCTCCTCCCTCCCTTCGCCTAGACTCCCAGAGCTTTGTTGTGAATCTCTACATCTGCTTCAATCAGTTACTGGATGGAGGTTCTATGATGACAATTAGGGTAGTCGCCAATCTGATTACAGGGAAAGGCCAGTTCAGGTACCCTCTCCTCTATTGCTTAGGATCTTAGCTGGGGTCATCCTTGTGGATTCCTGGTGAAGTAGGTGGCTGCTTGTTCATTTCTGGCTGCCCAGACTTCTGAAATAACCACACAGAAACTGTATTAGTTAAATCACTGCTTGGCCCATTAGCTCTAGCTTCTTATTGGCTAACTCTCACATCTTAATTTAACCTCTTTCTATTCATCTGTGTATTGCCATGTGGCTGTGGCTTACCTGCAAGGTTTGGCATCTGTCTCCAGCAGGGTTCACGGCTTCTCCTGACTCTGCATTCTTTCTCCCAGCATTCAGTTTAGTTTTCCCCGCTTACCTCTATTCTACCCTGCCAGGCCTAAGACAGTTTCTTTATTAACCAATGGTATTCACAGCATACAGAGGGGGATCCCCCACCACGTTTCCTTTTCTGTTTAAACAAAAAGGAAGGTTTAAACTTTAACATAGCAAAATTACCTATAACAAACAGGTATCAAGTAAGAATTACAGTTACAACATTTATATCTACTTTATCTTTTATCATAACTAAGAAAAACTATAATTATAACTATATGTTTTTCAACTCCATCAAATTGACCTATGTGAAGAGTAGGCTCGCACCACTGAATCTGGCTTATGTGGTATTGGGGATTGAACCCAGGGCTTCATGAATGTTCGGCAAGCACTCTGCCAACTGAGCTACATCACTAGTTCCAAATATCTAATCTATGCTTGTCTTGAACACATGATAGTCCTGCCTTTGCCTTGGTCGTGTGTATCCCACCAGCATGCACCAATACAAACCTGCTGTATGTTTTTCATATGGAGGGTGGAACACATTCTGAACTTGACAGATGAATCGGTAGAGGAATGTTGCAGGATATTTGATCACACTGTGTGAAATGTGTCACTGTTTTATTCTGATTTGTTTAATAAAGAGCTGAATGGCCAATAGCTAGGCAGGAGAGGTTAGGTGGGACTGCCAGGCAGAGATAGAACTCAGGGAAGAGGAGAGGTGAAAGATGCCAGTGGAACATGGATAGAGTGGAATATACAGAATGAAGAACAGGTAAAAAGCCATGTGGCAGAACATAGATTAATAGAAGCAGGTTAATTTAAGTTATAAGAGCTAGTTGGGAACAAGCCTCAGCTAAAGACTTCCATGTCATTATTTTGGGGCTGGTGGTCACTAAAAGAAAGTCTGACTGCAGGGGAGATATTCTCTTTCTGTGGAGGAATTTTGGGCCAGATGCCTGAGGTTGAAGGTCAGTGTTGGTTCCTTTCTTTGTGTGTGTAAAACATTAATATCTGCTTGGATCCATCAAAGGAAGGATATCTGAATCATTAAATAAACTGGGCATCTACCAAAAGTCTATTATCAAAAGTTCTTTGAAAATTCTGTTCAACATTATTTGATCATATTCACTCCCTTCTCCAATTCTTTCCGAATCCTCCCTGCTTTCTCTGCCTCCATAAGTTTTGGGTCCTTAAAAAAAATGAAGCCAAATATGTGCTGTCTGTATACACTTCAATGAATGGCCCAAATGTGGTGGTATTTTGTTTGTGATCTAACAAATAAAGCTTACCTGAAGATCAGAGTACAGAGGTAGTCAGTCACTAGTTAGCCATAGAGGCCAGGGAGTGGTGGCTCATACCTTTAATCCCAGTACTTTGGGGGGGGGGTGTCACACACCTTTAATCCCAGAAGTAGGGAGGTGGAGACAGGATGGGATATGGCTGGACAGAGAGAATGTAAGGTGGGAGGAGATAGAAACTCACTGCATTCAGTCTGAGGATTCTGAGGACTTGTAGAAACAGGATACTCTCTTTGGATTTCATAGAGATAAGAACTAGTGCCTAGCTGCTCTGCTTCTCTGATCTTTCAGTTTTCACCCCCTAATATCTGACTCTGAGTTTTTATTATTAAGACCAATTAGAACTCTCACTACACCACCAGTGTAGCATGGTAGACCTACCAGGAGCCACACCCTGTAAGAAAACCAACCCTCTGCCAGCATCAATCAGCTGTCACTAGCTCCTCAGCTAGAGGTGAGACTTTGTGCCCATGTCCCCTCTCCATGCTGTTATTTGGTTTGTCTTGAGCTTGCACAGGGCTTGTGGATGCTGTCACAAGCACTGTGAGTTCATATGTGCAGCTGCCCTGGTATGTCCAAAAATAGCTTCCTTGTAGTCACCCATCATCTGACTTTTGTAATCTTTCCACCCCCTTTTTCTCATTGATTCCTGAACCTCAGGAGGAGGGGTGCGATACAGATACCCCATTTAGGGCTGAACATTCTGCAGCCTCTTAGTCTCTCCACCTGGATTAATGGTGGGCCTCTGTTTATTTATCTGCAAAAATAAACTCCCATGATGAGAATCAAGACATGAATCACCTATTGGTATAACTATAAGTCATGAGGAGTCAATTGAATTCTGTGTCTACTCATCAGATCAACAGCAGTAGGCTCTCTCCTAGGGCATATGTCCTATATAGACTCAGGATTTTGGCTTGTTAATGGTGTCACCTATGGGTGCCATTTTATGCAGTAGGCCTTAAATCTAACCACAAAGTGAATTCTTGCTTCCATGACATTTGTGCCATTATTACATCACTGTGCATGTCTTGACAAACAGGTCATTATTGTTGCATGCAGAGTTCATAGCTGGGTATGAGTGATGATTGTCTTTCTTTTTTAGTGACATATCTCTATGTATATATGCATGCATGTATGTATATATCTATATATGTATGTATCTGTATCTTCCATCACCATGATTTGAAGCCAGAAGGGCAAAGATTTTGTGTTAGTACCAGCTTGATTTCTTCACAATCGTTTGTAGTATCTTCAGTGACAGTGTCTTACTGTTAGTTTCTAGAGGACAACCAAGAACAGTGACAATAGCTTGTAATGTTTGGGTGTCTATGAAATCTCACTGTAGAACACTCTCAAAATAGGTAACTCATGCCTATCAATTGATGAACAAATAATAATAATATATATTTTTAAATTAAAATTTAACATAATGAATGTTCTGCTTGCATACTTGTCTGTGTATCATATGTGTGTCTGGTGCCCATGAAGTCAGAAGAGAGTGTGAGAACCTCTGGAAGTGGAATTACAGATTATTGTAAGCCACCATGTGGGTGCAGGAACTGAACCTGGGTCGTCTCGTAGAGCCGACAAGTGATCTTAACTGTTGAGGCATCTCTCCAGTCCCATCTTTCCATTCTAACAACACTGACATAAGTATAACTCATAAATAATGACTGTTTTCCTATTTAAGGTAGGCAAGATTTATTTGGGGAAATTTATTTGTTGAATGGTTATAACACATTCTATAGAAGAGGACTGTTCAAGTCGGGTGTCACAGCATAGACCCTTATCCCTAGTACTTGCAAGGCAGAGGCAGGTGATCTCTGTAATTTAGAGGCCAGCATGGTCTACAGAGTGACTTCCAGTACAACCATGGCTACATAGTGACACCCTGTTTCAAAAAACAAAAATAAATAAATAAATGAAGAGGGTAGTTCAAAAGAAGTTTTAGTCAAGATACAATTAATATATTTCAAATCTTCTAATTACAAATTTTAAGAGGAAAAAATCATGAAGGAGAATAAACAACTCATAAAATAGTCCAATGTGATGGCGCATGCCTTCATTCCCAGCACTCAGGAGGCAGAGGCACAGATCTCTTGAGTCCCAGACCAGCCTAGTCTTCAAAATGAATTTCAGGAAAAGCCAGGGCTACATACAAAGATCCTGTCTCAAAAAACAAAACAAAACAAAATACATATAAAATAAACATTTTTGCTTTTTAATTAATTAAAATTTTTATTAATTAAGCGTGTGGGCTCTGATACCTGCTAGCCAAAGGACGCTGTGCAGCTTCGCAGCTGAAGGCGACATTTTAGAAAGACAATAGGTGAAAGTTCTGCTCCAGCCTTCCTTTTCATTTGTAGATCGCTCCAGGGGAAGTGCTTATCTCCAAGCTGGTGAAGGAATATGCAGGTGTGTGTGCTGGGGGAGGTGCCCCGGAAAAAGGAATAGATAGATAAGTCCCCAAGAGGGGAGAAGAGGAAGAAGATCAGAGGGAGAAATAGAGATTGGAAGGAACATAGCAGAGCAGGAGAAAAATAGAAAGCAGTTTTCAGAGAAGAAATGGTTTTAAGAGAGCCTAGAGAGCAGAATGATTTTTAGGGAAATATAATAAACGCAAGGCCTCGCTAAAGAAGGAGAGAAGCCTTTTAAGCTGTAATGGTGTGAAAGCCTGTTTCTTTCCACGCGTCTCCGGGGACACATTTGGGGAAAAACATCAGTTTCTATGTTGGGGTCCCGACATAAGCGTATTCATTTATTTTACATCCTGATCACATTTCCCCCTCCTTCCTCACCTCCCTCTCCGTCCTTCCCATCCCCCCTTCAGTTCACTTCTCTATTCCTGTTCAGAAAGGATCAGGCCTCCTAAGAATTTCAACAAAGCATAGCATGTCAAATTGAGGTAAGACTAAGCTCCTCCCCTTGTATTAAGGCTGGTCAGGGCAATCCAGTATGAGGAACAGGTTCCCCAAAACCAGCCAAAGCATTAGGGACAGTCCCTGCTTCCACTGCTAGGATTCCCACAAGTAGACCAACCTACACAACAGTCACACATATGTGGAGGGCCTAGCTATATGTCATACACATGCATGCCCCTAGCTGTAGATCCATACTCAGTGAGCTTCTATGAGCCCTGGTTAGTCATTGCTGTGGGTTCCCTTCTGATGTCCTTATCTCCTTGACTTGTACAACTTCCTCCTCTGCAGTAGGATTGCCCTCCAATGAGTGGCTTTGGGTCTCTGCATCTGTTTCCGTCAATTACTGGATGAAGACTCTCTGAGGACAATTGGGATGTCATCAGTCTATGAGTATAGCAGAATATCATTAGACAACTTTATATTGACTTTTTTCTCTTAAGTTTTGTTTGGTTCTATCCTAGGTCTTTGGTACATCCAGTCTCTGGGTCCTGGCACTTCAGGCAGTGTCAGGAGTAGGTTCATTCTTGTGATATGGGTCTGAGGCTGGACCAGATATTAGTTGGACACTTCTGCAATCACACATCCCACAGGCAGGGCAGACTGTAGGTCAAAGTTTGTGTGACTGGCTGTGGTCACAATCCCTCCATTAGAAGTCCCACCTGGTCACAGGAGATGGCCAGTTCAGGCTACACATTCACCATTGCTAAGAGGCTTACCTGGGGTCATCCTTGTAGATTCCTGGGAGTTTCCCTTCCAGTAGGTTTCTACCTGACCCTGAAATGCCCCTGTGCTGTGATATTTTGTTTGTGCTCTAACAAATAAAGCTTGCCTGAAGATCAGAGGGCAGAGCTAGCCATAGTTAATCATATAGGTCAGGCAGTGGTGGCACGTAACTTTGATCCCAGCTCAGGGGAGGTGGAGACAGGAAGTATTATGACTGGGAAGAGAGAGGAATATAAGGCAGGAGGAGACAGGAGCTCAGTCCTTCTTGGTCTGAGGATTTCATAGAGGTAAGAACTAGCTGCTCTGCTTCTTTGATCTTTTAGCTTTCACCCCCTAACATCTGACTCTGGGTTTTATTATTAAGACTAATTAGAATTTGTACTACACCCCTCCACCTACCAGTCATGTCTCTCAGTACTCTCCCCTTCATCCACCCACCAAACCAATCCCGCATGTTCTCACCTCTACCTGCCCCCAGTCCCCCCATGAGATCTCTTCTATTTCCCCTGCCCACAGAGTTTCATGCGGCCCCCTTGGGCCTCCCTTGTTAACCAGCCTCTCTGAGTCTGTGGATTGTAGCACAGATATCCTTACTTTACAGCGAATATCCACTTACAAGTGAGTACATACCATGTTTGTCTTTCTGGGTCTGGGATACCTCACACAGGATGATTATTTTTCTGGTTCCAACCATTGATCTTCAAATTTCCTGATGTCGTTGTTTTTAACAGCTGAGTAATACTCTATTGTGTAAATGTACCATATTCTCATCATCCATGTTTCTGCTGAGGGTTATCTAGGTTGTTTCCAGCTTCTGGCTATTATGAATAAAGTGGATATGAACATAGTTTAGCAAGTGTCCATGTGATATAATCAAGCATTCTTTGGTTATATGCCCAAGAGTGGTATAGCTGGGTCTTGTGGTGTATCAATTCCCTATTTTCTGAGAAACTGCCATACTGATTTTCAAAGTGGCTATATAATAATTACTTAATTTTATATCCTGGCTACAGTTTTCCCTTTCTCTTCTCATCTCACTCCCTGACCCCCTCTGACCCCATCCACTCCCCCTTCATTTCTGTTCAGAAAAGAGCTAGCCTCCAATGGATATCAACAAAACATGGCATATCAATTTGTAGTAAGACTAAGCACCTCTCTGTGTATTAAAACAGTGTAAGGCAACCCAGTATGAAAAATATGGTCCCAAAAGTCAGCAAAAGAGTCAGAGACAGCCCCTGCTCTCACTGTTAGGAGTTCCTTAAGAAACCAAGCTACACAGCTGTCAGAGACATGCAGAGGGCCTCCATCAGTCCTAAGCAGGTTCCCTGGTTGTTGATTCAGTCTCTGCAAGCCCCATGAGCCCAGGTTAATTGATTTTGTGGGCTTCCTTGTGATGTCCTTGACCCCTCTGGTTCCTACGATCCTCTCTCCCTTTCTTCAGCAAGATTCACTGAGCTCAGCCTAGTCAAAATATGAAAATAAAAAATTACATGTTTGAAAAGTCTATCTCTCTAAGTCTGTCTGTCTGTCTTTGTATCTGTGTAGGATCATGTGTGTAAAATGTATGTGGGTGTCACATAGAGTTAAACATGACCACCTTTTTTTCAAAGCTCCAAAGTATTATAATTTAAGTGAACAATAAATATGAAATTATTGAAATGTTATGGATGTGGTTTTTATTGAGACATAATATTAAAAAATCTAAAATTGGTAAACGTACAACTTGTGTGAATTCTAACATGAACCATATCAAGGATCAAGAGCCACACAGCTTCCAACTTATCACATACATCATCAGAGAGATTTGTTTGTTGATGAGGACATCTGGCCTTCATGTCATCCACCAAATGCTCTTTGAAAACAGGTAATTCTCAGTACTGATAAAGAAGAAATAAACTGTGAAATTATTTTATTATTGCTCATCAGTAAAAATGGGCAGAGAATGGGGTAGAATGATGACACAATTACAACAATTACCCCCAATGTTGGTATTTTTTCATGTGTATAAAACCCATAAAGGGTGATAAAGTTGTTCAAACAATAAAAGATCACAAAACAGCTCACCAGCAACAAGATGCTGTGAGTGGCTCTGCGCTCAGGAGATGTCCTGCAGGAGAGGCTTTGGCTACGGAGATGCTGGGCTCCCTTGCGGTGTTTGTAAAGGAGAGTCACCATGTAGAAACTGGTCAGCATCATGATG
>JAQHUG010000491.1:868562-887980 GCA_028555095.1 Dicrostonyx torquatus | reverse complement strand
GAGTTTAGAGAGTTTAGAGAGTTTTAGAGAGCAGAGCAAAGAGAAAAGAAAGGGTTTTAAGAGAGCCTAGAGAACAGAAGCAATGGTAGACAAATAGAATAAATACAAGGCCTCGCTGAAGAATAAGGGAAGCCTTTTTAACTGTAACGGTGTGAAAGCCTGTTTCTTTCCGCGCGTCTCCAAGCACACATTTGGGGAAGAACATCAGTTTCTATGTTGGGGCAACGGTCCCCGACAAACATGAATTGTGTTCTTCATAGGGGTCATTGAAAAAAATACGACCTATTAAAATTACATGGAGATTTAATGAGCCTGTCTGGCTACTTCAATGACCCCTCTCTGAAGAGCTCTAGCCTCTTATTGGCTTACTCTTACATCTCAGTTTAACCCATTTGTATTAATGTGTATCAACATTGGCAGTGACTTACTGGGAAAGATTCGGCATGTCTGTCTCTGGCAGCTCCATGGCATCTCTCTCCCCCGCTTTTCTTCCTCCCAGCATTCAGTTCTGCCCTATCAACTAGACCAAGGCAGTTGCTTTATTCATTAACCAATGAAAGCAACACACAAACAGAAGGACTTCCTACACCATTTTCCCTTTTCTGTTTAAACAGAACGGAAGGCTTTAACTTTAACATAGTAAAATTACATATAACAAAACAGGTATCAAATAAGAATTACAGTTATAATACTTATATCTACTTTATCTTTTATAATAACTAAGGAAAACTACAACTATAAATTCTTCAACCCCATCAAAGACCTCAAAAAGTTATAATATTCCCTAAGTAAACAGGAAGTGCATTGTAAGCAACTTCCAAAATTCTAGAATTGACAGAGACATCTCGCTGCCTGGACAGTCACCCAAAGTTTTTCTGTGCTGTTGGGGCATCCATCTTCAGCCTACAGGCCCATAGTAACCAGCAGACTTTTCCATGAAGCAGGAAATTTCAAAGACAGGGCTGCCTATATTGGCAGTTTGCCAGTCACTTTCTTCTGTATCCTGCAGAATGTCTTGCAGACTCTTTCATGAAGCAGGAACCCCAAAAGATCATCTCACCTTTAGGCAAGTTCAGCAGTCATTTCTCTGTGAGTTCTGCATGTCCAGTTAAGCAGTCCAGACAAGAGCAGTTTCTTGCCCAAATGGCTAAAGAGCCTCTTGAAGTAGCTCGGTGCTGCCAGGAGCAGATGTGTCTCACTCTCATGAAAAGTGCTAACTTCTTAAAACTTTTTAAATGCTCTTCATGAGAATGGCCACCTAGAACCCCTCCTTTTCTCCCTGGACTTATCCAGCTTTTGTAATTAAAAGAAATCTTGTAAATGGAGATTGTTTGTTGACTTATTGAATGTTAGTGCCACCGTGTGGCCAGTGGAATTACCTAAGCCCATGGTGATTCCTGAAGATCGGCCTTTAATACTTTGGGATTTTAAAAGTTGCTTTTATTCTATAAATATTCAAGTTGATGTATTTTGCCTTTTCCGTTCCTTCACATAATCATTTCACCTGCCAGCTTACGGCCCTGTCTTGGCTCCATCGCATTTTGTGCTCTGGTCCAGCCCCTACTGGATGTTTGTATGCTGTACCCACGCACCCCTACACACACACACACACACACACACACACACACACACACACACACATCCTGGCTTAATCCACTTTAATCATTATCCTGCTCCCACCCAATCTCTGCCCTCCCCCACACCTCTACCTCCAACCAAGTCGCCGTTACTGACTCAGCCTCTGGTCCCGCCTCCAGTCTCTGACACCAGCCTACCCATCTTATTGCTCTGCCCCCACGGCAGCACCCAAAATGTGGAAAACAAACATTTATAAACAATATTTGGGAATTTGGGCATAGTTTTTTAAACTACTTCCTGCTGATTGGGGAGGCTATTAAACAGGTCTTTGATAGAGTATCTGTGTGGTTACACCATCTCAGCTAGCGGTCCTGAAACTGCCGTGGATAACAGATAACCTGGACCATCACTTCAGGGAGTCTTGTTTGATCAAACCATATTAGCCAGTAAGGAATCCACAGCTTTCTATCCTTTGTGGAAACAAAAACAGAACCTTTTTTACAAAATAACATATCCTCAGACATAAATTTTGAAGTCAAGATACCTTTAAAAGATAAATGTTGGCTTAGCTTAGCAGCATGTAGTTAGTTCATTCACAGTCAAAAAATTCGAAGAAAATACAATAATATATATAATCCAGACTCTTTGTGTATTTTCCATTTTTATATGGGCCACTATAATTTTTGTTATATTTTTTTTCTTTAAGAACCTCAGTTTAGCCACACTATCTGTAATCTTTTCTGACCAGGAGCTTTTTCTTAATGCTAAGCCTAGGACCAATACTGTAACTTTGGCTGTTGGCTCTGCCCCATCCAACATGGCAGAGGAACGTTTACCACCAGCAGAGCCTATCTGAAAAATGCAGCTGCCAAGAAGCTCCAACTGACTCCCATTTTTGTGGATCCAGAAGCCCTTTTTTTTAACTTTCTTAGGTTTATGTGGGTGTGCATTGCCTAATGTTGGGTGTCATTATGTAGCATGAATAACGAAAGCCCAGAGACAGGTACTGGGCTTCAACCTCAAGAGAGTTCTTACCTCTAAGAAATTCTCAAACTGAAAGAAAATGAGTTCCTCACAAACTATTTCAAGGATTATTAGTTATATTATCATATTGATCAGAAAAATCTAGAGAATAGCTTGAAACGAGGTTGGTAGTTCTGGTATCTCACAGAACATAAACCTATATTTGCCTTTAATAGGAATATGAATGTTAGGATAGTCTATGGAAATGGGAAGTGATTCAAATCCCAAGGAAAGATAAAACAGAGTCATTAGTATTGATAACGGGAGCTGGATCCATGCAATTCAAGTTGAGGCAAAGGAGAATGTACTCAGGGACACTCATTGCAGATGCACAGGTCAAGGTAGCTGACAGCCAGAATGACATACTCAGGTGACACAGAATTCCGTATGTCTCATAAAATATCTTCTCCCTTGGTTCATAGAGCCCTAACTTGGGCCTCTGTGTGCAGACTAGATTTGTGATGATATGGGCAATATCTCCTTTTGCCCTTTAGCTAGAGGGTTGCACTCTTTCTTGTGACGGCCATGGTCTCCTTACCCTGCACACAGGTGTCCTTGATGGCCTGGAACTGGAGGAGCCAAAAAGAAATCCATGCTGTTTTTAGTGGATCTACCTGCAGTGACAAATGCATCCCCATCCCAATTTTCATCAGCTGGTGGGGGGGTCTTCCAAATCATAGACTGTTAAAGCTACATAGGCCTATCTAAAGGCAGAGAACTCTAGAGTATACATCACCCATGGGCAAAATCTGAAAGTACAAGAATACCCCTTGGTATTTTTTTTTTGGTTTGTTGAGACAGAGTTTCTCTGTGTATCCCTGCCTGCCCTGGAACTCACTCTGTAGACCAAGCTGACTTGTAACTCACAGAGATCCTTCTGCCTCAGCTTCCAGAGTGCTGGAATTAAGGGGTACATCACCATCACGCAGCCTTTTCATTTTTTAATAATTGTTGTTTTAATGTTCTAGTTGCTCTTTCTATTATACTGTGGCTGTGATGATTATAAGGAATGCCTATAAAATGATTAATATTCCATTTGTTAAAGAACTTCTTAAATTTTTTACTACTATAAACAGATTCATTATCAGTTTTTATAGAAGTGGGCCCTCAAATAGCAGCAAAAATTTGTGGAAGAGAAGTGCTGCGGGAGATTAAGCCTTCTTGCTTTCAGCTAATGGCTTCTAAGATACCCGCCCAATGTGGGGCGTGGTTTTCATTTTAAAAAAAAAGCCGCAGGCGCTCTCCGAGCTAACTTGCTTCCGGCTTTCATGCTAACTGCTAAACTAGGTTTCCTGTTTGCGACCAGAGGACTGTGGTTTGGGACATTGATCTGTAAGTTTTATCCCCTCCAATAAAATACCCCTTTTTAAATCAAATTGGTGTAATATTGTCCTGCGACAATAGAGAAGGACCTACTGAAGAAGCATTCTCTGATGATTGCAGAACTGCCCAGAGAAATACAGGAAATGCATGAATGCAAATGTGCAGGAAGGGCATCTGAGGCACAAGGGCAAAGTGGTGACATCATTTGCCATAACTCATTAGTATTTTTACCTCTGGAAATACCTCACGCTGCATGATTCTGACAGTGTAAAGAACATAAGTAGGACATTCCTGCACAATGTATCCCACTTCTCTCAGTGGGACGGGGCACTGCACATGGTGTATTTAGCAGCAGTGTGCAGGTGTTGATGCTCCATTCTGGAGAAGTAAACATGGGCCAGGTTAATGCATCGCCTTGCTAATTTCCTCCTGCAGAAGAAAGGAAGGCTGGAGTAGGCATGGGTATGAGTCATAAGCAACGGACATGGATAGATTTTAACCAGGTTCCTGTAGTATCTTCTGTAGTGATGGGAGCATACCAGGATGTGAAGACCAAACTGAAGCAGTTTCTACGGTTGGAAATATTCCTACAGCATAAGCAGAATCTGAAATGATATTTAAGGGCTTATAAATTAACAAAATGAGCCGGGCAGTGGTGGCGCACGCCTTTAATCCCAGCACTCGGGAGGCAGAGGCAGGCGGATCTTTGTGAGTTCGAGACCAGCCTGGTCTACAAGAGCTAGTTCCAGTGCAGGCTCCAAAGCCACAGAGAAACCCTGTCTCGAAAAAAAAATTAACAAAATGAAAATACTAAAACTAGAGGAAACAAAACAGACAGTTCTACCTGTTAAGCTGAGGAAGAAGTGTTAACAGATTGATGACTGTCTGGACCATGAATTCCTGCTATGCCCTTAGATAAAACATGATTAAAATAAGTGTCTGTATCTAGGATCTCTGGAGTCCAGCAACAAGATCCTCATCAAGGATCAGATCAGACACTACAGCAAGCAAACAGAACATTTTTAGGGCATGTAAAAGCAAACAAATTCTCTCCCTCTGCTTTTCTGAGTCAGTCTCTTTATCATCCTGCCTCCGTTCTAATTCTCCTGTCTAATTACTCCTAGCTTCTTAGCTTCAAAACTTTCTTTCTCATACAGGAGGCTTGAAGCAATAATAAAATATTACAAATTTACCTCTCATTGGTGAAAAGCATAGGTCTATCGTCGACAGACTGGGCAAGTGGAGAATTGGCAAGCTTTTCTTAGAGCGCTTTGGATAGCAACCTGGTTAGACATTTGCAAGTCCCACCTTGCGCACAGCTGTAAAGTTTTAAACTTTTGATCTATTTACAAAAAGCCTGTAGTCTAGTTTGAACTAGTTCTGAGGTAAAATTGAGCAAATTGTGTGCAGTTAGTCTGAACAAAAGGAACAACGCAGGCTTTTAAGTGTCTATAGTCCTCATGGGACAAATAGATCTAGTTATAAAGCATCCTAGTATATATCCTTATATCAAAATTATATAGCTAGATGAAGTCATCTTGCTGACCATCCACAGATACATGTGCCCCTAAGATTGGGATGTAATCATGAAATTACACATACACACACGCTACAGTGCAGGTACTGCGGAGACACGAAGCTGCCTTGGCAAAGGTGAGTGAGTGACACTTGGCCATCAGAGTCACCCCTCTGGTGGGCTGACAGCTGAATTATCATTGCCATATGCTGTATATGTATACGGCCTCCAACGTGTCTACCTGTGGAACAGAAGGTTGGATAATTTTTCTAATCACAAATTCATATGAGAAAATGAGTTTATTTGAGAAAATTCCACATCTTGCCAGCCAGATAATGATTTCCTATCTGTCCATAGTAATCTGCAAATGAAATCTGAAAACCCATAGACTTATGCAATACTCTTAAGAACTCATTGTTAGTTAATGATAATATACAGCAACAATAAAATCCATATAAATGTTGACATCAGGTTTTAAACTAATTTAGTAATTAAGCAAAAAGAATAAGAAAAGCAGTTAATATTTTTTTCCTTATGATGTAAATAAATCCATTGCAAACGGTTATCCTCTTATGCTATAATACCTGTAACAGACAGTTTAGTAGGGAAAATAAGTAAGTTAAAGGCAGTGAACAATCCACATACACAAATGCCTCTTTTTGTCTGAATTCAAATAATTGTAGTTATTTTTGCCTCAGGGCAGTATGTGAGGACAACTCAATGTCATCTATACTCCTATAGTTTTAAATAGATTGGTGAGTGCATGATTAGGTGCTAAACATTTTGATTTTGCTGAAATTTACTTGAAATACTAAGTACAGTTCATGAGGCAAGAAAAAATGGGTAAACAAATTCCTTTTCCCTGTGTGCCCTAATGTGCCTAGGTTATAATGCTATCCTTTTCATAGGCTAGCATTATAAGTCCTAAGTCCTCATCAGGAAATGGTGGGAATTAATAAATAAGTTCCTCACCCCACTCAGGGTGATTTCCAGGCAACTGAGGATATGCATCTAAGAGGCTGCAGGGACTGTCCCTGGGACAGTAGTTGCTGGCACTATTTTTACTTTCAATTTTGTATACACAGGGAAAATATTCTTTTGTGCCTCTGACCAATTTTAAGGTTTGATCATCAGTTCATATTCATTCAAGGAATTTACTATCTCTTCTTCATGATTAATATCTTCCTTAAGTATTTCTAAAGCAGTCTGAATTAATGCTCAAGTGACCCAAAACTGGACAGAGATCTTTTCCCCTAGTTCATCTTCCTTTATAATATTCTTCTGGGCTCTGACCCATACTTCTTCATCTAAAGTTCCTTCTTATAGAAAATAAGGTTATAATCTTAAATAACCTTTATGCTCCTCCTTTCTTTAAAAAATTGACGTAAAAGCTTAACAAAGATGAAACTTTCCTGGGATCCTGCACCATTATTTTTACTCACTTCCTGTGAGGGTCCCCACTCTCTTAACTCACAGTCCACTTCTGGGTTTTATTTCTCATCTGGGTTTCTTGCTCCGTGTATGGGATTGATTTAATTACATTTACTTTGTCAAGGAACACATATTTCTCGGTTTTTAACAAGTACCAAGGCGGAAACTGAAACAGCCCAGGACCGTTCCAATCACCTTTGCATTGCTTCTAGTCATGACTCTAGAGGTGGGGGGACCTGGGAGAATGCATCCAATAAAAGAGCTGGACTAAACTCACATGTAATAGCCACCTTTATTCTGTGCCCCAGACAACTTTTACTCTGAGGGTTAGAAAATTTCGCCTGAGTAAAGTTCTCAAGAATTCAACCATATACAATGACAAGAACAATGCCCAGGAGACAAACATGCTTTTCCATACAACTATGTAAAGGACGGTTTAAACATTTAATTGAATAATTACAGCAAACAAAAGTAATAATCGGAAGTAAATTCACTCCTCTCTGTTGTATCTGGAAGCACAAAAACACATTCCAAGAACAATTCTGTGTTTTGAAGAAGCTGAGGTCACAAGACTCTTGTGCTGTTTTCCTGTAGTGTTTTTGCAAGCACTAAAAATCCTCACATGACTCCGTCCCAGAACTGTGGACCAGTATTTCATTTAAATTAAATTGATTTTTATTTTCTTGTCGGGGACCGTCGCCCCAACATAAAAACTGGTGCTTTGCCCTAAGTGTGTTCTCGGAGGCACGAGGAAGAAACAGGCTTTCACACCATCATCGTTCAAAGGCAGCTCAGGACTTCCTTTCCTTTACAGCATGACCTTGCGTTTATTTCTCTCCCCCAAGCTCTGCCCAAACCTGAATTGCTCCTCCACTCTCAGGAATTCTCTATTTACATTCATTTTCTGGGGACACCACACCTTTCATCCATACACTTGCATATCTCACCAGCTTTGGAGCCAGCAACTCCTTCCTGGGCAATCTACAAGTAAAAAGGAAGGCCGGAGCCAAGCCTTTCACCTTTTGTCTTTCTAAGTTGCTAGCTTTCCAGCTACCAAGCTGTATTCAAGCCATGGCCGTGCCAGGCTGGCAGATGTCAGAGCCCACATTTTCTAAAAATAACTTCTATGCTGTAGGGAGATTTACAGCTTGTAATTATGTCTATATAATGATGCTTAAGTTTTCTGCAATGAATTTTCCTGCAGTAATCTTTGAAGTGTCCAGGAAGAAGATGGGGTCCCACAACAACTCCACCTGGTTGATATGACGTCATGATGCTGATAGTGCTACTACAAGACCTGTTTCAGGTACCAGCTGCTCAAGATGGTTCCAACTTGGTTAGCTGAAATGGTGCACATCTTTACAACATTCTGGACAGATCTCCACAAAATACTCAGAGACTATTTGCAACCATACCAGACATTAATCTTGAAACTTAACCATCATTTTACTTTCACAGGATCCTATAGAAAGAGCATTGCCCCCATGACAGCTGGAAGTAACTATAAAAGATGGCGTCCCCTCTCCCAACAAAGTTTGTCATCAGGGTTAGGGACATCATTTAGAGGTTGATTATAATTGGTATACAGTTGGGGGTTGGGGGGAAAATTTTATAAGCTCAGGGATCTTTTTGAAAAAAAAGGGGAATTTGGATGGGATAATATATTTTGGTATGAGCTTACTCACACTAATAATAATAGGGAGTAATAGAGTGAATACTTGTGAGCTATTATTTATAGGAAATTACATTGGTATAGATTCCTGTATATTGATACAAAGTCAAATTATACTGAATATTGTATGCCTGCATGCTTCTACCTCTGCTTAAAACATTTTTTATATATTGGTATAAATTTTTTATATTGCAATGTACATTTCTACCTCTGATCAAGATACTTATACATTGTTTACATTTGGAGGTCAATGTTCTCATTTGTTGCACAGTTGTTTATTGTCTTAGTCTTTAAATTATATAGGTATTAAGAATTATAGCTCAGGGCTGGAGATATGGCTCAGTGGTTAAGAGCATTACCTGCTCTTCCAAAGGTCCTGAGTTCAATTCCCACCAACCACATGGTGGCTCACAACCATCTGTAATGAGGTCTGGTGCACTCTTCTGTCCTGCAGATATACACACAGACAGAATATTGTATACATAATAAATAATTTTTTTAAAAAAAGAATTATAGCTCAATAGTCATCTATGTTTGTCATACTTAGATTAATCAGATTCTTTAGATGCATAGAGATTATATTCTGCATAGATAGATAATCTTCAACCACTTCAAAGAGCTGTAGAAAATGGCATTTAAATAACTTAGAGTTCAGGCTGGAGAGATGGCTCGGTGGTTAAGAGCACTGCCTGCCCTTCCGAAGGTACTGAGTTCAGTTCCCAGTAACCACATGGTGGCTCACAACCATCTGTAATGAGATCTGGTGCCCTCTTATGGCCTGCAGTTATACATGCAGACAGAATACTGAGAATACTGTATACATAATAAATAAATAGATTTTTTAAAAAAATAACTTAGTGTTCAGTTGAAGTGAGACACAATTGCTCCTGGCAGCACCGATCTATTCCCGAGAGAATGTTGAGCACCAAAGACACTCCACTTGAAGCTTGTTTTCTTCTTGGCAAAAACTGGCCATTGGGCAAAGAAATCCCATGCCGCAACCACTGACAAGATATATAGTATTGGAAATGGATAAGCATTGACAAGGTAAGACAATTTTGAAAAATGTCTTGCCTTTGAAAATGGTCTGTCAGTTATTCTCAGCCTTAGCCAAATTGGTTGATTCAGTGTTGCAAATGAGACTTTGGGTGATTGCCCAGGTAGCCAGTTGTCTCTGTCATTTGTTGCACATTTTGGAAGTTGCTTGATTGTATTTCCTACTTACTCAAGTAACATTATTTCCCTTCTCAGATCTTTGATGGGGTTGAAGACTAGATAATTGCAGTTACTTTCCTTTCATGGCTTGGCCAAGTTATTTATTATACAAGACTTGAGCTAGTTAGAATAGGATAATTGTTCTTTTTTTTTTTGGCTTTTTGAGACAGGGTTTCTCTGTAGCTTTGGAACCTGTCCTGGATCTAGCTTTTGTAGACCAGGCTGATCTCGAACTCACAGAGATCCGCCTGCCTCTGCCTCCCTAGTGCTGGAGGATCATTGTTCTTATTGTATATAATTTTGTATTAGGCTTAGAGCTCTCTTATTTAAACAAAAGGGGGAGGTGCTGTAAGAAGATTTACAGCTTGTTATTACACACCTACTGGGGTGTGGCCTCTTATGCCATATACACGGACAAACCTGCATCCATCCCTTTTCTCCTTCCCCTTGATCCTTTTTGCCCATTGCTCGTTTGGATTGTTTGGATTCGATCTCCATCCACCGTTCAAGCAGAGAATCCTGATTTGTGAGCTTACCCCTAAATAAATATCTATCTCTCAGTTCTGAGCTAGTGTGGGATTTCTTTTAAGTGTCCATTCAACACTTCACCAGGTGGGTTCACCGCGATACTTATACATGAAGAAAGCACATTTTACAATATGGAGTCTGTGTGTGTGTGTGTGTGTGTGTGTGTGTGTTCACACCATTTGCATACCAGGTGCCCAAGTAAGCCAGAAGAGTGCATTAGATCTTCTGAACCTGGAACACAGGTAGTTCAGAGACATCTGATGTGGGTGCTAGAAACCAAACTTGGGTACACAATGCAGCAGTACAACTGGGTCAACTCTCAGCTCACATATATGTCATAATTCAAAAGATGAAGATGCCCCATTACTTAGACAAGTAAGTGAACTCATTGGTCCTGTCTTCTATCACTTACAGGTGATGAAAATTCCTGCTACATAATCATCGAAGCATTGAATAAATTTCTCTTTGTGAATGGACTCAGCATATTGCTTCTTATTGTCATTTTTTACAGTTTTCTTGATGACAGTGAAGATAACAAAAGATTTAATTGACTAGAGAAGATTCCAGATTATATTAGGAAATGAACCTTAATAAGAGATATGGTTGCTTGGTTTTTGCACTTTGGGGGGGGGTATCTGTTATTGTGTTTCAGTTTTTTGTTTTGTGTTCTTCTGATTTTTTGAGGTTGGGTCTCTACATAGCCCTGGCTGCCCTGGTTATATGTAAATCAGGCTAGCCTCAAACTCAGAAAATTCCACCAGCTTCTATCTGCCAAGTACTTGGAATAAAAGCTTGCATCACTGTGCCCAACCGAGATATCTTTTTAAAAATAATCTATCTTTGATTCAGAGAATGGGAGGATAATGTAATATTTAAACAGAAACCATCATTGTTTTGATGAAAGTTAATACTTCTTGGAATACTACAATGTATTATGACTGGAAAATAATTTTTATTCTCAATATTTTATTTTCTTTGCTTTGTTAATTTCACCTTTAATAATTTTCACCTGTGTGAATACGTATGTGTGCCATGGTGTGCTTTTGCTAGTCACAGGACAACTTATAGGCATCTATTCTCTGCTTTCTCTTTGTAAGTTCTAGAGAAAACCCAGGTAACCAAGATTTATAGCAAGTACCTTAGACAAGTAAGTGAACTCATTGGTCCTTATTTCAGTTTCAAAAATATTGATGTGTTGTGGATGTGCACATGCCACAACCCAGTGTGGCAACAAGAGAAAAACTTGTAAGAGTAGCGTGGGTCCCCTGGAGACTGAACTCAGGTGATCAGTTTTAGCAGGAACCACTTTTACTCACTGAGACAATTTTCTGACATTAATGTTTCTGAGAAAGTGTTAAGAAAGAGTATTTACTCCTCAGAATAAACTAACTCAATCCAAAAAAATGGTTGGCAGTATAAATACCACTTTCATTTGCAAATAGGTTTTATTTCAAATTATTCTGTGCAGCTCTATCCTTGGATGACAATTTGTTTGCAATTTGAAAATGAGACATTTTACTGATGGAATGGTTCTACAAATCTTGATGCCAGTGAGACAGCTCAGAGGAAACAATGTGTGGTGTGCAAAGCTCCATTGCACTTATTAGATTCAAGGTGTATCTGTTCAGTAGTAATTCTTTCATGCCTTTGAGAACTGTAACATGCACAGTGACATTTGTAGCACCTCTCTCCACTACTAGTTCAAGATTACAGTGACCTGCAAAGTTTTACTGCATCAGTTACCTCTAAACTATGACAGTTTTCATGATAATGAAGACTACGGCGACATGTAAAGGCTTTACCACTGATGTGGGAAGTGATGGATGCTGTGAACATGTTTTATTACCATTGGTTAATTAAAAAAAGCTGCTTTTGACCAGTGGCTAAACAGAGTGAATCAGGCTGAAAGAGATAGAGAGAGTATGTGGAGTCAGAGAGAAGCCATATAACCCCAGAGACAGATGCCGGATGGAACTTTACTAAGCCACAGCCATGTGGCAACACACAGATTAATGAAGATGTTAGTTCAGGATTTAAGAACTACCTAAAAGTATGCTTAAGGTATCAGTCATTCATGCAAATAATATAGTTTCTGTGTGGCTCTTTCAGGTCTAAGCAGCCGGGAACAAGCCGTCTCTAGCTAACATACAACACTGATTACATTCGTTCAGTTTCTCTCCAGTATGAGTTCTTTCATGCATCTGAAGGTTACTGCGGTATAAGAAGACTTTACCACATTGATTACATTCATAGGGTTTCTCTCCAGTATGAGTTCTTTTGTGTACTTGAAGGTGACTGTTTACTGTAAAGGCTTTATCACATTGATTACATTCGTAAGGTTTATCTCTAGAATGACCCCATTTATGTATTTGAAGACTACTGCAACATGCAAAGCCTTCATTCACAGGGTTTTTTCCTAGTATGATTTTTTTCATGTTTTGAAGACTACTGAAATTTGCAAAGACTTTATGCATTGATTACATTCATAGGATTTTTCAGTATGAATTCTTTTATATATTTGAAAATAACTGTTATGTACAAAGGTACATTGCTTCTTTCCATATCCATTAGGATCACATGGCTTGTATCCAAAATGACAGATGATATACCTATTAAAGGAAGAATAACAAATAAAATGTTTTACCATTGCATTCACCGTTTAACTTTTCTCACCCATACATATGTGGCATGGGATTAAGGTTTCTCCACCACAACCTTCTGATGTTCCTAAAGGGATCCCACTAAACTGTGGTTAGTCACTACGAGTATATGAGGAATGCTAGCTTTAATATGGACAATATACTTGGAAAAAGTCTTGGACATACACTAATCCCTTAATCAATGTGCATGCCTTTTATGATAATCGAATAATACAAAACTAAATGGATGGACAGTTCTACAACATGGACCTCATGGGGGTATGACTAAAATAGTGGCATAAGCTGGGCAGTGATGGTGCATGCTTATAACCCCAGCACTTGGAAGGCAGAGGCAGGCAGATCTCTGTGAGTTCAAGGCCAGCCTAGTCAATGGAGTTCCAGGACAGGTTCCAAAGCTACACAGAGAAACCCTGTCTTGAAAAACCAAAATAGTGTCATGTGTTAAGGTGTTGTTTCTGTGTCTTGCTTCATAGAGGAATGCCTTGCAAACACAGACCTAGTACATGACATTGAAGGATATGGTCTGTAAGAATTTAATCATCAATATACTTAAAGCTGTGCTTATTCATGCTATAGCTTTTCTTTAAAACTTCAGAGCACATACCATTGTAGCTATAAATTTAAAAAAAAGTCTTTTGAGAATGGCAGATGCTAGTTTAAAAGCAACATGTGAGAATTAAATCTGCTGCTGCTGCTGGTGGTGGTGGTCTAGTGGAAATCCCATGAGCTTTCTTTAGTCCACATTGGAAACATGTATGTCAAAATTCTGGAATTCGTCTTCAGCCAAGAATTTTGTCCACTTACATATGTTTACAGCCTATAAAAAGTAAAACAAAGAATGTGTAACTATTATGAGCAAGGTAGCTTTGCTCATGTTATCTGATATTTGCCAAAAGAATGAATGATAAAGGAGTTGAATCAAAAAAAATCTTCAGAGCATATTAAAATTTCTTCAGTGGAGCACTGTATCATCTTGCACATGAAACGTACCTTCCATGTCTTCTAGAACTTTGGCAATGTTCTTCAATATTGTGGTCTTACCATTTGTAGCCTAAAATATAGTACCAGAAAATGTATATTGCTTAATATTATACAAATTCTAAATCAGTGTATTTAGTGAACCTGAGAATCATGCCTGGTTTATTCACCACATTCTTTCATAGTTAAAGTCACAGTAGAACACCAAACTCCAAGATAGGCTTGTCCCCTTGTTTAAAAAGTGAAACATAGGGCTGGAGAGATGGCTCAGAGGTTAAGAGCATTGCCTGCTCTTCCAAAGGTCCTGAGTTCAATTCCCAGCAACCACATGGTGGCTCACAACCATCTCTAATGGGTCTGGTGCCCCCTTCTGGCCTGCAGACATACAGACAGAATATTGTATACATAATATAATAAATAAATAAATATTTTTTAAAAAAAAGTGAAACATAACAGAGAAACCCTGTCTCAAAAAACCAGAAAAAAAAAGTGAAACATAGAAAACCATTATCTTTAGACTCCCAGGTCGGGTTCTTCCTCAGAAGTCAGCACTGATGTGGGTAAGGGCTTAGATAACGTGGTCTTCGCACATGGCACTTTCCCAGCTATAGAAAGTCACTGTGGAGAGCCGGAGGAAACGAGCTCCACTGGGAGCAGAAGCCAGGAGCAAACCCAGCCCTGGGAGCCAACCCAGTCCTGGGACACTGGCAGACCAGGATTGAGCCAACGACCTGACTCAGAGTCTGCGACCTCCACCGGAAGCAGAGTGGGACGGAACCAGTCACCTAAGACACAGAGAGAACAAGCTCCACCAGGAGCAGAAGCCAGGAGCAAACTCAGTCCCAGGACATGGGTGGATCAGGACTGAGCAAGCAAACAGATCCAGAGTCAGTGATTGCCACCAGAACAGGTCTAACTCCAAGCCAGGAACTTCTGCAAGAGGAGATCCAGGCCAAGATTTACAGAAACAGATCAAAGCCAGCAGCCTAAGCCAAATTAGGCCTAAGACAGCAAACTCCAAGGGTGCAGACCAAAGCACAGGAGCACTGAGCTACCTCCAGGAACAGGAATAAACAACAGGGTAATTAGAACTGTGACACTGACTGTATCATGAGGAAAACAATCTTAGCTTTGGATTCACTGGCACCTAGAAGATTATTCAACAGAATCTCAGACAGCCCCAACCACACCCATTAGAGGAAAAGATGAGTAGAAAAGGTAAGATCACATGCTACACCACAAGGAGGAACACAATACCAGTAAAACCTAACGTCCATACAAAACTAAGACCTGAACAACCAAATATGAAAGAACCAGAAGAAAATAATCAAAAAATAACCTCAAGAGAATGTTTGAAATTCTTAAAGATGAAATGGAGGAAAATACAAACAAAAAATTGGAAGATATCGGCAAATTACTTAAAGAAAAACCAAGAAAAAGAACTCAAATATATAAAAGAAACTATTCAGGACTTGAAAAAAAATGAAGAAAACACAAGCAGAAGGAATTATAGAAACAGAAATCATGAGGAAAAGAGCAGGAAATACAACTGCAAGTACGAACAACAGAATATAAGAAATGGAAGAGAGAATCTCAAGCACGGAAGACAAAATTGAGGAAATAGACTCATCAGTTAAAGAAGACATTCAATCTAACAAAAGCATAACCGAAAATATCCATGAAATATGGGATAACATAAAGAGGCCAAATCTTAGAATAATAGGTATAGAAGAAGGAGAAGAAGTTCAACTCAAAAGCACAGAAAATTTATTAAACAAAATCATAGAAGAAAACTTTCCCTACCTAAAGAAAGATATGCCTATGAAGATACGAGAAGCTTACAGAACACCAAATGCGGCAAGCTCCTCGACCAGCGAGAAAGAACAACCACGACTGGAGGATTCTTCTCAAATCACGCTTTATTGGAGAGCTTCTTGGTTGAAGGGAGAGCTGGAAGCGAGGGGGCCCAGGACTAAACTGCAGCCGCTTATATAGGGGAATGGGACACAGGTCGCTCCATGATTGGTGGCCACCAGCCTGCGGACACCAAACGCCTCGGGATAGGCTAGGGACTCTCGCCATACTGTGCATGAGGGAAGCACGGACACGAAGTCCAAAAGGTATAGCCTAATATGGAGTTGGTTACCTTTAAGCTGACAGGAAGCCCGTGCCATCTTGTAATGGCATGGTGATTCCATGCAGCTTCCTGCAGTTCCCCCTTTTATATTAATTTGACCACTTTAGATTAGAAAGATCTTTTCCCGATCAGGCCCTCACCTCATGATGTGTGAGCTGATCAAGGGTGAATAATTCATATGTCAGCATACCTTCTCCTGTGCAATGGACTACTTTTGTCCTAGGAGGTGCAAAGGCTGTGCCAACAGTAAGCTCCACATGTACCATCCCTCGTGCAATGGGACAAGACTGTTCCAGGGGGTGCAAAGGCTACATGGGAGACTGAACCTACGTGCTCTTTAGGGCTGAAAGCCATATCTGGGGAGAGGAACCACACTCCAAGGCGGCTAATGCCTGCGCAATCATAGCTTTGTCCCTATTGGCACGAGCCCGTAGGCGGCACACCAACCATAGACACAACACGCACCCTCCCAGGCAGCAAGCCAAAAACATACCCACCCCCACCCACTCCTTAAACAGGGAAACAGCAGAAGTGATCCAGGATGTCATTCCTTCCGCCAGGCTGAGGTCCACTGGCGTGGAGTTGATGGTCACCGCTGCCATCCTCAGCTTCTCCAGGGTCTCCTCAAACTCTCTGGACCAGTTTCCTAAAACATAACTAGACAAGGCTCTAGACAAATTGGCAGCTTTAGAAAAATTCTGATAAAAATTCTGGACACTAGTAATACACAAGGCTGACATTCTCCATTCGCAGCCCAACTGAGCCAATTGCCGGAGAACATCCACTTGTTCTTGCACTAAATCAATGCGCTGATTCACCACCATCAGACCACCCTTTAGCTGAGTATTCATGGACACCTGGTTGTCCAATGCTTGTGCCACTGAAGCAGAAAGCTCATTTAGAGCAGTGCCTGTTGTTACAGCCGTATGCATGGCTATGCCAGCAGCGGCGGCAGCAGCCGCACTCAACGAAAGAGCAACAATGACAGCTGCAGTAATACCAAAATCCCTTTTGATAAAATGACAACCTCCACTCGATTGCGAGTAAGGGGGTGGCGCAGAGGGTGAGCAGGATTCCGGAGGCACCTTTGGTCTCCTGCTTTCCTTTGCAGAAAAATTATACGTGGAGGGTCGCCACCGCCCATATCTTTCCTCCTCATAGCTAGCAGCAGCTTCCTCCAAATCCTCTTCTTCTTCTGGATCCAATTCTTCATCTGACAGATCTAAATCTGCAAACTCCTCAAGAACTGGATACAAATGCTCTGCTTTTTCTTCCTTTTCATCCTTAATTTCTGGTATTTCCTTTTTCTTTTCTTTTTGATCCTTTTCTCTAACCTTTTCCTTTTTTCTTTTAGGCCTAACAACCTCTTCCCCTTTTGAGTCTGACTCTGACTGGCTGTCCTGATATCTGACTAAGGCTTGACACCCTTCTTTTAGAATGTCCTCATTGCGACCCTCCTTGAGGTATCCTTTACCTGGTCAGTGACAACACAACCACAGGCAACACAAGAGGACAAAAATTACTAGAACAACCAAGACAAAAGCATACACCAAAGGATCAGCCCCAGCAATCAGCATACCTGGGAAGACTTATTGACATCGCGACCTCTCCGCGTGTTGACTTCTGAATCCTCTTCAGCCCCTCGCACGGTCCCGGGTTTTGGTACCAGCTGCAGCAAGCTCCTCGACCAGCGAGGAAGAACAACCACGACTGGAGGATTCTTCTCAAATCACGCTTTATTGGAGAGCTTCTTGGTTGAAGGGAGAGCTGGAAGCGAGGGGCCCCGAGGACTAAACTGTAGCCGCTTATATAGGGGAATGGGACACAGGTCGCTCCAAGATTGGTGGCCACCAGCCTGCCGACACCAAATGCCTCAGGATAGGCTAGGGACTCTCTTCATACTGCGCATGCGGGAAGCGTGGGACACATAATCCAAAAGGCATAGCCTAATATGGAGTTGGTTACCTTTAAGCTGACAGGAAGCTGGAGCCATCTTGTAATGGCTATTCCACGCGGCTTCCTGCAACCAAATAGACTGGATCCAAAAAAAAGTCCTCTCACCACATAATAATCAAAACACTAAACATACAAACTAAAGAAAGAATATTAAGAGCTGCAAAGGAAAAAGGCCAAGTAACATATAAAGGTAGACCCATCAGAATTACACCTGACTTCTCAGTGGAGACAATGAAAGCCAGGTCATGGTCAAGCATTATGCAGACATTAAGAGACCACGGATGCCAGCCCAGACTACTATACCCAGCAAGACTGTCAATCACCATAGAAGGACAAAACAAGACATTCCATGACAAATATAGATTTCATCAATACCGAGCCACAAACCGAGCCCTACACAAAATACTAGAAGGAAAACTCCAACCCAAGGAAGATGGCTACACCAACAAAAACATAGACAATTGATGATCTCATTACATCAAATCCCGAAGAAGAAAAAATGCACAAATTAACATCACCAACGATGAAAACTAAATTAACAGGAGACAACTATCACTGGTCATTAATATCCCTTAATGTAAATGAACTCAACTCACCTATAAAAAGGCACAGGCTAACAGATTGGATACGAAAACAGAATCCATCCCTCTTCTGCATACAAGAAACACATCTCAACCTCAAAGACAGACATCTCAGAGTAAAAGGTTGGGAAAAAATATACCAATCAAATAGACCTAAGAAACAAGCAGGTGTAGCTATCCTAATAGCTAACAAAATAGACTTCAACCTAAAATCAGTCAAAAGAGACAAAGAAGGACATTTCACACTAGTCACAGAAAAATCCATCAAGAGGAAATTTCAATACTGAACATCTAGGTCCCAAATACAAGGGCACCCTCATATGTCAAAGAAACACTTCTAAAGCTTAAATCATATATTAAACCCCACACACTAATAATGGGAGACTTCAACACTCTCCTCTCACCACTGGACAGGTCAATCAGACAAAAAATGAACAGAGAAATAAGAGAACTAACAGATGTTATGACTCCAATGGACTTAACATCTATAGAATGTTCGATCCAAACAGAAAAGAATATACCTTCTTCTCAGCACCTCACGGAACCTTCTCAAAAATTGACCACATACTCGGTAACAAAACAAACCTCAACAAATTAAAAAAAATGGAATAACCCAATGTACCTTATCAGACCACCATGCTTTAAAACTAGAAGTCAACAGCAATACCAATTCCAGAAAACACACAAACACATGGAAATTAAACAATGCTCACCTGAAGCATCAATGGGTCAAGGTAGAAGTAAAGGAATAAATTAAAGACTTCCTAAAATTCAATGAAAATGACCACACAACATACCCAAATTTATGGGACAAAATGAA
>JAQHUG010000491.1:845759-864488 GCA_028555095.1 Dicrostonyx torquatus | reverse complement strand
AAAAACACTGATGACAACCTATGCTGGAGAGGGTGTGGGGAAAAGGGAACACTTCTGCATTGCTGGTGGGAATGCAAGCTGGTACAACCCCTTTGGATGTCAGTGTGGAGATTCCTTAGAAAATTAGGAAACAACCTTCCTCAAGACCACTTTTAGGTACATATCCAAAGGATGCTCAATCGTGCCACAAGGACATGTGCTCAACTATGTTCATAGCAGCTTTATTTGTCATAGCCAGAACATGGAAACAACCTAAATGCCCCTCAATCGAAGAATGGATAAAAAAAAATATATGGTACATTTACACAATGGAGTACTACAAAGCAGAAAAAAATAATGACAGCTTGAATTTTGCAGGAAAATGGATGGAGCTAGAAAACATTATTTTGAGTGAGGTAACCCAGACACAGAATGACAATTATCACATGTACTCACTCTCAGATGGTTTTTAAACATAAAGCAAAGAAAGCCAGCCTATAAATCACAATCCCAGAGAACTTAGACAACAATGAGGACACTAAGAGAGACTTACATAGATCTAATCTACATGGGAAGTAGAAAGTATAAAAAAGAAAAGATCTCCTGAGTAAATTGGGAGCATGAGGACCTTGGGGGAGGGTTGAAGTGGTGAGGAGAAAGGCAGGAAGAAAAACGTAGAGCTCAATAAATACAATGAAAAAAAGTGCAAGATAACTCATATTCTTACCAATAGCAGTGATATTATCACAGGTTTCCAGCATCACATCTCTGTAGAGACTCATCTGGGAAGGGTCCAGCTAAGCCCACTCTTCTCCCAGTGAAGTTCACATAAACACATCCTAATCGGTCACTGCATCCTAAAATATCCCATATACGTATATAATAGTAGTGGTAAGATGGGATGCATTACAAATGTACACTTCACTGGGAATACATTCACATAATTCTTCACACACTTATTCCATGTCACAGAATTTCAGATGCATTCCGCCAAGTCATTTTAGAAAAAAACAGAAAAGGAGGCTCACACCACTCCTTTCTGTGCCCACTGAATAGGATACAGCATTGCAGGAAAATTGCCTACTAACAGATATACAGCCTTATCTTTTCCTGATTTTAGTGGAATCGCTTTGAGTTTCTCTCCATTTAATCTGATGTTAGCTGTCGGCTTGCTGTATATTGCTTTTATTATATTTAGAAATGATCCTTGTATCCCTAATCTCTCCAAGACCTTTATCATAAAGGGGTGTTGAATATTGTCAAATGCTTTTTCAGCATCTAATGAAATGATTATATGTTTTTTCTTTCAGTTTATTTGTATGATGGATTACATTGATAGATTTTTGTATGTTGAACCAGCCCTGCATCTCTGGGATGAAGCCTACTTGATCATAATGGATGATTTTTTTTGATGTGTTCTTGGTTTCAGTTTGCCAGTATTTTGCATGGATGCTCATGAGTGATATTGGTCTGTAATTCTCTTTCTTGGTTGAGTCTTTGTATGGTTTTGGTATCAGGGTAACTGTAGCTTCATAAAAGTTTGGCAATGACTCTTCTGTTTCTATTATTTGAAACACACTAAGGAGTATAGATATTAGCTCCTCTTGGAAGTTCTTGTAGAATTCTGCACTAAAACCATCTAGCCCTGGGCTTTTTTTGGTTGGGAGGTTTTTGATGACAGCTTCTATTTCCTCATAACTTATAGGTCTATTTAAATTGTTCATCTGGTCTTGATTTAATTTTGATATATGGTATTTATCTAAAAAAATGTCCATTTGTTTTATATTTTACAATTTTGTGGAGTACAGGCTTTTGTAGTAAGACATAATGATTCTCTGAATTTCCTCACTGTTGTTATGTCCCCCTTTTCATTTGAGTTACTTTGTTAATTTGAGTGTTCTCTCTCTGCCTTTTGATTAGTTTGCATAGGGGCTTGTCAATCTTGTTGATTTTCTCAAAGAACTAGCTCTTTATTTCATTGATTCTTTTAACTGTTTTCTGTGTTTCTATTTTGTTGATTTCAGCCCTCAGTTTGATTATTTCCAGGCTTCTACTCCTCCTGGGTGAGTCTGATTTTTTTTTCTAGAGCTATCAGGTGTGCTGTTAAGTCTCTAATGTGAGCTTTCTCTGTTTTCTTTATGTAGTCACTTAGTGCTATGAACTTTCCTCTTAGCACTGCTTTCATAGTGTCCCATAGGTTTGGATATGTTGTGTCTTTATTTTCGTTGAATTCAAGGAAGACTTTAATTTCTTTATTTCTTCCTTGACCCAGGAGTGGTTCAGTAGTTAACTGTTCAGTTTCCATGAGTTTGTAGGCTTTCTGGAGGTAGAATTGTTGTTAAATTCTAACTTTACTCCATGGTGATCCGATAAGATAAGATAACAGGTGGTTTCTCCAAATTTTTTGTATGTGTGGATGTTTGCTTTGTTACCGAGTATGTGATCAATTTTTGAAAAGGTTCCATGAGGTGCTGAGAAGGTATATTCTTTTCTGTTTGGGTGAAATGTTATATAGATGTCTGTTAAGTCCATCTGATTCATTACATCTGTTATTTCTTATTTCTCTGTTAAGTTTCTGTATGGTTGACCTGTCCTTTGGTGAGAGAAGAGTGTTGAAATCTACTAGTAGTGTGTGGGGTTTGATGTGTGATTTGAGTTCTAGTAATGTTTCTTTTACATATGTGGATGCTTTTACATTAGGGGCATAGATATTCAGGATTGAGACTTCATCTTGATAAAGTGTCCTTCTCCATCACTTCTGATTGGATTTAGTTTGAAATCAATTTTGTTAGATATTAGTATAGCCACACCCGCTTGTTTCTTAGGTCCATTTGATTGGAAAACCTTTTCCCAACCCTTTACTCTGAGGTAGTGTCTGTCTTTGAGGTTGAGGTATGTTTCTTATAAACAGCAGAATGCTGGATCCTGTTTTCATATCCATTCTCTTAACCTGTGCCTTTTTATAGGTGAATTGAGTCCATTGATATTAAGCGGTATTAATGACCAGTGGTTGTTAACTCTGGTTATTTTTCAGTGGTAGTGTTTATGTGTTTCCCTTCTTTGAGTTGTGCTGGTGGAGGGTTATCAGATATCTGTGCTATTGTGGGTGTTGTTGGCTTCCTTGGATTGAGGTTTTCCTTCTAGTACTTTCTGTAATGCTGGGTTTGTGGATACATATTGTTTAAATCTGTTTTGGTCATGGAACATCTTGTTTTCTCCATCAATGGTGAAAGAAAGCTTTGCTGGGTATAGTAGTCTGGGCTTGCATCCATGGTCTCTTAGTGTCTGCAGCACATCTATCCAAGATCTTCTGGTTTTCATGGTTTCCATTGAGAAGTCAGGTGTAATTCTGATAGGTTTACCTTTATATGTTACTTGACCTTTTTCCATTGCAACTCTTAATATTCTTTCTTTATTCTGTATGTTTTTGTGTTTTGATTATTATATGGCAAGGGGACTTTTTTTTTATCCAGCCTATTCGGTATTCTGTATGCTTCTTGAACCTTCATAGGAATATCCTTCTTTAGGTTGGGAAAGTTTTCTTCTGTAATTTTGTTGAATATATTTTCTGGGCCTTTGAGCTGGAGTTCTTCTCCTTTTTCTACCCCTATTATTCTTAGGTTTGGTCTTTTCATGGTGTCCCAGATTTCTTGGATGTTTTGTATTAAGAATTTGTTGGATTTAATGTTTTCTTTGATCGAGTCTATTTCCTCTATAGTATCTTCAGTGCCTGAAATTCTTTCTTCTCTATTGTATTATGCTGGTTATACTTGTCTCTGTAGTCTCTGTTTACTCAGATTTTCCATATTCAGCCATCCCTCAGTTTGTGTTTTAATTACCTCCATTTCAGTCTTCAAGTCTTGAACTGTTTCCTTTACCTGTTTGATTGCTTTTTCTTGGTTTTCTTGGGTATCTTTGAGGGATTTATTAATTTCTTCTAACTTTTTGTCTTCTCTTCCATTTCTTTTTTTTTTTTTTTTTTTTGGTTTTTCGAGACAGGGTTTCTCTGGAGCTTTGGAGCCTGTCCTGGAACTAGCTCTTGTAGACCAGGCTGGTCTCGAACTCACAAAGATCCGCCTGCCTCTGCCTCCCAAGTGCTGGGATTAAAGGCATGCGCCCCACCACCCGGCTTCTCTTCTATTTCTTTAAGGGAGTTTTTCACTTCCTCTCTAAGGGTCTCCATCATTTTTATAAAGTAACATTTAATTTGTTTTCTTCTACTGCTGGGTTAGGACACACAAGTCTTGTGTGTCCACTGGGTTCTGGTTTTACCATGTTGCTTTTTAGGATGTTGGAGGAATTCTTGCATTGGTGCCTATCCATCTCTTCCTTCAAATGAGGCCAGTAAAGTCTTGACATCTTGGTCCAATCTTTGCTGTGGATGACTGTGTACTTGGGAGTTTTTCTTGGTCTGCCCTCTCTTAGGTCCCCTCAGCACTGGAGCAGGCTCTCAGATCCCCTCCACCCTGAAGCAGACTGTGTTGGGGGATCCAAGGACCTTGCAGATGAAAAGGCGGGCTTGGGGGCAGAGTGGGATGGGGTAAAAAAACCAGCATCAGGGAGCACACCCCACTGGATAACCAGAAAAGCTTAGGGAATTGGAGGGGCCTAGATTCAGTCCCCCAAGGCTGTCCCAGAGAGTGGCACTTTAGGCTGTCCAGCCGTGTGGTCACTTACTCACCTCTCCGGATCCCCTCAGCATGGGATCAGGGTCTCTTGCAGGGTTCTAAGGACCTCACAGACAAAAAGATGGACTTGGGGGCAGGGTGAGATGGTAGAAAGAAGTCCCAGTGGCAGGAACACTCCTCGCTGCCTCACTGGACCCCTCAGCCCTGAAGCAGGCTGTGTTGGGGGATCTAAGGACCTCACAGATGAAAAGACCCCATTCATTGATTTTTGACACATTGTTTTACCTGAAAAACTCAATGTGTTCTCTGAACAACCGAAGAATTTACTTAGCCATGTGTCTTCAATAATAGCTAGGTGTCAAAGGGAGCTCCTAACACTCTAAAATCCTTAAAATTCAAAGACTCATGTGAATTTTCATCAGCCTACAGAGCCAATCTTGGGAAATACACTTCCCAAGAAAGCCAAAAGAACAGACTGCAGAAGCTAGACAAAACTGCTGCCAATGAACATCCTAGACACTGTTGCAGGTGATCTGATGCCTTCTGTAGGCACCGAACACACACATGATGAGCATACACATATGCAAGCAAATCACTCATACACATGAAATAAATTTAGTAAATTAAAAGCGCTAACCTCCAGCCAGGTTGTCATGGCGCACAACTTTAATCCCAGCACTCAGGAGGAAGAGGCAGGGGGACCTCTGTGAGATCGATGTCAGCCTGGTCTACACAGTGAGTTCCAGGGCAGCTAGGGATACACAGAGAAACCTTGGCTCAAAAAAAAAAAAAGGAAGAGGAAGAGGAAGGAAGAAGGAAAACCCAACCCTCATATCTGTCACCACAGATTAAACAACCAGAAATACACGGAAATGTGACAAATACCTGTAGCCAAAACTACAAATCTGTAAAAGAATCAAGGAACTGAAAGAAATTCAACAGTCATGAATAGGAAGCATCAATTTCTTTTTTTTTTTTTTTTTTTGGTTTTTCGAGACAGGGTTTCTCTGTGGCTTTGGAGCCTGTCCTGGAACTAGCTCTAGTAAACCAGGCTGGCCTCGAAATCACAGAGATCCGCCTGCCTCTGCCTCCCGAGTGCTGGGATTAAAGACGTGCGCCACCACCGCCCAGCGGAAGCCTCAATATTATTTCAGTACACAACTGAGTTATAGATTCAACAAAAGTCCAACAAAATGTCTAACAGTTGTTGCTGTCAGCAACAGGAAACTGATGAAGTGGATCATCGTGAATGGAAAGGGATCTGCACGAGACTGAATAAAGGCCACACTGCATCGTGTGCGGCTTCCAATCTGTGCACACAACTGCTGTAAAGTCTGTACTGTCTGAACAAAAATAAAGAGATCAATAGCAGCTAAGAGAAAACGTAGAAGGAAAGTCACAATTAATATAGTTAATTTTGACACGAGGCCAGGTAATCCTGTAAGTCTGGCCTTACTGACACACGTGACTGGACCATGCAGATGACATGACACAGACTTTACACCTGCACAGGACTAACTGCAGACGGATCCTACACCTGAATGTTCAGTGCCAAGTGCAGAACTTCTAGAAGACGCTAGAGGAACCAGGGCTCTGCGAGTTGGCGAATCTGCCTTCCTAGGCGATGATGAGAGCGATGCATGTGCTCCCTGCAGGATGATGAGACGAATTTCCATGCACCAGCTACGGCTTCCCATGTTGTTTGCTACTGCAGTCTCAGGATGACGTCATTCAAAGGACGCCCAGGCTGGGGCCTTGCAGGGACCTCACGGGGCGCAGCGTCCAGTCGTGGGTTCCCACAGCCCCGGGAGGACCCCACACCGGATCCACCCCACATGGGGACGGCGGCTCTCGCTCACCATGGCGCATTCCGCTCTCCTCACAGCTCCTGGCAGCAGGTCAAAGGGCAGAACACTGTACAAAACAGTCGGCCTCAGATCAGGCCTCCACCCCCCACCCCCGCAGAGACCGGAAGTACTCACCCATTGGCACTCCTCTTGGGAGCTCTGATTGGCTAGTGTGATATGAGTGACAGGAGCAGTTCTCTTAGGGACAGAGTGTTGTGAAGGGGCTCAGCACAGAGGTTCCCAGCCCTGGCTGCCACCCCAGGCACAGAACTGTCCTAGATCTGCAGACATTGGCGTTGCAGCAGAACTTGGGCCTGGAGTGCAAAATCATTACTGCACCTTTCCTGCACGCAGCAGTCACTTCCCGATCTTCCTCCTGGGCACAGGGTCTCCAGCATACATAGATCATAAACGATGTGCAGCAAGTGATCCCTCTGCCTCACAGCTGAGACAATGCCCAGCTCATCCAGGTCAAATTTACAGCTCCTGACTGATATTCACCAGGCATCAGCAATTTCAGTAAAGGCACACTAGGATTCTCCGCTGCACACTGTTAGCCAAAACCATAACACTTCCCCAGCCTTCTGCGGTGGCGCTGGCCACTCAGGATGTGGAAGCTGGACGTCAAAAGTTTAAATCAGCTAAATACCAACAATAGAGTCCCCAAAGGGGAGGTGTTCGGGGTGAGGGCCTGGAATGAGAAGATAAAGACAAAACTTGCATATGCTCAGGCTTGTCAGAACACAGTCCAGAAATGGAGTCATGGGAGCAGAATTTTAAGTACACTCCAAGAAAACAGAGAAATCTTGTGAACTCCCTTTCTTCAAAACATGGAATTAACCAGATCGTGGTGCAAGCCTTTAATCCCAGCACTCGGGGAGGCAGAGGCAGGTGGATCTCTGTGAGTTCAAGGCCAGCCTGGTCTACAGAGTAAGTTCCAAACAGGCTCCAAAGCTACAGAGAAACCCTGTCTCAAAAAAAAAAAAAAAAAAAAAGGAATCATTCTAGGAATGTGTTTTTGTGCTCCTCCCAGGTGTAGAGGATAGGAGTGAGTCCATTTAGATTATCCATTATTGCTTGATGCTGTTATTCAATTGAATGCTTACACCTCTGTGGAAAATCTTGTTTTTGCTACGTGTGACACATCCTTGTGACTGTATAGAGCGTGTGTTTTTGCCACGTGTGACTATATAGAACTTTTGCTTTTGCCACGTGTGACTGTATCGAGCTTGTGGGTTTTGCCACGTATGACACATCCTTGTGACTGTATCGAGCTTGTGGGTTTTGCCACGTATGACACATCCTTGTGACTGTATCGAGCTTGTGGGTTTTGCCACGTATGACACGTCCTTGTGACTGTATCGAGCTTGTGGGTTTTGCCACGTGGGACACGTCCTTGTGACTGTATCGAGCTTGTGGGTTTTGCCACGTGGGACACGTCCTTGTGATTGTATAAACCTTAAACTTACCAGAACTTTATTCTTTTGGTATTTGGAGACAGACTTTCTTTCTGCAGCCTTGGCTGTCATCACAAAACCTTTCTTTTAAAAAAAATAATAATCCATTTAACTTTATTTCATGTGCTTTGGTGTGAAGGTGTCAGATCCCCTGAGACTGAAGTTACAGACAGTTGTGAGCTGCCATGAGGGTGCTGGGAATTGAACCCGGATCCTCTAAAAGAGGAGCCAGTGCTCTTAACCTCTGAGCCATCTCTCCAGCCCCCACAAAACCTTTCTTAACCCTCAGACATTATATTGTCAGGGACTTTGAAAAATATTGGCTATTGCATTATATTTTAGTCCACCTAAAACATCAGCTCCGTTGTCCCAGGTCTCACTGCCTCTGGAACAAAGGCTGAGCTCTACCTTGACCACGCCTCCAGCCTGTAACAGAATTCTGCTGGGCTGGCACCAAAGGGTCAGCAAGTTACCGCAGCTGGGCCAGGTACCTGGTGTAGCTCTGGAGTTAGCACCCAGCCCCTAACCCATCCTTTGTGTTACAGATACCTTTTTGTTGCCTTATGTGAATCTCATCTGAGAAGTTCCCATGGATGCAAAGCCTAGGCAGACTTGGCTATGGGGAAACCCAGAAAACCGTGGTACCTCATAAATCAGGTATTTGTACTTGGCCGTGTAGTTTTGGACACTTCACTCAGTTTGAGATATGAAATCTACTAGCTAGAGTATAAACACAGGAAAAAATAAAAATGCCAAGAGGCAAAGGGAAAGGCTTCAGTCCAAAGAGGCTGAGCCCCCTGCAGCCGCAAAGGCTGGGTTCATTCTCAAGTGTCTCTGAGTCTTTATTTCCTGAACCTATGTGAACCCACACACCCATGCTGTGACACCTGTGACACCAGCCCCTCAGTGGGGCATTCTCGCAGGACTCCACCTCTGAGCCACAACACTATTCCCTGGTTTCTTCAAATACTGCATTGCATTCATATTTATTGTTATAACTGTTTTGAGTCCAGAATATCAGACTACCTGAACCCCCCCCCGCACCATCCCTGCCCTCGCCCAGTGGTTATGTCTCCCTCTTGCAGTGAGCTTATACTCCTGGGTAGATGGTTATGATACAGATGGCATAGTGGGAGTTGTACCATCAGATGGGGAGTGTTGTAAGCCGTAGAGTGATGGGTAAGGTTCCAGGCTGGCTCCCAGAGCCTGCTGAGTCCATTCAGCACCCTGGGGCATGGGGAAAGGAAGGTGGTCTCTGTGGCTTCAGCTCGCAGAGGTGAAGGACGGAGAGTGAAGAGTACAGCTGTGTCTTCAGTGACCCTGAGCCTGCAACCGCTGCATCTGCAAGATCTGGCTGAGAATGCACTGGACGTCCTCATCCATCTGTCCCTGCGGTTAAGTAGGGATGGAGAGAGGCAGAGAGACTCTGGTGCTCCAGCTGGGTGCTCCCCTGCGCCCTAGAAATCCCCCTACACAAACCCAAGGGACTCAATACTCCACAAGACAGATCTGTACACAGGGGTGTTCCCAGAAGCTACAAGGTTATCCCAGAACAGAAGAGGAAACAGGCCCAGGCAGTGACAGAGGAAGGCTGAGGCCGGGCTGGCAGCCTGGGATGGAGTCAGGAGGCGGGCACTCACCTGAATGGCATACAGGAGATGACTACGGTATAAAGCCACCACGGCACCGTGCTCCCGGGCCTCCTCCTACAGACACAGAAGGATCAGATGCTCAAGATCATCCTTGGCTACATAGTAATGGTGAGGTCAGCCTGGGCTACGTGAGACACTGCTTTAAAAGATAGGTGGAGCGGGAGGAAGAAAATGGGAGTGGGAGGGGAGAGAGGCGAGGAATGGGAAGATTTGGAAGGGGAGGCCCATCCACGGCGAGACACACCCACGTACCTCCACCTGAGTCAAAACCCCATGTTCACTGGCTGCTGGTGTCTGAGCCAGGGATGTGCCCCTGAGGTGCCCTGACCAGCCTGGATCCTGCCAGCCACCCCCGTCTGGACTGCGACTGTTCCCTGTGCGGTTGCCATCACCCCTCCCCTGCCGCAGAGTGGTACCTCCATGCGTTGCTGCAAGGCTGCCACCTGGCGGCGGAGGGCTTCCTCCTCGTCCTCAGAGCTGGCAGGGGCTGCCTGCTGTGCTTTCAGAGACTCCTTCAGCGAGAAGACTTCTTTAGACAGTTCTGTGATCTGGAAAGGTGGAGGAACTTTGAGCGGCCAGGCAAGGACCAGAGATCTCTGCACCTCTACTGGGCAGCTTCATAAAGGGTCACAGATTTGGGCCAGGAGCTGAGCTGACTGGGAACTTGTATCTGTGCAGCCAAAGAGCTGACAACATTCCTAGGACTTTTTTTTTTTTTTTCGTTTTTCGAGACAGGGTTTCTCTGCAGCTTTGGAGCCTGCGCTGGAACTAGCTCTTGTAGACCAGGCTGTCCTCAAACTCACAGAGATCCGCCTCCTCTGCCTCCCGAGTGCTGGGATTAAAGGCGTGAGCCACCACCGCCCGGCTCCTCGGACTTTTAAATGTTTGGGGGAGAAAAAAAGATCTATTTTGTGACCCTTGAAGGGATCCCAAATCACATTTTGATATTCATCAATAAAGTTTTATCAACACGTCTGTTGTTGCTCACAGCAACAGGAAGCAGACAACCTACAGATTAGCAGATACTTTGTCGTTTTGTCATAGAAAAACACCCTACTCTTCCGTTCCCTGTCAGCCCATCTGCGAAACACGAGGTTCTAGAGCTGCCTTTGTTACAGTCAGTAACCCATATAAACAACTTGGATTTTAAGCACATGTTAAGGGAGGTCCAAGGCTGACCTGTGACCTCCACACACGCACGTGCTCACAAAAAGAATGCAGAAATGATACAATTTGTCAGTCGGCTCACATGCGGGAGCAGGGGCACTTGGGGCCAAGCCTCTCTCTTGTTTCTCTACTGAGTTCAATCCCTGGGACCCACATTGTTGAATGAGAAGACAAATTTAGGCAAGTTGTCCTCTGACCTCCACACAGGCATGTCCCAACCCCCAACTAAAGAACGAACTACATATAATTTTAAAATCTTATAAACATTACAGGCTCCGGGAAATTTGGGTTTAAATTCTGGCTTATGATCCATTTAGCGCTGTGTGACTTTGTGTAACTGGATTTACTTCCCTGTGCCTGTTACTTCAAATGGGGATAATTAGAGCGGTAAGCGTGCCATACCAGTTACGATGGTTACAATGACCATTTGGAGCATCAACACCCATAGTGGCTCTAGCTGAGACTCTTCTCTGTGTCTCACTCTGCCATGTGATAAATGAGCTGGTTTCACAAGACAGTGATGGCTACGAGGCTCTTCAGTTGTGTGTAACCTCGGCTGAGTGGGCCCCAACAGAGAGCAGAAGGGAACCCACCTTCTTGTCCTTCTCCTTGGCCTTGTCCAGGGCCTCCTGGGCACGGCTCTGGGCCTGGCGTGCCCTCTCGGCCTCTGTACGAAGCCCCCGGAGCTGCTGTTCGGCCGTGGCCAGCTGGGCCTCGGCCGCGTGCCTCTCGCTCTTCATAAACAATGCCTCACGCTGCACCTATGGCCCAAGCCCACACGTGACTCTCGGGACATTTAGACCCCAAAGAGGCTTGGATCCTGGAGCTCTCCCCACCCTTTCATGATGAGCTGCTGGCTTTCCACCTCCAGGAAGGGTTTAGATTCCCACCCAACCCTAGGAACCTTCGGGTCCTGCCGTGAAGCTCTGGCTATGAGCTCTGTGTGTCCCTGGGTTCTCACTCAGTGATGCAAGCCTGAGTGAGATCCAGGTACTCAGGAGGCTGAGGCAGGAGGATCAAGATTTTGAGGGCTACATCATGAGTTTAAGGGTATCCTAGGTAACTGAGAGAGAATGTCTCAAAAACACATACACACTATCCCTTGTAAAAAAGTTTTTTGTGTGTTTGCATTTCGTTTTGTTTTGTTGAGACGGGATTTCCGTGTCTAGCTGTGCATCACCAAGTCAGCTATATCCATGTTTTCAGCTCAGATGGGTCTCAATGGGTAGGACGCTAGCTCAGCATGCACCAGACCTCTGTGCAAACAGGTAGTGGTGAGACCTGTCATTCCTGTAATTGGGAGGTGGAGGCAGGAGGGTCATGAGTTCAAGGTCAGTCTGAACTACTTGTGGCTCATTTAAAAAAAAAAAAAAAAAGGCCAGGGCTTGGGGGTGGCTTATCAGGTAAAGGCACTTGCAGCCAAGCCTGACAACCGGGGTTTGGTCCTCAGCACCCACACGGTGGAAGAAGAGGACTGGGTCCCACAGGTTGCCATCTGACTTTAACGCCATACTGTGTGTGCACACACATAAGGAAAGAATAATCAGTTAAATCTAAACAGAAATATTATGGGCTGAAGAGGTGGCTGCTCTGGCGCAAGACCAAGGTTCGGTTCCCAGCAGCCACATTTTCGGCTCAAGTGTGCAAATCCAAAGTTCCGGCAGATCCAACGCTCTCTCTTGCGCTCACCTGGAAGACTTCGGCGCTCGTCCTCTCGTGCTTGCGCGCCAGCTCCCCCAGCTGCGCCTGCAGCTGGGTAACTTGGTCGCGCAGCGCGCCCAGCGCCTGCTCGTGCTCGTCCGCAGGCACCGAGGCCCCGCGCACGCGCTCGAGCTCCTCGCGGACCGCGTCGTGCGCGGAGCTGAGCTCGGCAGCCCGAGCCTCGGAGGCTGTCAGCGCTCGGCGCAGCTCGGAGGCCTCCTCGCGTGCACGCTCGCCCGTGGCCGTGGCCGTGGCCAGCAGCTCCCGCAGCGTCTCCAGCTCCTGGCTCCTCCCCCGTGCCGCCTCCTCGGCCTCCGCAAATCGACCCCGGGCGGCCTCCAGCTCGGCCGCCGCCTCCCTCTCCCGCAGGCGAAGCGCCTCCTCCAGGCCTCGGATTCGGGTCTCCAGCTCGGCCTGCAGCGCCACCGCCGCTGCTGCTGCCCCCGGGTGCAGGACCGCAGCACAGGGACCCTCTGTGCAAGCGGCCTCAGCTGCCGTGGCCTTGAGTCCTATGGCCTCGGCTCCATTGGCCTCTGTCACAGTAGCCTGCGCGCCTGAGGTCTCTACGGCCATGGCCTGTGACCCCGTGGTCTCTGCTTCGGTGGTTTCCAGGGTGGTGGCCTGAGTTTCCGTAGCCTCAGCTCCCTTGGCCTCTGTCACTGTGGCCTGTGCCCCCATGGCTTCTGCTTCAGGGGCTTCTGTTCCAGTGGCCTTGACTACTGTGTCCTCTGTAGCTGTGACCTGCACTCCTGTGACCTTCACTCCTATGACCTCTGCCACTGTGGCCTGCACTCCCGTGGTCTTCACTACCACGGACTCTGCTGCTGTGGCCTGAACTCCGGTATCCCGCAATTCTACTCCCGTGGCCTCCATGTTTCTAATCCCTGTACCTGGGAGCCCTTCCTGCACCACATGCACCCCATCAGCCTCCATTCCTGGATTCTGTTTCCCTCCTATGGCTTCCGCCACCACCGGCTCACTTTCAACTTTGTCACCTACAGCTTTCACGTCTAGGGCCTGAGCCACAGCATCTTTCCCCGTGGCCTCTGAACTTGCAGCCTCAGGCTCTATAGGTATCACTTCTGAAGCACTGGCTTCTGTGTTCCCGAAGCCCAAGGAGCCTCCTGCTTGGGGTTCAGTGGTGCCATTTGCTGTGGTTTCTGGGTATGTGGTGCCATTGAGCTCCGGAACGCTAGGACCATTCTGGGTGGTGGTCCCCTTGTCCCTGCTCTCCTTATGTACTGTCTCTTCTCCATGACCCCTGGCCACCTCCCGCTGCTCCTGCAGTGCATGCAAGGCCTCTGTGTGCTGCCTCCGGAGCTGCTCAAGCTCTGTCCTCAGAGAGTCATACAAGACCAGAGGGACCACCTCCGGCTGATTGTCTTCTACCATCTGCCTCTCGTCCTTCTCAAACTCCTCAAGGATCTGGGGGTGGGGAGACAGGCAGGCTAAGAGAGAGCCTCACCATGTTCCCCACCCACCCTAAGGTCCCCAGAGCTGTACACTGCCTCAGTTTCCCCACCTGGACCTTCTCCAACAGCTCCTGGTTCTGCCCGGTGAGCTGAGCCACCTGCTCCTGCAGGGATGCCACCAACTCCTCAGCTGACAGACGTAGTTGCTTTGACGACAACGCATCAGCTCCTGGCAGGGTCGGGGAGAACACAGAGTCAGGGGCAGGGGGCAGGAGCCATGCAACAGGGGACCTAGTACTCATAGCGCATGTGCCACTCTCCTGGCATCACACCCCTCCACGTAAGGTCACGGCTCTGCCCCCCCCCAAATGCCTCAGAATCCCAGATGGGGAACAGTGAGGGGATGGAGGGGCTCAGAACTCACCTGGAAAGTCAGGAATCTCACCCTCCTCGTCCTGCAGGGTGACCACGTCGTAGCTGGTGTTCTCTCTCTCATTCTAGCAGTGGGGTACAAAGTCGACCTTCAGGTCCTGCCCCTTGATATCATCATTACCTCCCAAAACTGGGGTGTTCATATATCTGTACAACACCCTGGAGTCACCCGACTGGTAGTGGCTGTATTCACGGAGCATCCAACATGCCCTTCCATGTTCTACTGAGATGCTGGGGTGGGCCAGGGCCTTTGGACATGCCAGACAAGCATTCCCCACTGAGGACATGCCCAGCATATGATCAAGGCTCTGGGTTTGAATCAAAGCAGCTGCCCGAAAGAGGATCATCTCTATGCATGTTTGTGTAATTATTCGCTCATGATATTTTACCACATTTTGTTTCTTTTGTGTGTAACCGCACGGGGATGCACACATGCCACAGGGCATAGGTGAGAGTTAGAGAACTGGTTCTCTCCTTCCATCCTGTGGGGAAGTGAACTCAGGTCAGTAGGATGGGCAGCACACCACTTTATCGGCTGATCCATCTCGCTGATTCTAATTGCACACTTTGAACAGTATCTGGGTGAAGGTTTGAGGGGTGTGGTCTGTGTGTGACTGTGTGTGAGATTTATATGTGTGGGACATGTGGGATGCCTGTGTCAGTGTGGCTGCCATCTTTGCATATGTGTGTGTGTTTGGAGAAATCTTCATAGATATGTGGCTTTGTGGAAGTCATGTGTGGTCGGGACATTGTGGATGCACCATGGTTCCTGAATGAAGCTCTGGCACGTCAAAAGACCCACCTGACACTGACCGAAAATCTGCCCGCCCACCCTGACTCCACCCACCCCGTCCTGGTCCTTCCCATTCCTGTCTCTGGCCCAGCCCTGCGCAGTGGCCCCGCACCTTGCCCCATCCACAACACTGGCCCACACACTGGCTCCACACACTTTGATGATGGCACACCCAACCCCGCCGTCCTTGTCTTCAGACTTTCCCCACACCTCTACTCCCATTCCAGGTTCCAACCCCACCCAGCCTCTGGTCCCGCCCCCAGTCTCTGACTCCAGCCACACAGCCTCTGGTCCCGCCCCCAGCCTCTAACTCCAGCCTATCCAGCTTATCGCCCTGTCCGCACCGCAGCACCCTAACCCCTCTGGCCATGCCGTGGCCCCGCCCACCTCCAGAAGGGACAGGCGGCTCTGCAGGCTCTCTACCTCCCGGCCCAGACTCTCCTTTTCCTCCTGCTTCTCTGCCAACAGTTGCTGCAGCTCCTGCACCTGCAGAAGACAAAGTCAGCAATAAGGACCTGAGGACCCAGGACCTTGGGATCTGAGGACTCTGGACCCTCCCAAGCAGTGGTCCTCCCCACCTACCTGCCTCTCCAGGCTGTGCACTGAGCTGGCCTCTGCCTCCAGGGGCTGCAGGTAGAAGTGTTTGGGATTGGACAGAGCAGGACAGGACAGAGCCGGATAGTCATGCGCCACCTAGTGTCTGGCAGCCGTGACTCTATTCTCCACATACACTGAGCTCCTACTGAGTGCTTTCACGCTGTGTGCGGCACCCCATTCTGTTCTCTCGCTCGCTCAAGTTGCTTTGGCCCAGCGCCTGCTCCACAGCAGACCCTGGCCCAGGCCACTCACTCATTCGTTTACTCCTCGCCAAGGGCCAGTCATTCACCCAGAGTTTATCACTCTGAGCTTGGCACCTTCAGCTGAGTCTACCCTCAGGGGCGTGCCTTTGAGTGGTGGCGCTCTATGGTGGAAATGAAGGAAGCTGAAAATGAGGGGACGATTTTAAATAAAGTGGACTGGGGAAATGTCGGTCGGTAACAGGCAGAGGCTATGAGGAAGGAGCCTTGGGGATAGCTGGACAGACAGTAACTCTCTATTGCAAAGGCCCTGGGGCAGGACAGAGCCTGGCATGTGGGAAGGTCAGTGAGGGGGCCGAGTGTCTGGAGCAGAGGAAGAAGGAAGGGGAGGAAGGTCGGTGGTGTGGTGTCCCAAGGAATAAGCTATTCCCCACACCCGGACCACAGGCCTTACAGCCTCCTAACCTCCCTTCTCCTCCGTTCCTTGTGCTGTTCCAGGCCCCTGATTTTCTGCAGGAGCCGGCCTCTCTCTTGGCGCAGACGCACAATCTCCTCATAAGCATCCTGGTCGTCCTGCCCCCTCCCCACCAAGGGAAGCCACTTTAGGTGAGATCTTCAAGGCTCACCTAAAGTGAGCGTGAGACAGATCCCCTCCCACTCCAAGCTACCCCATCTCTTACAGGAACAGGCATGCTGGCTGGAGGTTGGGGTGCCTTCCGCTTCTTGGGGGCCCCTTGCTTTTCATGGCTGGACACCGAGTTCTGGTGTTGGCATATGGGGACATAGGACACAGGGCCTGGGCCAGGATCCACTCAGGGGATCCAAAGCGGCCAGCACCTAGCCAGTAGCCTCAGCTCCCTCCTGACTTCCTGTGATGAACCCCAAGTTCACCCCACTAGTCCTACCTCCCACCAACCATTCGCTGTGTACCCTTTCCCTGGCTTTATAGTCCTCTGTGACATTTTCTATCCCCTTTGAAGCCTGAGTCACTGAAGATCGGAGCGGCAGGGAAAGTGGCCATGCTAGCAACCACCTCCCCTCCCAGTTCCACTGCTGGTATTCACGTGACCGCCACTAGGCGGCAGCAGATCCCGGAGTAGCGGTGACAGAACCGCTGTCCACGTGGGTCTGTCTCTTCCTTTGAGGGGAGGAGGAGGCGAGAGCGGGTGCAGTGAGTGTATGCACGGGGCAGGGGACTGTCAGGACTTCCGGGTTCCTACCTGAGACGAGGCCTCTCCGGAGTAGTCATCCTCTAGAGAGGCTGTGGAGAGCGGAAGCAAAGTCTGGGATCACCTTCTATGTTCTCAGCCCAGAGCACTCAGAGGGCTTTAGTAGCTTCTCAAGTGCTAGTGATTTTTTGTTGTCGTTCGGGAGGGTCTCACTCTGTAGCCCAGGCTAGCCTCAAACTCAGATCTAAGCGCGCTAGTCTCCTGGTCGTGCACCACAAAACCCAGCCTCTGGACCAGGGACGTTAAGGTAGAAACCTACAGGGGTGGAATGCTGGGTGGGGAGGACCTCAAAACTCGCAGACTGGGGCAGTGGAGCTTCCCGGTTGGGGGTGGGGTGGGCTGTTATCTCTTAGAAAGGCAGTCTCCATACTACAGGTGACCCAAGAAATCACAGTGCACCACTCGTGAGTCCTCTGGGGCTCCTTGAAACTGCCCTGAGGCGGGGAAACGAAAATTTTCGTGACCCAGCATTGAGGTACCTTGGAACTATCAGTAACAAACGAATAAGTGGATGACCAGAAACTGCCTAGAAGGAGACAGATAGGAGAGGCAGGGTTTGCACACCACTGGGAGGTGAAGGGCGTTGTGCAGACTCCTGTAGAAGCTGCAAGATGAGTTTGTCCCCTGTCAGGGCTCCGTAGTGAGTGGCGTCCTGACCCAGGGCATCGGTGATGCCCAGCTGGGCTCCACCCTGAAGGAGTACTTCAACGGTCTCCGGGCTGGCCCCCTCACACGCCAACATCAAGGCTGTCCTGTGGGGGTAAATGGGGCGACTGAAGGAGCAGACGCTGGTCCTCAGCCTCCTAAACCCTTCTCTACATCCAGGCCAGGAAGAGGCTTCCTAGGTCTGCAGCTCAGAGAGGTCCAGATACCTGCTCCATGTCACAGAGCATCTGATGGAAAGGTCGGGAGGCCTGGTGCTCACCTGCCTTGCAGGTCCTGGTCATTTGCTGCAGCCCCCTGCTGCAGGAGGAGGCGGCACAGATCTGTGTGGCACATCTGAGCCGCTATGATGAGGGGCGTCGCACCCGACTGGTAGGGACGATGAGATGGCATGAGTGATCTTGGAGTCTCACCCCACGCTCTGCAGATGATGCCTGGAATACCACTCTGGCAGGGATAGTACTGTACCCCCACACACAAGATCCCAGCATCTCACCCGATCCCGGGGATTCATGTGTGCCTTGAAAGAGCAGAGCAGCTTTGAGCAAGACAGACAACCACCAGCCGCTGGGAAAGACAAGAGAGGAGAGAGTTGGTGGGAGGGGAAGGCAGCTGCCTGCTGTGACACCTTAGTGTTTATCGCCAAGACCAGGTCTCAGTCTGCAGCCTGGGCTGGTCTGGAACTCACTCTGCAGAGGGGTGGCTGATGCCAGTTATGCCAGCAGCTGGGAAGCCCAGGCTGGAGGATGGTTGCGCCTTAGGGACCAGCATGGACTACAGAATGAGACCTCAACTAAAAATCTCAGGGTTGCTACTTCCTAAATAGAAACCCAGAAGCACAGACACTGAGAGAAACAATTGATAAATGGGACCTCCTGAAACTGAAAAGCTTCTGTAAAGCAAAGGACACGGTCAACAAGACAAAATGACAGCCTACAGAATGGGAAAAGATCTTGACTAACCCCACATCAG
>JAQHUG010000491.1:825186-835601 GCA_028555095.1 Dicrostonyx torquatus | reverse complement strand
ACCATCCTGTGCCTCTGCATCAGCTCACACCACTATCGTGTGCCTCTGCATCAGCTCACACCACCGTCCTGTGCCTCTGCATCAGCTCACACCACTGTCCTGTACCTCTGCATCAGTCACTGAAGCTAAGAACCTCCCTGCTTCTCTGTAGTCCTAGTCATAAAACCCCATGTGCTCATCAGTGTTCTGTCTCCCAGACAGAATGAACTCTACCTCCCCAAGTGGAATGTCCTGCATTCTCCCCAACTAGGTCACTTCCTCTGCTTCTAACATGGCTTCTAAGCAAGGAGCAGCCACCAGGCTGCTTCCAGGTTTGCCCAGTGACAGGCTTCTTACTAGGTGTAAAGGGGAGGAGACATTGGACTGTCAGTCCCTTATAGGAAGGTCAGTCACACTTGTCACTATTCTTGGTATACAAGAGCAATCTATTCAGGGCAGACCCATGCACCCATCCACCCATCCATCCACCCATCCACTCACTCATTCATACACACACACACCCATCCACCTATCCATCTGCTCATCCATCTGCCCATCCGCCCATCCATCCATCTGCCCATCCATCCATCCACCCATCCATCTGTCCATTCACCCATCCACCCATCCATCTGTCCATCCACCCATCCATCCACGCATCCATCCATCCACCCACCTGTCAGTCTGTCCACCCATCCATCCACCCACCCATCCATCCATCCATCCACCCACCCATCCATCCACCCATCCATCTGCCCATCCATCTTCCCATCCACCCATCCATCTGCCCATCCATCTGTCCATCCACCCATCCAGCCACCCACACACCCACCCGTCCATCCTTCCTACCCCCTCTACTACTCAGTGTGACAAGTCACTCTCACCCCCCAACTATAAAGTTCAATCACACCCCAGGGTGAGTAACAGGACACCCAGGAGAGTTGTCCACAGGTTGCCAGTCAGGAGGGAATCGCGGCATAGGGGCAGGGAAGGCTTGTGGATTTAGGGGGTCTCCCTTCTAGAAGAGGTGACGGCAGCACAGGTCCAGTGGCCTGTGGGTCCCCACAATGGTTCAGGGTGGAGGCTGCGCACTGATCCAGGGCCGTGCACCTGTCACGAGTGCGTAGGTGCATGTGTTCAGGATGTCATAGGCAGTACCCCGCGATGCAGCAGCAGGACCCAGGCCTCCCCTTCCTAGGGACCCAGGGCAACATCTGCCCTGGCCTCCCCCAGCCTCATCCCCCTACCTCAGGCGACTCCAGACCAGAGCCCTGCGTCCACCGCAGCCTCTCTGGTTACCCGCTCCAGGTGCGTGCTGCCAGCAGCGGGAGTCAGGGTGATACCCGATCAGGTTGGGGGGGGAGCACCCGCCCAGGAGGACCGGATGAGCCGAGCGAGATGAGCTGTTGTTGGCCAGCCTGCTCAGGTGGGCAGCCCTGAGGACCGCCTCTCCCTCCAGCCTGTGCGCTCCCGCCGCTGGGAAGCCTTCCTTGGGTGTCCCCACAGGGATCAGGAGGTTCCTGTAGTTATGTGCTGCCCCTCACCCGGGTCCCCAGACATCATCACCATGGTTTGGTCCTGTCTGTGACCACCAACAGACGCAAGGGTCAGGATGGTGGCTCCTACTGTATAGATGACCACAGGGCGGGGGATCATAGGGAGTCCTTGTGCCCCCAATATCCCCTTCTCCATCTCTCGTCATCTCTGGGCACCTCTGTGTAGTATGTGGCTCACTCCGTTCTGGGGACCTGACCCTGAAACTCTGTGCTGTCCCGGGAGATGCACGCCAGAATCAAAACCGAGAAAATGTTGGCAGGTAGTCTTGGGGGTCTTTACTCGGCCCGAGAACACAAGTTCCCAATCATCCTATCCTGTGGCCCAGAGAGAGGCAGACACGAGCTGACAGTCACACAGCAGAGACCCAAGAGCTGTCCTATGGTGTCACTAAGCCCGCACCGACTGTAGGCACCAGGAGCTGGGCTCTGCCCACTGAGCAAAAGCCTATTTTAATGGATTTTGTTGATGGTTGTGTCTCTTTTTAGAAACAGGGTCTCACTACACAGCCAGACTGGCCTGGGATTCGCAATCCTCCTGCCTCGGCTCCTGCGAGCGGCCGCATCAACTTTTTGGTCCAGGACTGGCCCTGTCGGCCGGGCAGTCTCTGCCAGCACTAAAGATGGTGGCCGCGGCATCAGCGCAGCGCATGCGCTTTGGAAAGAACGCTCCTGCCACCGACCCCCTCTACACCCGTGTCTCTAGAGGAGGCGGGGTCATCTTCCCAGGCCGTCCCTTCACCACTTCCGGCGGAAGCCACCTCAACAAGGGAAACTTTATTGTTCCCGTGCTGCGGTGCCGACGACGATGTCGGTGAATTATGCAGCCGGGCTGTCGCCGTACGCGGATAAGGGCAAGTGTGGGCTGCCCGAGGTGAGGGCCGCGGTGTCCGGCTCGCCGAATGACCCCAGATGGGGGCGGCCCGGCGGAGTGGGGCATTGCGCGAGCAGCGAGAAGCACGGAATCTAGACAATGGGGAGGACTTCCCTGGAAGGAGGGGGCGGGAAGTGACGCCCCCTGCGCGTCCTGGGTAACACAGAGGTACCCGGTTCCGAGAAGGGGCGAGGGTGGCGGGGAAGCGACCAGGTATGCCTGTCGGGAGACTGGGGTCCGCGGGACCGGAAGCCGGCACCCCGCCTGGGAAACCCGTGTCAGCCAGGCTGGCCTCGCGACCCCGAGGGTGGGGCCGCCAGTCTTTGTTGTTTCTGAGATGCGGGGGGCGGAGGTGGGAGAGGAGCCGCTCTTCGCAGCCCAGGCTGGCCTCGAACTCGCAGAGATCCTCCGGCCTCTCCCGAGTGCTGGGGTTGCAGGTGTGCGCCCAGCTCGTCTCGTGGTCGTGGAGCCAGTAGACAAATCCGACTGCATCTTGATTTAGGAGAGACAGGGGTTATCTGAGGTCAGGGGGCAGAGGTGACATCACCGGGGAGTCAGGGAGCCACAAGCAGAAGGCAGTGAAGGAGAGTGGGCGCCTGCCAGAACAGCACGTGCAGAATGCAGAGGCCATGGGCGGGGAAGAGTGACAGCACCGACCTCAGGAAGCCCGCCCACGGGAGTCACGTGTTGCATGCCCTCTGACCCCACAGATCTTCGACCCCCCAGAGGAGCTGGAGCGGAAGGTATGGGAGCTGGCAAGGCTGATGTGGCAGTCCTCCAGCGTGGTTTTCCACACGGGAGCCGGCATCAGCACTGCCTCTGGCATCCCCGACTTCAGGTCCGTGAGCAAGGAGGGGAAACTGAGGCAGGGCTCTTGCTGATACCTCTGGGACCGAAGTGAGGTGGGAGAGCGACCTTTCCGTTCCCCTAGGTCTCTGGAAGGCCCAGCGAACACGTCTCATACCCAATACACAGAATATACCCAGATGTTGTAGTAGCCGCAAGGGATGTCGGATAAATGTACCCTTTGCGTGGCCACTCACCCGTTGGAGTTTATAGGATCATTGTGACCACAGCAAAGCATTCTGGGAAACCGGACCTCAGCCCCAATGAACTCCCGTGCCTTTGCTTACCCCTAGGCCTTTCCCACTCCACAGAGCTCTTGTCTGCCAGTTTGCCCGCCCCTCCCTGAGAGGGTCTGGAGCAACCCAAGAGCAAGGCTGGGGACCACTGGGACCCCAGCATCACTAGCATGGACTGACTTCAGTGTTAACAGGAGGAGTCCATGGGCTGGAAAATGAATTTTGTCCTCCCCTTTCTGCTCGCTGTCCTCAGAGGTCCTCACGGCGTGTGGACCATGGAGGAACGTGGCCTGGCCCCCAAGTTTGACACCACCTTCGAGAGCGCCCGGCCCTCAAAGACCCACATGGCCCTTGTGCAGCTGGAACGCAGGGGCTTCCTCAGCTTCCTGGTCAGCCAGAACGTGGACGGGCTGCACGTGCGCTCCGGCTTTCCCAGGTCAGATGGAAAGCAGAACCAGGGGGCGCGGGGCTCAGCTGCACCTCTTCCTCCTCAGGGAGCCCGGGTGCCCGAGCTCACAGGCATTTTACTGGCGATGGGGAAAAAGGCGAGGAGCCCAAAGCCGGCCAGCACTTGATCACTGAGGGATTCTAGGCAGGGCTCTCTGCCTGGCCACGCCCCCAGCTCCTGATTGGGGGACTCTAGGCAGACACTCTAAGGCCAACAGATTTTTTTAAAAACCATTTTTCGAGACAGGATTTTTCTGTGCAGCGCTGGCTGTCCTGGAACTCACTCTGTCGGCCAGGCTGGTCTTGAAATCACAGAAGCCAGCCTCTCTCTGCCTTTCAAGTGCTGGGTTAAAGACGAGGGCCACCACATACGATTGGCCCGACAAATTTTTGTAGTAGGGAGCAGTTATTTGTGTTTGCAAAGATAAGGTCAGCTCTGCCTGTGACAGTTCCTCCGACTGGCACAGGCTGGGGCATCCTCCCTTGGTGTGAGAAGTCCATGGCTTTGTGGATGAGCAGCTCAGGAAGGCTTCCTGGAGGAGGGAGCAGGCTGAGCAAGCCTCAGGATTTAGGAAGGCTCTGAACTCATTTTCTCTTCCACAGAGACAAGCTGGCTGAGCTCCACGGAAACATGTTCATAGAGGAATGTCCCAAGTGTAAGACGTGAGTGTCAGTGTTGCCTGTGTAGGCCGGGAGGGGTGAAGCTTTGCCAAGTTCTCCCTGGATGGAGCACCACCAGGTTGTTCCCTCCACCCCCACCCCCTCAGCCAGCTAAGGGATCCTAAAATCTAAAATGCCCCTACAGAAGGCTGGGAGATGTCCCTGTTCCCAGGGACAGTCAAATAAAAACAGATGAACCAGAAGGAAGCAAGCCTACCTTCGCAGTCCCCCAAGCAAGCAACTACAGAGCAGGGTGGCACAAGCCGTGCCTTGGAAATGAGGGGTTCTCCCTGCTCCGCTCTGCTGTGGCTCCAGGCTGGGCAATAGCATGGCCTTACACAAGAGCCCCAGGGTGTTAGGCATAAGCCATTCCTCTGAGCTTCGGCCCCTGAACCTTCTTCAGTGGCTCTTTCTCTTTCTTTCTTTTTTTTTTTTTTTGGTTTTTTTTTTTTTTGGTTTTTTTCGAGACAGGGTTTCTCTGTGGCTTTTGGAGCCTGTCCTGGAACTAGCTCATGTAGTGTAGACCAGGCTGGCCTTGAACTCACAAAGATCCGCCTGCCTCTGCCTCCCGAGTGCTGGGATTAAAGGCGTGCACCATCACCACCTGGCTAAGTGGCTCTTATTCAAAGAGGACCTCATTAAGTTGTCCAGGTTAGCCTGGAACCTGTCTTCCTCCTGCCTCAGCCTCCTGGGCGCTGAGATCACAGGTGTGAGCCGTCATGTTGGGCTTAGCTGCCTCCCTCCACTCACTCCCGGTGTATGGGTGCCAGAAGCCAACGTCAGGTGTCTTAACTCAGTGCCTCTCTTTGTGTTCTGAGGCAAAGTCTTCCAGATCTGTCGTTCACTGGTTTGGCTGAGTGGCCAGCGAACTCCTGGGGTCCCCGTCTCAGCCTCCCTAGCACTGGAGAGTTGTCTGCTCCACAGGCCCTCTTTCTCACATAGATTCTGGGGACTCAAACTTGGGGCTTCCTGTCTGCATGGCAAGCACTTTCCAGACTGAGCCATCTTTCTGCCTGTCCCTCAGCTGTTCTGCTGTGTAGCTCAGGGGTTGAGCCTGTACCCCAATACACTGATTACACCAACCCCAGATCCTTGAAGGAGCACCAAAAAAGTCACATCCCCTCCTTCCTCCCTGTCCAGGCAATACGTGAGAGACACAGTCGTGGGCACCATGGGCCTCAAAGCCACAGGCCGGCTCTGCACGGTGGCCAAGGCACGGGGACTTCGGGCTTGTAGGTGAGTGACTTTCCTTAAGCCTGCTCCTGTCAGGAGGTGAAGGCCCTGACTCCCTTCCCTGACCTGCCACAGAGGGGAGCTGAGGGACACCATTCTGGACTGGGAGGACTCACTGCCTGACCGGGACCTGATGCTAGCTGACGAGGCCAGCAGGTGTGACCCTGACCCAGCGCTTCCTGGGTGGGAATGGGTGGGGACAGCTGCACAGGCCTGGGATAAACTTCCACAGAAGGTCAGGACTCGGGGGTGGGACAGCAGAGGTGGTTCCTCCATCACACACACCCCTGGGCAGGATAGATGCAGAGGAGAACGTGGGACACAGGAAGATTAGGTTTGTTTGATTCCTTAGTTTCAGAGTTTCTGTAGTGGGGAGGGGGGATACTTGTGTATACTCAACAAGCCCATGGCACATAGCCAGTTTCTCACTGGAGATTCTAGGCAGGAGCACCATCCCCCTGACCACGCCCCCAGTCCCTCACTGCTTCCTGCTCCCAGGACCGCAGACCTGTCAGTCACCCTGGGCACCTCGCTGCAGATCCGCCCCAGTGGGAACCTGCCCCTTGCCACTAAGCGCCGGGGAGGTCGTCTGGTCATTGTCAATCTGCAGCCCACAAAACACGTATGTGCCAGTGCCCTGCCCTGTGGCCCCATATCCCCTGCAGTGTCCTCTGCCCCGGCCTGACCTTCCCTTCCTCCGACAGGACCGCCAGGCTGACCTGCGCATCCATGGCTACGTGGATGAGGTGATGAGCAAACTCATGAAGCATCTGGGCCTGGAGATCCCCACCTGGGAAGGACCCTGCGTGCTGGACAAGGCACTGCCGCCCCTGCCACGCCCTGCTGCACCCAAGACTGAGCCCCCTGTGCGTCTCAATGGCTCAGTGCACACTGTGTATAAGCTAGGGCCTGACAGCCCTGTACCCCAGAGGCCCCCCAAAAGGGTGAAGACCGAGGCTGTCCCCAGCTGACCCGAGTGCGTGGGACAAGAGAGGTGCTTGTAGGAACCACACATGTTGGGTTTTTTTCTGTTTGGTTTTCTTTTTGTATGTGCTGGGGACCGCACCCAGCTTGCACATACCATACCACGCCTTTCCGAAAAGACCTGGGCTCCCTAAGTCACTCAGGCTGCTCTTGAACTCATTGCTATAGCCCAGGCTGGCCTGGAGCTAGTGTTCTTTGCCCCGCAGCCTCCACAATAGCAGGGACGGCAGGCAGCCACCATCAGGCCCAACTCAGCTCCTTCCAGGTCTCACTGTGTCTCTTGTCTGGGTCCCTCCGGGGAATCTCGGGATACAGGGAGTCCCAGACGGATGGAGGAGGCTATGTCCCAGGGCTGGGGACTCACACACCTCTCCACCGGCCACACCCCCTTGTGACTCAGGATGTGCCCAGAGTGGCACCCACACACTCCACCCCAACCACCTTGACCCATCTATGCATAGGAGGGACAAGGGGCCCATCTATGCTAAGGGCCCCAGGCTTCCAGAAGCCCCCAATGCAATAAACACAGAATTCCTTTCATTTCTTTTCAATTTTATTACATTTACTTCTTTCCTTTATGTGTGCATATGTATGTTTATGTGTACTTGTGCATACACATGTGTGTCTGTGTGTATAGTGTGTAGGTTAGTGACTTGAAGGAGTCGGTTCTCTCCTCCTACCATATGGCTTCCAGGACCGCCCAGCTGAGCCTTCCCCCAGCGCCTGGTCTTTATTTGCCTGAATGTGTTAGAATCCCCAGCAAGCCCAGGCTATGTGGAACCTGTTCCGAAACGTTCGATGTGATTATTTTAGTCATTCCACCCCCATGGCTGGATCTGTGGGTTAGACTGTCCTGTGCCCTCCTTCGCTACACACGCCACCCTTCACTTGGTCTTTGAGAGAGGTTCTCACTGAGCCTGGCATGCCCTCTTTAGGCTAGGCTGGCCCTCAAGCCCCAGGCATTCCTGTCTTCGCCTTCCTGGCACTGCGGTTACCAGGGCATGCCTAGCTTTTTTATTTAGTTTGTGGATTTTGTCTGATCCTACGTGACTGCCTGGTGACTGCAGAGGACTTCAGATCCCCGGAAACTGGATGGTTGTGAGCTACCATGTGGGTTCTAGGATTTGAACGCAGGTCCTCTGGGAGAGCAGCTGATATTCTGACCACTGGGCCATACATATTCTTTTGAGACAGGGTCTCACTATGCATTCCTGGCTGGCCTGGAACTCACAGAGATAAAAGGTGTGACCCACCATGCCCTGGTAAAGCCTGCCATTTTTTATATGGGTTCTGGGGATTTGAACTCAGGTCCTCACGCTTACACTGAGCCTTGTCTCAGCAGTTCTTAGACATCTGGTTGGTCAACCCAGCCACTGTGCCCAGCTTGGCACTGTTTCAAGGTCTTTGTTAGACCCTCAGGTGTTTTAGACAGGTAAAGAATCACAGCTTTGCAGAGTTAAACAAATGCAGCATAAACAAAAGCAGCACAGCTTAAAATACTATTCCCCAACCCCTGGAAGGAGAGAGCCAGTTCCACAGTTGTTCCCTGCCCTTCATTGCATACCAGCTACATGCACCCCCAACTAACATGCCATCCACCCAAAGCAAACAAAACTACTTACCATCTAACTAAACAAAAACATACAAGCCTTCAAACAAATATGAGAGCTATTCATGGACTGCGGAGATACTCAGTTAAAGACCTTACCCCACGAGCAAAAGACTAGCCTTCACATCCAGAATGGACATACATTGCATGTGGTATGGCCATCTGCCTTTAATTCCTGCCTTAAAGGTTTGGCAGGGAACCTGGTTTCATTGGAGATCCCAACTCAAAGAACTAAAATAGAGAAAAAGAATCCAATAACCTCAGACACGGTCTCCTTCATGATGCCCAGACTGGCCCAAACTTACTGCGTAGACAAGGATGACCTAGGACTGCTGATTCTCCTGTCTCCTCTCCAGGCTGGAGTGTGCACCCCCATGCCTGGTTCCTGGGAAGCTGGACAGGCAGCCCCTGCACCGTCCCTTGCACCCTCTTGATTGGGACACTGGGAAAGGCCCCCTGAGGGCTGTTTGTACAGTGTGAAGGTATATTACTGTGACTGGTGTAAGAAGCTGAACAGTCATAGCTAGGCAGGAGACATAGGTGAGCTTCAAGGCAGAGGAAACTCTGGGAAGAAGAAGACAGAATCACCAGCCAGATACAGAGGAAGCAGCGTGGGCAGTTTGAAATGATGAGGCAGCAAGCCACTTGACAGAGCACAGATTAATAATGGGTTAATTTAAGTTATTAGAGCTAGTTAGTTAGGAATAAGCCTAAGCCATAGGCTGAGCTTTCATAATTAATATAAGTATCCATGTGGTTATTTGGGAGCTGGCCAGTGGGAAAGAGAAAGACTCAAATTCTCCTGAGAGGAGAGGTCCTGACTGACTGAAACTTCTAGGTTTCCTGCAAAACCAACTGTCAAGGAAAGCTGTTTCCAGATTCAGGGCACGTGCATCACGGCATCAGCGCAGGCTCCACCCAACCCTGTCAACACTGTCCATATGGTGCTGGTCTGCGTTCCTGAGGGAAGCCCTAAGAGTCCACTGTGTGAAGCTTTGACGGCAAAATCTAAGTCACACTTGAGATCCCAGGAAATCAACAGACCCAGGTACACTGCAGGCAGCAAAGCTGGAGGGGGGGGGACCATATCAGAGCCAATGTTGCATTGCTGTACAGAGACACCATGACCACAGCAGCTCTTATAAAAGGAAGTATTTAATTGGGGCTGGCATACAGCTTCAGAGAATCAGTCCATGATGATCGTGCCAGGAAATAGACACTGGAGCAGAAGCTGAGTCCTTCACATGCTGATACACAGCAGAGAGACCCTGGGCCTGCTGTGGGGGCCCAGTCACACCCCTCCAGCATCACAGCCACACCACCAGCAAGGCCCTCGAGAAAGGCCACACCCACAATCCTTCCCAAACAGTTGCACTAACTAAGCATTCAAACAAAGCCTATGGAAGCTATTCTATTCAACCCACCGCAGATCACCTGACCTTTTTGTAGCTAAGATGATTCTGAGTTCTAGATAGCAGACATGCAGTTATGGGGTGGGAGGTATCCTGCTGGGTTCCTGTCTTTTTTGGTCTGATTATTCTTGACTGTGACCCCATTTCTCCCTCCTGGAATAGGAATAATTTTCCTGTGCCAATGTCTGTTGCAAATGTGTAGCTTGATTTGTAATAGTACTCACAGGTAAGAAATTGCTTGAGTCTAAAACATGAATTGTGGACTTGAAAAAGATTGTTACTATTTTTGTATGTATAGGTGTTTGTGGTGGTTTGGAAGAAAATGGCCCCCAAAGGGAAAGGCACTATTAGGAGGTGTGGCCTTGTTGGAGTAGGTTGTGGTCTTGCTGGAGGAAGTGTGTCACGGTGGGGATGGACTTTGATGACCACCCAGTGTCTCAGACTACTTCCTGTTGTCTGCCTGCATACTGCCATGTCCCACCATGATGATAACGGAATGAACCTCTGACACTGTGAGTCACTACCTCAATTAGTTTCCTTCATAAGAGTCACCGTGGTTATGGTATCTCTTCACAGCAATAGAAA
>JAQHUG010000491.1:779777-799367 GCA_028555095.1 Dicrostonyx torquatus | reverse complement strand
CAGAGGGCAGAAGGGACATTGTCCAGGCAGGAGGAGGGACAGCAAAAGCCAGAGGCAGGAGTCCCCCCCCCCTCCCGCCCGCCCGCCCGCCGTGGGGGCAACGGGAAGGGGGAAGGAGTGAGGCAAGAGTGACAGGGCAAGGCTTATGGGGGCTGCAGGGAGTTCCGGGCACTGACCCCGCCCATTGAGCAGTAGGAGCCCTGGAAGGCAGTGGTTGGAAGAGCAAAGGAACTGATCTAGCAACAGGTGCAAGAATGAAGGGCTAGTGGGGGGCTGGGCTGTAGTCATTGAGGGAATGATTGACAGGTACATAGGGCCAGTCACTGCCTGTAACTTGTGATATCCCGGGCAGCTCCCTGCAGCTCCTGATTTCCCCAGTTCCCTTGCTTTTAACCGCCCCGCCCCCCAGCCTCACACCCGGGAACACAAGCCCCCCTCCCCCAGGAGCAGCAGGGGGAGCGACAGCTCTCCCTCCATTTACTCTGAGCACCAAGCACACTAAAGTGTCTGTAAATTGCACGTTAATGAGCCGGGGGGGGGGGGGTTGGATCGGAAGGGCTCCCCTGGGTTTTGTCCAGCCCCCTGGAATCCATCATCCCCTCCCAGGGAGGCAGCTCCCTGGGTCTGCAGCCTCCATCTAGGGGGCTCCCCCTCCATGAGGGGGAGGGTGCTCCACAAAAGCTCAAAGAGGAAGGCGCAAGACTACTGAAAAAATAGCCCCTGGCTGCTGGACCTCAGTTTCCCCATGTGCAAAGTAACACTGAGGCCTTTGATCCATGCTGGGGAAGGGCCCGGCGAGGGGGGGGGCTTGGCTGCATCCCAAGCCCTATTTGTGGTGGTAACTGCTCTTTTAGTTGAAGGATCTCAAACTCAGTATGTAGCTAAGGATGATCCTGAACTGATCCTCCTGCCTCAACCTTGGGAGGTGGACAGGCGGACACGACCATGCTTGGGTGTGTGTAAAAGGTGGTTTATCCCCAAGTGCAGAGCTTGCCTCTGTGTACAGAGAGGTTGCCAAGCATTGCCACACTCCTTCCCATGTTAGTGCCTGCAGTAAGGTTAAACCCTAACTCATTCCAGGTGGAAAACTTCTTCCAGCTGCTGGAGATCTCCAGCAAATCCCCACCCATCCTGGAGATGATCAAGGTGAGTATGTGCCCTGGAGCTGGAGGGGACAGACACTGGTTGGAGGTGTCCTGTGACTCGCGAGGTCCCATGGGCTCTGTCCTGGCTGTCCAGATTTCGACTGAGAAGGAAGCCAATCAGGGTCCAGAGACCACGGCCCCCCAGGACCCTGAGAAACTCAAGGCCACCCCGGGGCCTCAACTGTTCACCAGACGTCAGTGCCTCTCAGAGACAGAGGAGCAGCAGGACCCACAGCCTGTGTGGGACAAGGAACCCAAGTTCTGGAGCGAGACCCTGACCCAGGAACTCTGGAAACTTTTCAGGGAAAACCCAGAGACCCAACAGGCACAGGAGGGTGAGGGTCCCTCACTAACGGGCTGCGGGGAATGCCTTGGGTGTCCAGGCAAACCTCATTGCTCTCCATCTCTCCTTCCTCCTTATCTGCTGTCATGGCAATAGAGGAGCTGCTGGAACTGGTGAGTACCCTTGGTTGGGACCCCCAACACACGTCTACCCTACAATGCCCCTCCCACTTCATCCCTGCACTCTGCTAGGTGCAGCCCTGGACCATCAGGCATCTGCTGGGTTCCCCTGGGTCATATGTCCCTAGCTGACCCAATTTTGTCTCCCAGGAAAACAAAGACTCCTGCCTGAGTGACTCAAAAAGAGAAAGGGAGCCTGAGCCCAAGCCCAGAAGCAGCCTGAGTGACTTCTGTAAGAAGGCGGGGCCTGGGTGTGGAGGGGCAGAGGTTGCTGGGTTCCCCTAAATTCTGCTGTCTCACACAGCCCCTATCCTGAGTGAGTCTTCCTTGGATCTGCTTGGTATTTCCCAAAAAGATATCACCCAGCTCCAATGTGAGACCCAGGTGAGCAGGAGACCCGGATGCAGACAAGGTGGGTCAGTCACAAGCCAACAGGGGTCAGCTTCTTTCTTTGCACCACAGGAATCTTCTGGAAGTGCTGGTCCATTTCTGAAGCCCCTGTGAGTAGGGGGAGAGCAAGATTACCTTCACCCTGCCCTTCCATTTCCCATCCCTGCTCCTCTGTTCCCCCACCCTTGTCCTTACTGGTGGTGGAAGGAGAGAGGGGCCAGTGAGAGGGCTCAGCAGGTAAAGGGGCTTGCTGATAAGCCTGGAACTGAGTTTGATCCCTGGACCCACGTGACTAAAAGTGAAAGCTGACTCCCACAAGTTATCCTGACCACATACACACATGCAAATTAATACGTAGAACAATATTTTTTAAAGCGTTGGAGAATGAATCTCTCACTTAAATCTCAACACAGATTCTCCCAATCCTGTAGTTGGAGAAAACTACTTGGAAAAGGGAATATAATAATTAGGGCCATAAGAGGATGCATGAAAGTTTAGTCTTTTAGAGTGGGGAAGCAGATGTGGCTATGTCAAGAACTGAAAACTCTGTGTCTCCTTGCACTCAAGAGGGGCAGGCAGGAGGATCAGGAGTTCAAGGCCAGCCTTGGCCACGTAGGGAATTCAAGGCCAGCCTGGACTAAGCAAGAACCTGTCTTGAAAATCTCATACCCTGTATGCCCCCCCATCCCGTCCCCATCCTCGTCCCCAGGTCCTGGGACTCTGAGAACTTAGAGCCCAGCTGGGAGAGACCAGGTGCATCACTCTGGCAACCGAAGAGGTTCGCTGTCCCCCAGGCCCTGCAAAAGGTGCGAGTGTTGAGACACGGGGAACTCCTGTTGGCGATGGCCGTGAGCTGCTTCACAAGGCACGTCTTCACCTGTAGCCGGAGTGGCATTAAGGTGTGGAGTCTAACGAACCAGGTGGCAGAGGACCGATTTCCCAAAAGCCACTTGCAGTGTGGCATCCAGGTGTGCCGGGCAGGGAAGGTGCCTGGGGCGGGGTCTGGAAGCCACCAGCGTGGATGGACCCTCACTCATGGGGCCCGTCCTCTGCAGACCAGCGGGGCGTACCTGCGCACCTGCCTGCTGTCCTCTAACAGTAGGACCCTGTTTGCCGGCGGACACAACCTGCCATGCGTGAGCGTGTGGGACCTGGCAGCCCCATTCCTGTATGAGAAGTGCCAGCTGCCCTGCAACGGCCTGTCCTGCCAGGTGCTAGCCAGCACAGAGGAGAACATTACCTTTGCTGGCTTCACAGATGGCAGGGTCAGGATGTGGGACCTAAGGAGTCAGGGAGTAGTCAGGTGCGGACACAGAGACGGGAGCAGCAATGACTGCATACACTGAGCCTCTTCCTTACCCAACCCCCCTCCACCAGAGTGGAGCCACGCCCCCAGTCCCTCACCGGAGGATTCTAGGCGGGGCTCACACCTTGACCACGCCTCCAGCCCCCTCACTAGGGAATTTTATGTTTTGTTTAGGACAACTTGCAGGTAGCCCAGGTTGGCCTCAAGCAGAGGGGATAGCCTTGAACTTCTGATCTTCCTGCCTCCACCTCCCATGCTGTGTGTGTGTGCCTAGTTTATTCACTGTATTACTTGTGGATGGTGGATGGTGGATGGGGCCTAGCAGGGGCTCACAACAACCCACAGGATCCTTCTTCCATCGAGTGGGTTCCTGGAAATGGACCTCAGGTCACCTTTTCCCACTGACCACTTGGGAGCCATCGGGCAACACTTTTACATTTACTCATTTATCTGGTACAAGGTCTCTGTGTAGACTGAGCTAGCCTTTGCCTCCCAAGTGCTGGGATGACAGGTGCCGTTGTCAAGCCCTGTGCAGTTCATGAGGTTAGACCATGTGAAGCTTGCAAGGCTGATACTGAGTTCACTCTGTAGCCCAGGATAGCTCTAACTTGCAATCCTTGTACCTTAGCCTCCTGAATAGCTGGGATGACAGTTTTGAGTCACTGTGGCCGGCTCTGGTCTCCCCACTCTTTTCTGAGGCAGGTTCTCACTATATACCCAGGCTGGTCTAGAACTCATGACAGTCCTCCCGCCTCGGCCTCCTCAGTGCTGGAATTACAGATGAGGGCCAGAACACTCGTGTTGGTTTGGAACATAGTTACCCATTAGGTGTAGAGACTTTGGGATGACGTCACTGCCCCCTTCTTGCCAAAGGTAGAAGGCTGCCTGCATGGGATCTCAGGAACATGGACCCCAAGACTAGGCTTTACCCCCCTTTGCTGTCTCTCTGGCTAGGGACCTCGAAGGCCCTGTCAGTGCAGCCAAGAGCCTGGTGGTCAAAGATGACAATGTCTGGATGGGAGGTCTGGATGCCTGTCTACGATGCTGGGACCTGCGAATGGTCAAGGTGTCACTGGAGTACACATTCCAGTCCCAGGTGCGCAGACCCAACTGGGGCTGGACGGGCATGGGCCCTGGAGGTAGAGGACAAGGTGGACTCAGAATAGGGAGGTGGGACATTCCAGATCAGCTTGTGATTCTGACAAGACATAGGGGTCAGACAGGCAGTGGTGGCACACGCCTTTAATCCCAGCACTCAGGAGGCAGAGGCAGGCAGATCTTTGAGTTCAAAGCCAGCCTAGTCTACAGAGCAAGTTCCAAGACAGCCAGGGCTATACAGAGAGAAACCCTGTCTCAAAAAAAGTAAAATTGTCATAATGGACATGGTGGCACATACTTTTATCCCAGTACTCAAGGCAAGAGGATGAAAAGTATGAATCCTGGGCTACATAGTGAGACCTTATCTCAGGAAGGGGAAAGTAGGTCAGGCTCCATGGGTACAGGGCTTCCTTAGGGTGCTGGGTCCTATCTCCAGCATTGTGCCACACTATACCCGACACCCCAGCACTGGGGAGATGAAGCCAGGAAGATCAGAAGTTCAAGGTCATCCTCGGGTACATGGGTGTGTATGTGTGAAGGCTAGCCTAGGCTACAGAGTGAGACCTTATCTCAATAAAACCAAAAAGGGAGAGAAACAGATTCTTTGCTATCCTATTTTAGCCCTTTTCCCATTTCAGATTAGCAAAGGGAGGCCCAGGGACTATGACAGGAAGCAGCCAGGGTGGCAAGTCCGGGGGTCCCTTGTCACCTGCTGGGCTGGGGTCTGACCTCTGCGACTCTGCCCCGTTCATCCCAGATCATGAGCCTGTCGCACAGTCCACGGGAAGACTGGCTGCTGCTGGGCCTGGCCAATGGCCAGCACTGCCTGTATGACAGCAGGAAGAGGAGCGAGGTGCTCCCTGTGGGCACCAAGGACAAGACCATCTTAGGCCTCAAGTTCTCCCCAGACGGTAAGGAGCCTGAGGACACACTGCCTACACTGCAGCACTGACTTTCCAAAGCTTCCGCTGCTTGCTTAGTGCCCGATCAGCACTTTGACGCCCATCACACTCAACTCTTTCTATTTTTCAAGACAGGGTCCCTCTGTGTAGCCCTGGCTGCCCAGGAACTCACTCTGTAGACCAGGCTAGCCTGGAACGCACAGAGATCTGCCAGCCTCTGCCTCCTGAGTGCTGGGATTAAAGTCATTCGCCCACCATCTCCTGCCCCCAACACCGTCTACTGACATAAACCACCCTCAGGAATCAGTTCAGGGTCATCTTTGGCCACGTGGGGAGTTTGAGGCTAGCTCTGGCTATGAAAGACTCTTGTTAAAAACACCAAAAGCAAACACAACAAAAAGCAGAACAAGAAAACTTCATTTTTTTCTGCTGTTTTGTTCTTTTAAGGCAGTCTTTTTTTTTTTTTTTTTGGTTTTTCGAGAGAGTGTTTCTCTGTGGCTTTTGGAGCCTGTCCTGGAACTAGCTCTTGTAGACCAGGTTGGCCTCGAACTCACAGAGATTGGCCTGCCTCTGCCTCCCGAGTGCTGGGATTAAAGGCGTGCACCACCACCGCCTGGCTTGAGGCAGAGTCTTAAGTAGCCCAGGCTCATCCTCATCTCAAACTCTTGAATCCTCCTGCCTCAGCCTCCTGAATGCTGGGTAACAGGCACTTGGCTGAGCTGAGAGGGTGGGGTCTTGGTAACCTAGCTGTCTCTCCACCTCCTCCCAGGCCAGTGGTGGGTGAGCGTGGGGATGGACGACCTCGTCACCATCCACAGCATGCCCTCAGGAAAGAAACTCTTCCAGGTACTCGTGCAGGGTGGGACCCTGGGGAGAGGGGCTGGGCTCAGGTGGGTTCCATGGGCTCATTAAGCCTGCTGTCACACAGGTCCCTGAGGCTGCTGCTGTCACGTGTTGCGACGTGACCGCCAATAGCAAGCTGATTATCACAGGTTCCGGGTACTGTGCCTCGGTGTACCAGATCAAGTACTGACGACTCCTGACTCCTTACTCTCTCCCAGCTGCACAGTGGTGGGTGAGAGTCCCAAGGGTGTACCCAACCCCTCATCACACATAGTAAAGCAATTGAGAAGGCAGAGTGGTCTGTTCTGTCTGTCTCAGAAGAGACATTGTCCTTTTTTCTTTTCTTTTCTTTTCTTTTTTTTTTTTGTTTTTTGTTTTTTTGAGACAGTTTCTTTGTATTCTTTGTAGCTTTGGAGCCTATCCTGGAACTCCCTCTGTAGACCAGGCTGGCCCCAAACTCACAGAGTTCTGCCTGCTTTAGCCTCTTGAGAGGCAGGAGGATCTCTGTACAGCCAGGGCTATATAGGGAAGCCAGATCCTGCTGGGAAGATCACTTAGTGGGTAAAGTGCTTGCCAGGCAAGTCTGAGGACCTGAGTTCAAATCCCTAGATTGCATGTGTTTTTTAAAAGAAAGTGCAATGGCACACCTGTGATCCCAGCTGTAGATGTGGAGACAGGAGGATCCTGGGGCCAGAAGACCTGCCTGTCGTGTCAGTAAGCTCAAGATCCTGTTTGAAAACCAGGGTACAAAAAAAAAAACCAATAGGGGCTGACACCCAACTGGCCCTGGCCTTGCATGCTTGACACACACACACAAAAGGAAAGTGAGTTGATAAATAGTTATATTTCCCCAGTGCCTCCAGCCCCACCCAGCCAGGAGGGAGGGAGCTGTCTGCGTGGCCATCCCTGAGCAGGTGACCTGGAGATGTAGGCAGACGGGGCTCAGTACACCACCTCGTACACGGTGGCTTTCTTGTCCCCTGAGCCTGTCACAATGTATTTATTATTCCTGGAGATGTCGCAGCTCAACACGGAGGAAGACTCTTTGGACTGGGACAGAGAAAGAGGTGAAGGACATCCTGACCACCATGAAGTTCACAAGCTGGAAACCTGGTGCTTGGGGGACAGTCAAGGCTGATGGGGTGTGGGGGTGTGGCCAGCGCCGTCTAGCTGGGGGCAAGCTGGGGGCAAGGTGACTTAGAGATGTGGTACCCAACACGAGGCTTGCCTTCAGATAGCTCAAGGACACCCCATTATCTGCCCTTCCTCTTCGTCCCACTCTACACACTAGGCTGGCCTCAAACCAGCCATGCCCCTGTCCCACCCATGTAGTGGGTACAAGGGGTATAGGGGGATCCCTGACATTGAAGGATTGATATGAAGGGATCCTAACAGCACTAACTCAAGAGAACACTAAGGATTGGAGGTTGTTGGGGAGGATGGGAAATATGGAAGGCAGCTCTGTCATGTCCAAAAGCTTCAGGAGACTTAGTAGAAGGTGCAGTTGAAGCCTGGGGCTGACTGGGGCGAGTGCTTACCCAGCACACACGGAGCCCTGGCCCCATCCCACCCTCAGGTGACTGAGGAGGACCGTGAGGCCCTTTTCCAGATCTCACTTCATCTAATGAAATAATGAAATGGCAGCAGTTGAGAGGGAAATGTAGGCTGCACTGCTGTGGGAGGCAGGGGTGAAAAGCAAAAAGCTCCCCACACACACACACTTCAGGAATACCGCTCAGCCAAGAACTGGAGCACGGCTCTGACACAGACTGGGCCCCGGGGACATTCTGCTCAGCACAGAACCCAAAGTGTGGGGCTCCTTAAATTCCCTTTGTGTCCAGGACACAAGAATGCAGAGGCAGCCACCCTGGGGAGGGCGGGTACCTGGAAAATGCTGGCCCCATAGGGTGTCCTCCAGGCATTGAGCAAGTTGTCCTTGCCTGTGCTAACAAACCAGCGTCCTGGGGAGGGAAAAGAGACCGGTAGTGACAGAGACCAGGACCTCCCAGGACAGGGGCTCTGTGCCTGAGCCTTTGAAACTCAGCCCCCCCAACCACCAACAAGCCCAGAGCTGCCAGTCAAACACACACACCCATGCTGGCTACCCAAACTCTCCTGGAACTCGCTCTGTAGACCAGGCTGCCCTCGAGCTCAGATTCACCTGCCTCTGCCTCCCAAGTGATGGGATTAAAGGTGTGACCGCCTCATCTGGTCCATCATTTTGTGATGTGTGTGTGTCTGGGCATTTACCTAAACCGACTTTGACCTCAATAAGTGGCTGGGTGGACAGGCCTGGGTAAATGGTTGTCTTTGGGGTGTCCCACGCTCCCTCTATTGTCCCGTGGGGTCTCCCAGGCTGTACCACAGGAAGCGAACTTGAGCGACAGCACGCAGCTCTCATGCAGGCGTAGCTGGTACTTCTCAGGTTTGCGCACGTGCAGGACCTCCACATGGCTGCTCTCCATCCCCACGGCCAGCCAGTCCTGGTTAGGACAGTGGCCCAGCGAGAAAATCTAGGGCAAGAGACAGCACTGAGACCTAGGGGTGGCCCCACGTCTCCCATGGGGACAAAAAAGTAGCCGGTGACAAGTGTCACATCTTAGCACTAATCTGAGGCACAAGCACTTGGAACTGTGGGATTCTGGGTAGAGGGTGGCACAGGTCCAAGTCCTACTTCTGAGTATTGGGGGGGACTGCACTGAGTCAGTCTTTCTCTTGGTGTTTTGGGTTTTTGAGACATGGTCTCACTATGTAGCTTTGGCCATTCTGGAATTCACTCTGTAGACCAGGCTGAACTCAGAGATCCTGCCTCTGTCTCCTAGTGCTGGGATTAAAGACATGTACCAGCACACCTTGTATTTGAGGCAGGGTCCCTCACTGAACCGGGAGCTCACCTATTCAACTAATCTAACCCTCCAGCCAGTCCCAGGGATCTCTGTCTCCATGTGCCCCAGGTTACAGGCAGGTACCATTAATACCCGGCTTTTTATGTGGATTATAGGGACTTGAACTCAAGTCCTCTAAGCAAACACTTTACCCACAGAGTCCTGTCCTGGGTCTGGGAAGGGCACCCTGGGGGAGTCCGGGATTGCAGGTGCACCTGGGAGCTGAAGTCGTGCTGCTGAAGCTGGCGGCCCTCCCGCAGGTCCCAACAGCGCACTGTATTATCCAGGCCCCCAGTCCACAGCCGGGTCCCATAGTCCGATATGTCTATGCAGCTGGCCCCGTCCGTGTGACCCTGGAATTGCCTGTGGGTGGAGGGCAGACATCCGCATCCACCTGTGCCTCCCCCCACCCTACCCCAGGCCGCCCTACACACCTGACCATGGCCTGGTTCTGCAGGTCCCAGACCACGATGTTGCCATCGCTGCAGCAGGAGAAACAGACTTTGGCATCGGGGCTGACAGCCAGCGCATAGCAGGCCGGGGCGGAAGAGGTCAGCTCCGCCTTAATTCGTGGTGTGGGTGCTGCCAGGTCCCAGATGGACAGGGTGCTGGCTTCGCCGCCCACTATCAGGCTCTGCCCGTCTGGCAGCAGCTTGCAGGAGCGGATGTAGTTGTCGCGGTTCTGCCGCAGTGAGAAGCCAGAGCAGAGTTGGGGCCACAAAGATATCCTCAGACCTACCCTATAGACCACGCCCATCCCTACAGACCCCGCCTAGTCCTTCAGGCTCCGCCCTCACCAGGCAATCCAGCTGAGCCACGGGTGTCTTGCTGCCCGGCTGGCCCACGTCCCACACCTTCACGCAACCTTTGCCGCCCGTGTACACGTGCTGTGTGGAACCGCTGATCGTGACGGCACACACCACCTCACCGTGGGCCAGTGTGTGTAGCTGCCGAGCATGGCGAGGGATACCCGTGCCCACCAGCGCATCCGATGGAAAGGGCACCGGCTGCATCTGGCCATCCGCAGACACGTGGAAGGAGTAGGCCCTGCAGAGGCCGCAGAGGCCGCAGATGCGGGTGGGAGGCCCACCCCAGCACAGGTGTTCCCAGGAAGATAGGGACCCATGCCTCACACACACCCTGGTGACAGCACAGCCCACATGCTACTCACGGCTTCGCCCCGGGGATGCCAGGCAAGGAGATGGACGAGCCTCGGAGATGCGGGTGTGACTCAAATGCCATCTGCCAGAAGCCAGAGACATGACCCAAGAGAGGGTGTCCAGCACCCCTCACCTAGGTCCCATCTCATGCCTGTCTGTCCCTCAGCCCCTCCCCAAGGAAGCAGAAAGACTTGCAAGCTTGCTACTAGACTTTTAAAATAACCTCCTGAGCCAGGCTTTTTAACCCAGCCGCATTCCTTTTGATTTTGCCCACAGCAGCACGTGCTAACATGGGTAAGGTTCAGATCATCTTCCCACACACATACTGGACCTCCTTTATTTCTTTTTTTAATTTTTTTTTCTCTTTTTGGTTTCTTTTCTTTTTTTGTTTTTAGTTTTTGCTTTTTTCAAGAAAGGGTTTCTCTGTGTAGTCCTGGCTGCCTGGAACTCACTCTGTAGACCAGGCTGGCCTCAAACTCAGAGATCTGCCTGCCTCTGCCTCTGCCTCCCCAGTGCTGGAATTAAAGGCGTGTGCCACCACACACACACACACACACACACACCCTGTTCATTTTTGAGACAGAGACTCATGTGGTATGGGCTAGCCTCAAACTCCTCATCTTCCTGCTCCCCAGTGCTAGGGTGACAGACAGGCACCAAACTCTGGGAATGGCGCCCAGAGTTTCCTGAGTCCCAGTGTTAGTCCCTCTTTACTAATTCTGGTTCTTTGGATGAAGTAGATTTCTCCCTCTGTCCCCCCCCCAGGCCTCCCCAGATCTGCTGACCATCCTAGCGGTCTGTAACCCGAGGACTCACCAGAGGTGAGCGTCCGTACACGACAGAGCTGCTGACCTGGGGGGACAGGTGGAGGCTGATGTAGGAGCTGGGCATGGAGAGGTCCCCGTTGAGGGTGCTGTGGGAGCCCAGGCTGAAGGACGAGGTGAGGGGGCTGGACAGGGTCAGGGGACTCCTCAGGGCTGAGTGAGAAGGGCCAGGATACACATTCAGATACCCAAATCCCATTTTTCCTGTCTTTCAGCTGATGAACTCCTACATCCTTCAAACATCCAGACTCGGAAAGAGGAGGACGCGAAGCTCAGAAAGGTCACGCAACTACCCTGAGGTCACGCAGCTGGTGAAGGCCCAGACTTCTCTCACAATCATTAAGTTGGGGGTCACTTTGTTTCCCTGGGCTTCAGTTTCCTAGACTGAGAAGTAGCCAAAACAAGAAGACTGAGGCCCAGGGTGAGGCAGCACCTGGCTGGTGGTGAGTCTGGGGTCCGAGGTCCGATCTCCTTCACTTTTTCTTTTTCAGACAGGGTCTTACTCTGTAGACCAGGCTGGCCTCCAACTCAGAGACCCTCCTGTCCCTGCCTCCTGAGTGCTGAGATTAAAAGTGTACGCCACCACCACCAACTCTCTCATCCTTTCTACTTTGGGGAGTCCCTCTGGAACAAAGGTATGCCAGGCAGGAGGGGACTTACCAATGCTGTCTGTGGATGGTGCTGGTTGAGCCACCAGCTGACAGAGGTGACCAGCAGAGCTGGGTCCTGGGGTGGACGCGTCCTGGGGTGGAGAGGGACCACATGACCTAGAGGCAGGAGTGCCTGTGGGAAGATCATTCTGTGGAGAACAAAGGGGCACTAGTCACTGCAAGGGCCACTATAGGGCCGACGTTGGGGAGCACGTTGCAGCCGGCTCACGTCTCAGACATTTGGTGGGCACCAGGTAGACCTAGGTCCATGGTGCAAACACAACCTTGGGAGTGTGGGTATAAATTGGGTCCACAGAAGAGAGTGCATGCAAAGAGGTGGGAACTCTTTGGGACAGCAATGTGCCATCCAGAGACAGAGACAGAGACAAAGTTGGAGGCCACTGAGCGGGCAAGATGTCTCAGCAGGTAAAGATGATTGTGGCCAAGCTTGACAATCTGTGTTCAATCCCTAAAACCCACATGGTAGGAAAGAACTGACTCCCCAGAGTTGACCTCTGACCTCCATGTGTACAATATGGCACACACACAGGCATGGCTTTTTCTTTTAATGTTCACTGGGCAGTGGTGGTGCAGGCCATTAACCCCAGCACTTGGGAGAGAGAGGCAGGCAGAGTGCTGTGAGTTCAAGGTCAGCCTGGTCTAAAGAGTGAGTTCCAGGACAGCTAGGGCTACACAGGGCTTGAAAAACCAAAAAAGAGGGAAAAAAAGACTCTAATTTAGAGGCTGAGCAATGTGTGATGGCGCGCACCTTTAATCCCGGCACTCCAGAGCAGAGGCCAGTGAGATCATGTCTCGAAAAACAAAGAAATTGACAGGCTGCTAGTAAAGTGGTCCCTTTGGCTCCAGAGGTCCTCAGCCTCAGGTGAGGCATATCATCCACCTCTGTCCCTGGTGGCCTGAGGGGAGATTTGATGAAGGGGCCACCAGCCAGGCCTCTGCTTTCTATAGGCACATTTTGCCAGACAGGGTTCAGGTAGAGCTGAGCCTAGCCGTGAGCTGACATCCTACAGAGGAAAATGACTTTGGACTCTGGATCCTCTGGTGACCTTGATGACATAGCTCCTGGCAGGTTGTGCGATACCCTTGGGGGTGTCTCCAGCTAAAGCTGCCCTGTACCCCCAAGGTCTCCCTAGGTGGGGAGGGGATTAGATAACACTGGAGCCCATAATGACTGCTGGTTGCCATGGCAACCTTCAGGGGGCCTAGAAACAGATCATCTCTTACCCTGGGTGAAGTGGAGGGCAGAGGGTCTGGGCAAGACCTGGGAGGGATCCCAGACTTTTGGGATATCTGGGGTGGGGGAGGGGAGGCCTCTGCCAGGACCCAGTGCTGGGGCAGTGGGGGGGGGGAGGTAGTTCCCGCCATTGCAGGAAGTGAGCGACCCAACTAGGTCCTATTTCTTTGCCCAGTTTGGTTGCTTTTAAAATGTTTCCTGAGACTCAGCAGAGTCTTCTGTCGGGGGGAAAAATGAGGAACCCATAAAATCACGAAAAAAGGTCAGGTGTGTTGAGTCATCTGTCCCTCCAATACTGAAGAGGTAGAGGCAGGAGGATCATGAATGAGTTCAGTGCCATCCTAGACTATATGAAGAGTTGGTGGCCAAGAAATATTGCCTCAGAAAACAAAACAAAAAAACCAACAATCAAAACCAAACAGAAAGAAAGAAAGAAAGAAAGAAAGAAAGAAAGAAAGAAAGAAAGAAAGAAAGAAAGAAAGAAAGCAAACAAAAAACAAATGAGAAAATCCCAACTGCCCTAGCCTGGGTGATCTGCTCTTGCACTCTGTTTCTAGGCCACCCTGGGATGACGAAAAGGAGTTTCATGCACACCCCCTTCCATACCAGGGCTAGGTCTTTGCTTCTGGGGAGTGGTGAGCCCAAACTGGAGGCCAAGGAGGCTGGGCTGTCTGCGAGGTCCCTGCGGGCAGGAACGCAGACGGGCGCCTTTCCACAGGGGGTGGTTGCAGGGCTGGGTGGCTCTGAGGGTTGGTCCTGAATTCAAGAAGGTGACATTGAGAGGGGAGGGGGTAAAGAGGAAAAGACGCCCACAGCGGCCATGTAGCCCTGCACTCCACAGGAGATAAGAGTATCCTCTGCATGGAGAAGGGCTGGGCCTCCCTTCTGGGGAGCCTGAAATCAAGGAAATGAGTAGCCCACTTCCACTGTGGGCCTCAGGATCCCCACCTGTGCTGTAGCAAGCATTCAAGTCCTCCAAACCGTATGCCCACATGTCCCCTGTCTGACCTCACCAGAGACAGACAGGAACTCTCTCCCTCCCTTCCGTCCCCCTTCCTTGCCCAGCCCCAACATCTCACCTCATCCACCACCAAGTTATAGTCACTCTTGTCTTCATCACTTTCCTAGTGGGGGGGGGACACAACAGGGGGCGCAGAGCTCATCATGCCCCTGCCTCCACACCACACCCAGCCCTCTTTCTGCCTCAGTTCAACACAATAATTTCTCAGGTAGGTTTGTCTGTCAGCCTCTGACCCACCACCTCCCCTACACCTAGTCTCGCTGCCTTCAGGAAGCCTTGGCCATGCTCGTCCTGGGAGACCCCTTCGACCTCGGTTGATACCTCTGCTCTATAACCTCTCCGGCTCCCACTGCCCTCTGGAGGGACACCAAGCTCCGACTTCATTCCCAGAGAGCAGGACAGAACACAGGGAGGAGCCAAAGGTGCAATCTGAACCAAATTCTACAGAACCACTGTCTCTGGCTTCCCTCACAAGCTCACTAGCCCCTGAACGGCTGAGGGTGATGCCTAGGGTCTCCTAGAAGCCCTCTGTCCCTAAATCACTCCCTCAGCCCCTCACAGGGGAATTCTAGGCGGGGCTCCACTCTTGAAGACGCCCCCATACCCTCACTGGGGGATCCTAGGCAGGTGCTCTACCTCTGAGCTCATGGTGGAAATATATCAAAACAGCTGCTTGTCTCATTGGCTACAGACACTTAGCAGTGAAGCCTGGTAGGACAGTGTCTTTTGATTGGCAGTTGCTCCGCAAGCAATGGGAGGCTACAGAAGGCTGTCGAGTGAGCATCATGGTCACAGTTCCCAAGGCTCTGCTCAGGGGCAAGTCTGGGTCCATCTCTTTTCACCCCAGTTTCTGCTTCTCTCTCTAGAACTCACATAAGGCCCTGAAAGATCCTTATCTTCTGTTCTCTGCTGCTTCCCATTGGCACCTCGGCCGCTAGAATTCTCCTCTTCCACTAGACTCTCAGGGGGCGAAGGGGAAGCACTCTGTAGGAAGACAGAAAGAGGTAAAGAGCGGGCATGAGATGGTTCTCAGAGTACATTCTTTTTTTTCTTTTCTTTTCTTTTTTTTTTTTTTGATTATTCGAGACAGGGTTTCTCTGTGGCTTTTGGAGCCTGTGCTGGAACTAGCTCTTGTACACCAGGCTGGTCTCGAACTCACAAAGATCCGCCTGCCTCTGCCTCCCGAGTGCTGGGATTAAAGGCGTGCGCCACCACCGCCCGGCCTCAGAGTACATTCTTGTCCAGCCAGCATTGACTGAGTGACCCTCACTGGGGGATTCTGGGCGGAGCTCCACCCTGACCACGCCCCCTGGCCCTCACTGGGGGATTCTAAGTGTGCACTCTACCCTACCTCAGCATCAGTGCTAAATTCTCTAGTTCTGTACAGATGGGGAAACTGAGTCCCATGAAAACGCATTATAGTGGGACTTATAACCCACCAAACACTCATAGCTAACCCATTGAGAATGGGGGATGCGATTCTTCCCACAACGCCTGTACCGAGCAAGGAGTGCACCTGCATGAGGACCCCAGCCCGTTTTTCTGAGGCACACCCATTATGGCAGAATTTGAGAGACTGAGGCAGGGATTGTCACGAGTTCAGAGCAGTGTGGGCTACAAAGCAAGACCATGCCTCAAATTAAAAAAAAAAACAGAGCTGCCTTGGTGGTGTACAATTCTATCTCCAGAAACCAAGAGTCAGAGGCAGGAGGATCTCTGTGAGCTCGAGGTCAGCTGGAACTATACAGCGAGACCCTGGGCTCCCGCCCCAACACCCATACCCCCCACAGCCGCCACCGCTATCCCAGGTGAACTCACCCTGCTCGCAGCTCTGTCCACTGGACGGAAGCCGAGAGAAAACACACAGAATTAGGGATTGGACCCGGTGGTGCATGGAACAGTTCCTTCCCAGCTCAGAACCCTTCCAGGAGATGCCCAGGACAAGACTTGAACCCCATGGCTGCAACCCCTACTATCTGTTACCCTCCCTGTCACGGTCCCTGCCAGTATCAGCCAGGGCCACCCCCACTCACCTCTGGACCCCTCGGCGTCCACACCCACGCGTTCTTCCTTGGCTGCAGCTGCCAGCTGGGCCTGCGCAGCCAGCGCCCCGGACAGGGCCAGCAGCCCCGAAGCCCCAGTGCCCACCAAACCAGCTGGGCGTGGGGTGAGAGGTGCAGGGGCGGCGTGGGACAGCGGCTGGAGCTGATTCTGCTGCTGAAGGGGGAGAGGATGGCCAGGGGGGACAGCGGGTGGGGACAGGGGTGTGCGGAGGGGGAATGAGGGGGATGTCCCTGAGGCGGTGGGCGTGGGTGACTCACCCCCAGGAGGCTGTTCAGTTCCCCCACGGTCACCTGCTTGGCTCGGTCCACAGCCTGGAGAACCTGCTGCTGATGCTGCGGGTGGAGGGGATGCTGAGCGGGCTGCCGTGGACCTTGGCCCAGGCTGTCTCTCTGTCTCTAGGTCTGTCTCTCTATGCCTCTATCTTTGTCTCTCTGTGTATGTCTCAGCCTGTGTCTCTTTGTCTCTGTCTGTCTCTCTGCACATGAGGGGAAGAGGTGGGTATTGGCTGTCTTCTGTCTTGTTTAGAGTCCAGGTCTCACAGCCCAGGGTCCCCTCTATACCTGGCACTGGCTGCCATGCCTGGCTTCTCCCAGGTGCTGGGGATTTGAATTCAGGTTTTCATGTTTGTGTGGCAAGAGCTGAGCCACCTTCCTGGCCCTTCTCTGGCTATTTTCAGTCTCATAACCAATTTAGTCAGGTCTCAAACTCCCAGTAATCCTCCTGCCTCGACCTCCTAAGTGCTGAGATGGTGGGAGTCATCCTGGCTTCCTTCCTTTGTGTCACAAAACAAAACCAAACCAGGGATGCACCTCAGCTGATGTTCAGAATTGGGCTGGGGCCGACTGGACCAGTACCCTAATGAGAACTGCACAAATAAGCATCTATGCACACAATACCTGTTGCCAAGCACCCACCCAAAGTGGGCAGCTTGGCTGGTCCTGAATTTCAGCAGCAGACCCACCCAGCATGTTTATCACCAACACTACAACATTAAATATGGAGGAATTCAATAAATTTGAGCACTCATGGTTGGCAACCCCACACGTGACATGGGGTGGAACCCAGGCCCCTGGCCTTACTGTAAGGAGCTCTTGGCTCACCCTCAGGAAAAGGGTAGCAGGTCCCACAGAGGAAAGGGGGGATGCTGCATGGGATACCTGGGGTGCCTACACCGAGGTGATACCCGTTCTCATGTCTCTGGAGGAACATCTCCAGACAGAAGTAGCAAAAGCCAATCAATACCAAGGTCCTGTGGTCAGTGAGAGCGAGGAATTGCTCACACAGGCCACAGAGCCTTCTGAGAGTTCCATGAGCTGATCACACAGGTCCCCTCTGTCAGCGCTGACTCTGTTTTCAACACCGCTGCACTAAAAACAAAATTTACTATTCCGAACCATTCCAAGCACACGGCTCAGTGGCATGAAGCTCATTCTCGCTACTGTGTGGCCTTCCCGCCATTAGTCTCCAGAACTCCCCACTTGGAAGTGGTGTCCCAGGTCTCTCCCAAGGCCCCACTCACCCACCATCCCACTTCCTGGCCCTGGATCTACTAACTCGAGAGTGGGAACCGGTGTATCCTGTGTGTGGTTCATCTCACCAAGCATCATTCTGTAAGGATTAGCCCCATAACTGCTCACCTAACCCTAAGCAAGCAGGAGTTTGCTGTAGGAACTCCTTCAGCCAGTAGCCTTTAAGTAAGTTATTTGCCCACTTGGGCATGGCCTCTTATGCTATAAATGCTAATGTCAAGCACAGGCTCCCTCTCTCTTCTGGCTGCTGGATTCAGTTCCTGTTTCCCCGTTTGTGCAGAGGACTGTGATCTGTGAGTCCACTCCTAAGTAAATATACCATTATTATACTCAATTCTGAGTTAGTGTGGGATTTCTTTTTAGCGTCCTTCCTCAGGAGGTAAGCGCAGAGAGGCACATATCCTGCCAAAGGTCACACAGCGCAGGTCTGTGAGCAGTGAGGTACAGGTGCACCCCTAGCTAACCATCCAGAGCAGAGAGCCAGGGTTAGAAAAATAGATCAGTCAGTAAAGAGCTTGCTAGGCAACCATGAGGGCCTGAGTTCAATTCTCCAAGAACCCCTGTGAAAATCCAGGCATGTACTGTGTGCCTGTAATTCCAGCACTGGTGAGGAGACAGGAAGACCCTGGGGCTCACTGACTCAACAGCAACCCCTACTCAGCAGATTTCCAGGCTAGTCAGAGTCCCTGTCTCTTGGGGGGCTTGGTTCATCGCATGAAGTTGACCGTGGTCAAGCCCTACGACCTTAGTTCAATCCTTGAAAACCCCAAAGTGCAAGGAGAGGACCCACTCCTGCAAGCTGGCCTCTGACCTCCACATGTGTGCTATGGCCCATGCATCCCCTCCCAAAAATAAATATTGGGTTGGCCCAGTGGTTAACAGCACAGCTGCTCCTGCAGAGGACCAGGGTTTGGTTCCCAGCGCCCACATGGCCGTTCACAACCTTCTATGACTTCATCTCCAGGGGACTCTGCGGGTACTGCATACACATGATGCCCAGACATATAAAATTAAATAAATATATAAAATTGTAATAAAAGCAAATGAAGGTGAATGGCACCTTGGGAAGGACACCAAGACTGATCTCCGGCCTCCCCATGCATATACATGCAGAAACATGAAGAGCAGAAAGTCCCTGGTCCACACCTTCAATCATGTGACCTCCATTTCTCCAGGGCCAGGGATACCCACCCAGTCCCATCCCTACCCTCTGCACAGCCTCACTCACCTCCTGTGTGAGGAACGGGACCATCTGGGCACAGATTGCACTGAGCCGCTTCACGATCTCAGCCTAGTGACAAAATGAATGGGATTGGAGGGGACGACCATCTCCACCACCCCAACACCCACGGTTTGGGAAGCTGTCTGACCGGGGAGTCATGGCCTCCTGCTGCAACGGGGGACATGGGGGATGTGGTCCTGCAAGCCAGAGACACCCCCTTCCTCTGCCTTCGTGAAGCCCTCAGAGATATGGAACTTAGATGGATAGGTCCCCAGCACTGTAGCGACTGTCTGAGCTCAGGTATCCCAACGACACCCAGAGAAGCTGTGTGAAGGGTGTGGATGCCCAGCTGGCATGTTCCAGCTCTCCTCAAGTCTTTGGGGGTGCTCTATGGTTGCCTCCGATCCCCCACCAATGACCAGATGATCAGCACTAAACGAACAGAAACCAGTAACTTACACAGATGGGACCTCCAAACCCTCCCACTCCTAGTCCACTCCACATCTAACTGCAGGGAGCCCAGTGTAGGGCTCTGCCATGGGGTCAAGAGGCGATGACTCCATTCATCTGGAGGTCTCTGAATCCCCAAGACCACTGGCCACTCTGGGGAACCAGCATTGGCTACCCACCTCTGGGATTAATTTCCACAGTGTAAAGCCCGTCCTAGAACCTCAACACCACTCGCTGGAGCCTCAGGAACTCATGGGGTCAAACCTTACAACCTAGAGCCCTGCCTCAGCACTCTGAGCCCTGAGAACCTTCAGGACTAGCTCAGAACCTTCAGGACTAGCTAGAACCTTTCAGGGCTAGCTCAGAACCTTCAGGGCTAGCTCA
>JAQHUG010000491.1:715654-766949 GCA_028555095.1 Dicrostonyx torquatus | reverse complement strand
AAAAAACACAACAAATCAAGTAGAGATTCATGTCCCCTCCCTCCAGGCCTCCAGGGCCTTCCCACAGACAGCCTAGCTTGGAAGGGATACAGGGAGCACCCAGACACAGCCTAGCTTGGAAGGGATACAGGGAGCACCCAGACCACCTCTTGGAGGGTAAGCAGAGCTCAGTGAAGTCCCATCGCCGTGAATGCCATAGCCAACTCTGCTCACCTGTGAACTGTGCTGTGTGAGCCCACGTCAGTGGCTCACCATTGCTTGCTCACCAAGAAATCTTTAGTCCTTTAGTCCGGGACAGGGGTATCCTGAGGAAAGGGGTCCCCACCCCACAAGACAGAGGCAGGGACACAGTGGCCAACCTTTTCATGTTTTTATTTTAAAGGCACAGCTAGACCCCACCCTCAGTACAGCAATCTCCCTTCTTGGGGAGAACAAGACAACACACCAAAGCTAACTATATACACAGACACGCGGCTTCGGTCTTTTAACTCTTTCCTCTTTTTTCTTTAAATCCCCTTTCTTAGAAGACAAGCTATAGAATACTGGGGCAAAAAAGGAATAATAAACAAACCAAATTCAGAACCCTCATGTTTATTTGGGGAAGGGGAGGAAGGGAAGTTTGTGGGTGCCCACCCCCACTGCAGTCCCGAGCCTTCATATCACTTCCTCTCTGTTCCCCTCCTTCGTGGGCGAGGGAACTGGACTGGGTGAGTTGGGGGGGTTCCTGGACCTAGCAAGTGTACAGTGCGGGGGGGGGGCAGAGACGGGGGAGGGGGAGGACTCAGGGCGCACAGGGCGGAAAGGGGCAGCTAGAGTTGCATTGTGTACATTCTGGGCCAAGACTGGTGGCGGTGACCCGGATAAAGGTCGCAGGTGGGGGATTTCTTGCTGTCCTCTGTAACCTGGGGTGTCCCTCTGAGGTCCCCTAGGCCCAGGGTGCAAGGCAAGAAGGCTGGAACCAGGACTGGGGGTGGAAGCTTGGAGAGTGACCCTCGGAACACTGCTCCCTCTCTGTGCCTGTCTCCCCTGTGTCCCCCCTCCCCCCTCCCTCCCTCCCCAGGAGCTAATCCGACTTCTCGCCGTCATCCTCCTGGTGGGTGTCCCCATCATGTCCATTCTTGTCCTCCTTAGAGAGGTGTGCCTGAGAGCCCAGAGCCGAGAGGGACAGCAGGCCGGTGCCCGCGCTGACTGCAGGGAGTGATGGCGGCTGGAGCCCCACGGGCAGCGGTGTCAGAGGCAGGGCCAAAGCCTGCAGCTGGGACAGCTGGTGAGCCTGGAGCTGCTGCTGCGGGGTGGGGGGATAGGGTCAGCCCAGGACCCTGTCCCCATCCACTGCCCATCATCTGCATCGTCTTCCCACCCAGGATACCTGTCAGTCACCTGAATTACTAAGGGGCCCCACATAGGTCCTCATCACTGTCAGCTATCTGCCCATCCAGGTTGTCTGATATGTGTCCATCTGTCCGGTCTCCTGACTATTCAGGTCACCTGTCAGTCACCTGCCCACCCGAATCCCCCATCTCCTGTCATCAGTTCATACGGGTCACCCAGGGGCTCTGACTTACTCGAATGATGGAGTTCAGCTCAGGAGCCGTGACCTGCTTGGCTCTCTCGATGGCTCCCAGGACCTGTTGCTGATGCTGGAATAGGCAAGGGGAGGGGGCAGTGACTTTTCTCGCACGCAAAGGGACAATCAATTGAGAAAGAGATTGATGCAAAGAAATGGGGGGGAGGGGCTTCTGTGCAGTGGGCAGCCGCTGGAATGCACAGGGAAGCCCTGCCCTAGGTACTCAGGGGGACTATGGGAAGACATGGGGTGGACACGGCTAGGAATCCAGCTCGGGGAATTTTCTCTGAAAGCTGGTCTACAGGAGTCACCTGCCCACCCGGGGTCCTTTTTATGCTCCTATCACAGGGGCTGGACCCTACCACGCACTTCTCTGCTAAATCCAGAGTGGGCAGGTTTGTGCCCCCAGGGCAACCGGCAGGTGCGGAGGGAGCCCCATTGCCCCCGCTGGTGGCTTCTTACCTCCTGTGACAAATAGGGCAGAACCTGGGCACAGATCCCATTCAGCCTCTTCACGATTTCCGCCTGGAACACACAATGTCCCTCAGTACCTGGGGGACACTTGGAGGGGGCGGGGACGGGGCTGAGGCCATGCCTGCGGGCCAAGATGTGGGGGTGCTGGGCCCACCTCTGGGGGGTAACTGGAGTAGACTTAACTCTCAGTTTGGAAGTCACTGGGCGCTGAGGTGATGAGGGAAACTGAGGCTTACCTGCTTATGCATTTCGATGTTCAATCCATAGGACATCTCATAGTACTGTAGGGTGGGGAAGGAGGCATGTCAGGGACCAAGGGGTGTGACATTCTGGGTGGCCTGGCTCTCTCTGCACATCCCAGCATTCCTTGTGCCCCTCCCATCCACTGAGTTCCTATTTGTTCTTCACAACCCCTGCCACAAAGCCCTAAGACCCCCCACAACCTTCCCTGCAAGGAACTACAGGTCCCATGGGGTTAGGAGGGCTCCAGCCATGGAAGGGTTAAGGGATGCCTATCCGGATGGCCTGGAGGGAGGGGACTGATGATGGCTTCCCAGTTGCTTCCGGCTGGCTGGCTGTGTTTCACTTCCACTGCCGCCTCCTCCAGCTGCAGCCAAGGACAGCGGGGCCCTGGCAGGCCCAGGATGCAAGTCAGTAGTTTGGCACCTCAGTCACTACCCGGGCTAGCGGCCAGGCCACCCTCGGCCATGGGGAATTGGTAGCAGGCACCTGCGCTGTGTGGGGAGTCTGGGGTCCCTGAGGGGACTTTACCATGACGTAATGCCGCTGCATCTCTGATTTCTCGCTGGCCAGCTTGTCACACTCCAGCTTGAGGCTGAGGACACACAAGGGTAGCTCAGGTCCCCTCGGCCTGCCTTCTGGAGGGTCAGACTAAAAACTTTTTGGTTTGTGTTTCTGAGACAGGGTCTCTTGTAACCCAGGCTAGCTTTCAACTCACTGGAGCTGAGGATGACTTTGAACTCCTGATTCCCCTGCCTCAGCCTCCTGCATGCTGGGTGGCAGACCTGCACCACCAACTGAGCCCCAGTCCTGCAGACTGAGAAGCGGCCAAGCACCACATCTGGCTGCATTTAAGGACACCTCTAGGGTTTTTGCAATCCTGGGCAGGCAGGGCTGCCTCAGTTTACCCTACCGTGAAATTATGAGAGCAATCTCAACAAAATAACCACCACCAAGGCAGAGGTGCCTCTGTGACCAACTGATGAGGTCTGCAGAACTTGCCCTCCATCTTCACAGGTGACTCAGTGGATGCCCAGAAAGGGTGAGTGAGCAGTTCAAGGTCACACAGCTGGGCGGGAGGTAACCTAAGAACTTTCTCCACACACAGACAAATGAAGAGACTGACGGGGATAGCCGGAGAGACCCAAGAGATCCCGGCTTCAGGAGCCTTCGCACCCGGCCCTGCTGTCTCCCCCTGGTTCCACTCTCGGTCACCTGCTCTACTCTGGGCCCCATTACAGCCAGGATGGTGAGGAGCCAGTGCGGTCAAAGGGTCTGGGGCTCACTGAGGAAGGAAGGAAGTGACACCCCCCAAGCTGTCCTCTGACCTTCACACTGTACCGTGGCACCCCTCTATAAATGTAGTAAGAAATATTTCTTTTTAAATCCAGAAAAGAAACAAGCAAAAAAAGCAAAACAAAACAACACTTCAGAACGTGAGAGAGTAAACAGGAGTATATCTGCGAATTCTACTCTATCTGAAAATTAAAAAGTCCTACACTTGCGAAGCCGAAGAAGGAGAATCTCTGAGCTCGAGGCCAGACTGGTTTACAGAGCAAGTTCCAGGGCTGTGTAGAGAGACCCTGTCTCAAAAAACAAAACAAAACAACCCCCCCCCAAAAAAAAACCAAAAGAAAGAGAAAAGGCCAAAAATATATAAAATAAAAGCAGCCGCAGGACGTCTCAGGCTGTCACCCTGGCTGGGTCCCTGACTAGTCTAGCCTGATCGTACAGCTGACCTGTTCTCACAAAAATAATTGAGTATTGAGGTGAATGGGTCCCACCAGGGCTTAGCGGGTCAAGCGACTGCGGGCTCAAACACAAGAATCCCAGTTCCAATCCCAGAGCCAGGCTGGGGACACCCAGGCTTGTGTTATGTTCTCCCATGAGGTGAGAACTGGGGGAGATACAGGGGCTCGAGAGACCAAGAGGGGCACCGCTTGGACACACACACACACACACACACGCACACACACACACGAATAAATAATAGTTAAGTTCAGGCTGGGCGTGGCTCAGCCATGAGCACCAAGGGAAAGGGGGGGACACACCGACACAAAAACTATCAACAGGGAACTTATTCTCAAAGTGCGGATGTCGCTCCTACGTGGGCTGTCCCCAGAAGAGAGCCCCTTCACCCCCACCCTACACAGCCGGGAACCCAGGCCCAGCACACAGCACAAGGCAGCTCAGAGACAGCACCCATCCCCCTGGTGGGGGACAGCACAGCAGCCTGTGGATCCTGAGGAGGTCAGCCAGGTTCGCCCAAAGGGGGGGGCACTAGCGGTGTGGCCCAATGGGTAGCTCGCTGGCCTATCACAGGAAGCCCTGCTTGTCTATCTACTATTAGCAGCTCAAGATCATCTTTGGCTGCAAAGGCAGCAGGGGAAAGCCTGGGCTACATGAGACCCTGTCTCAAAATAAATACCAAAAAGTAAAAGTATAAATAAAAAAAAAATCACAAAACCTGAGATTTCCTCTTTGTCATGGAAAAATCTGAAGGTCTTTCAAAGTCTATTATTACTACTACTACTACTATTATTATGTGGTTGTTATTATTATTTGTTTTCTGAGGCAGAGGTTTAACTATATCTCAGGCTAGCCCAGAACACTTCCATCCTGCTGCCCGTGTGTCTGGAGGCTGGAATGTCGAGCCTGGCACCCTCATGCCCAATCACCGTTGGGTTATAGAGTCAAATGGGGACCCTGAGCCACTCCCCAGCTTCAGGCTGCTTCTGTGCTGTGCAGACCCCTCTGGGTTTCAGGGTGATTAGTTTTGGACATGAGAAACAGGAAGAGGATTTGTGGGAGCCACCAGCAAGCTCCCCACTCCACAACTGGAGAAAGAGAAGGTGGGGAACAGTGTGTGCCTCAGTTTCCTCCTCCACACTATGGGGCTGCTGGTTTGGTTTTAGACACAGGGTGGTATGTAGCCCAGGCTGGCCTTCAACTTGCTAAGTTGAGGATGACCTTGCACTGCTGACCCGCTAGCCTCCACCCCCAGCAGCCTTCCTCCAGGTCAAGGACAAGCCCTCTCTTCTAAGGGTGCAGCCCCGGCCTCACCTGTGGTACTGTGCTTGCAACAGTTGGAACTCATCTTTGATACGGTCGCAGGAGTCGGAGGTGGTGAACTTGAGCTGCTGGGGGAGGTGGGAGGAGCCCTGCGGGATGCGGGGTAGGAGTGCGGGAGGGTGAGTGCCCCGCCCACGCCCCACTTCCTGGGTTGCACTCTGCAGGCCCCGGCAGCCCTCTCTGAGGGTGCCGGGAGGGGGCTGGGAGGCCCCTAGGCAATGGGTGCTTTTAGCGCGGGTCGTTTGGGGGGCAGGCACCCATGGGGAGGGGTGCACCCCTGTCCTCCAGCTGCCCCGAGGAGTCCCCGGGAAGCCCCTCTATGTTAAGCAGGGCACAGGCCTGTCTTCAAAGCCAGCTTGGAAGACGAACCTAGCTACACCCCACATTTCCTGGAGGTACCCATCACACCTGTTTCCTCGGGGACCCCAAAATCTGCCCAATCCCAGGGGTACCTCGCGGGGTTCCTCCAGGCCCCAGCCAAAGCCATGGAAAGAAGACAGGACTGGGAGTCAGAGAGGGAGCCTGTAGCTGGGGGGGTGGGGGGCGGGGGCGGACAGAGGAATGTCCCTGGAGTGAGGGGATGTACTGGGCCGGCATCTGAGGAGAGTGGGCCAAGAGTTGGGGTGTAAGATCCTAGGATTTGGGGAGCAGAGTTAGCGTCTGGGAGAGCAAGGCTGGGAGCAGGGAAGGGGGTGCAGAGCCACTAGGAGCTGGGGTGGGAGGCAAGACGGGCTGGGCTTGAATGTGGGGGGGGCGGCGCCTGGAGCTGGGGGCAGCAGACGTGGGGGAGCTCGGGCTCCGGACAGGGGCAGGCACACACTGGGCATTTTAGGGGTGCAGGGTCCTACACACCCTGGTGTTGGCACGATGGGGGCTGGGAGGAGGCAGGCCTCTGGGATGCGGGGCCTGCTGCTGAAGAACGCAGGGCCGGCCAGGCTGGGGGGTGGCGCTGGGCCCGGATGGTGACGCCAGGCCCGACCGGCCTGAAGGGAGAGGCAAGGGATGCGGGGCCTGGATTCGGGGGTGCTCGGCAGCAGACTTGGGGACAGGACAGATCTGAGGTGGAAGGAAGTGCAGGGCCTTGGACTTGGGGGCAGGCCGGTCTGGAGTCATTAGCGAGCTGGGCCTGGGGGGTGCAGAGCCCAGAGTTGGGCGTGCAAGGTCTCAGGCTGGAGGACATGCGCCGCCCGGGCTTGGGGTGCTGCAGGGCCTGTGCCCCAGGGCTGGGAGACAGGCCGGATGCGGCTGGAGTGGGGTGCGGGGCCCTGGGCTGGGAGACAAACTGGTACGGAGCCTGGGGGTGGGGGTAACCCTGGAGTCGGGATGGGCAGAGAGTGGGGGTCTCGGGGCCGGGATTCAAGTTCAGGGATCCAGGCTGAAGGATGCAGCGCTGGGCCGGTGGGGTGCGCGCGGCCTGGATTGTGGGGGTGCAAGGACCCTGGGGACAGATTCCCCCCAGGACTGGGGGACAGGCCTCTGGGAGCTGGGGGCGCGTAAGGAGCCCCTAGGACAGGCCCTGGGCGGGGAGACAGGCGGGATCCGAGCTACGGGGGTGCAGTGAGCCGAGCTGGGGGTGCAGGGCGAGCTCCAGGGTGTAGCGCGCGGGGTCCCCCTTACCGAGTGCCGGCTTTGCGGAAACATCATGTCAGTCGCGGGGGGCGCGGGCTGCGCCCCGGCTCGGGCGGCTCGGGGGGCGCCGGGCGGCCGCGCTTTGTCCCCGATCGGCAGCTCCGGGGCCCCGCGTCCCGCCTCCTGCGCCGCCCGCCGCCCGCCCGCGCCGCCCGCGCTATTGTGTAATGGCGACGCGGTGCCGCCCGGGCTCCCGCTCCACCTGCCGCGCCCGGCACTGCGCAGGCCCGGACGCCCCACCCGTGACCTTGGCCCCGCGCGCCCCGCCCCCGCCGCGGCCCCGGCCCGAGGCCTGCCTCAGTGTCCCATTCCTGTTCCGCCCCAGCTCCCAAGCCACAGACCCACAACCTGGGCGCCCAGGCGCCAAGGTGCATTTATTGGAGCACCTACGGTGTGCCTTGTTCTCTCTGGAGTAGTAAAGGTTGGCACGGTTGGGGGGCACACTGGCCAGCATGGTAACTGACACCCGTCCAACAAATGGGTGCCAAGCTTGTCATGCACTGACTGTGGTGTGGAGGTAGAAGGATCGAGAGTTCCAGGCCAACTTGGGCTACCTGAGATTGGGTCTCAAACAACAAAAAGTAAAACAGGCTTTGAGTGGTGGTGCAAGGCGTTAACCCCAGTGCTGAGGAAGGTGGACGCCAGCCCGAACTACACGTAGAGTTCTGGTACAGCCTGGGCTGCATGAGCCCCTATCTCAAAACAACAAAAAGTTCCACAGGAACTGGCCAGGCCTTTAATCCCAGCACTCAGGACAGCCAGGACTACATGAGCCCTTTCCCAAAAATAATAATAATAAAATGAATCGTAAATAAATATATGAAAAGAAACTAGTTCCCTGGGCTAAGACCCGTTATCCCAACATTCTATAGCAAGCTGAGGCAGGGGGTTCCCACAGTTTCAAGCCAGCCTGAGCTGTAGAGCAAGACCCTGTCACATACCTGAGACAGACAGACAGATGTCATCAACTGTTATGTTCAGGTGGCCCACAAAACTGGAGGAGAAACAAGTGGCCAGCAAGGCCTGGTGCACTGTGATGCTGAACCCCAGCGGGAAGCTAGAAGGTAGGGAGGCAGCTGAACCATAAAGGACAAGGACAAAGCCCCTGGGGCCACCACCCAGACTCTGCTCATGACAGGGCTTCCAGTAAAGGTTCCACTATTGAGTGTGACATTGTCTTATTTTATTTTATGAGAATACGCGTCTCATGTAGCCCAGGCTGGCCTGGAAATCTGTAGCAGAGGATAATCCTGAATTCCTGTCCCTCCTGTGATGGGAAAGGTTTTAGCCAATCAGGCTAATAGCCACACCCCGCCATTAGCCATTAGATAATTATTCTGGGCTGTACCATCAGGTCCCCCTGAGGGATAAAAGGGGACAGCACACCTGTGCTCTTGTTTTCCTGCCCAGTGCTCTCTTGGAAAGCGTGGGATCCTGGGATCGTGAGTCTGCTTATATTCTTTCATCTATTAAAATATAGATATTCTAAAGATAGCTGGCTTGGGTGATTACATCGTTAATTAAAACTACACTCCTGTACCAGGTCCATTTTCCCTGTGGCCATCCTCCTGTCCCACATTGGGACAAACAGATCCAATTTCTTGGTGGCACCTTCTGATTCCAACCAGGCCAGCATCTTCAAGTCCTAGAAAGTCAAATTTCGCCGGGCGGTGGTGGCGCACGTCTTTAATCCCAGCACTCGGGAGGCAGAGGCAGGCGGATCTCTGTAAGTTCGAGACCAACCTGGTCTACAAGAGCTAGTTCCAGGACAGGCTCCAAACCACAGAGAAACCCTGTCTCGAAAAACCAAAAAAAAAAAAAGAAAGTCAAATTTCATGGCAGTGGCTGGCCCTGTGTGGTCACATCCCCGCCCTGCCCTTCCCAACCACGAGGATGATACAAACCACAAAGGCCTAGCCACGCATTGTGGGGCTGAGGAGCCAAACACAGCCTGACACAGATCACGGCAGGCTGCTGTGGCCCACCAGCACCAGAAGGCTTGTTCTTGCATGCCTACAAATTGCTTGCCTGCCTTCCTTCCTTCCTTCCATCCTTCCTTCCTTCCTTTCTTCCTCCCTTCTTCCCTCCCTCCCTTCCTCCCTCCTTTCTTCCTTCCTTCCTTCCTTCCTTCCTTCCTTCCTTCCTTCCATTAGCCAGGGAATGGTGACAAACTCAGGACCTTTAATCTCAGCACTAGGAAGGTACATAGTGAGACCCTGCCTCAAAAATACAATAAGTAAAGTAATTGATTACTAACTAGATGAGCAATGTTCTAAAGCGTGCCGGGAAGGACATCTTTGCAGTCAGGCTGTGTTGAATGCATGTGTTGGCATATCCACTGACATTAATTGATTGACTGGGGAGTCCGAGGGTGCACTCCTGCCGGTCTGGTTCTGTGTGACCCATTAGGGTTTTAGGTCTGGATTCTGCCCTGAGCCAGGCCCCAGCCTTATTTTTACTCTCCATTTTGAAACTGGGTCTCACTAAGTAAGTCTTGGGACTTGGGGTTCTTCTGCCTCAGCCCCACAAAAGCTGGGATGGCAGGCCTGGGTCAGGGCACTCCTGTTTCTGGTTTTTATCGGTACTTCAACAGGTTCTTGTTGTTGTTGTTCTTTCCAAGACAGGGTTTCTCTGGTTTTTATTGATTTTGTACATCCCTGAGTATACATCTGCACACCCCCTGTGTGTATTCAGTACCCGGGGCAGCTGGGAGGGGACTGTGCCGGCAGAGGCCGGAAGAGGGCGTTGGGTTCCCAGAACTGGAGTCACAGGCAGTTTGAGCAGGGTGGTAGTGCTGGGAATCAAACCCAGGTCCTCTGCAGGAGCCGCCGGTGTGCTAACCGCTGAGCTGTCTGTCCAGGTCCTCTGTCTGCACCAGGCTCTGGTGTAAACACTTGAGCTGGAAGGAGCTACCGGTGTCCCCAAGGGAATAAGAGCTGGAGGCACAGAAAGGGCAGCTGTCCTGGCCAAAATCACACAGCAGCTAGCGGGGGCATGTAGACTCAGGTTCCATTGTGTTGGTCTTTTTGGAGGGTGGCATGAAGGCAGGTGACTTTGAGACACTGGCTGGAGCTGAGCCCAAGAGGCACTGGGATGCCATGTGAATCGTCTGTATGTCCTGGGCCCTGCCCATGCTGACCACTGTGCCTGCCTTCCACCAACTCCATGCTGAATGACACCTGTTCCCAGGCATCGAGTCTGGGATGTCACAATCACCCCTGCTAAGGCCTGGGTTCATGGTAAGTGCTCACCATACACCATGGGAAGCAAGTAGCAGAGGCAGGGGGATAAGCAGTTTGTTTGAGGCCAGCCTGGGCTACATGAGACCCTCCCAAAAGAGCCTTGTCTAAAAATCTCAGAACAGGGGCTTCAAGCTATCACCTGAAACACGGCACCTCAAGCCGGACTTGGGGCGTCTGGACTCCTCGATGCCCACCCCCACCCCAAACTTAGTCTGTAGCACTGCATCCTCAGGGTCCTCCCTGCTGGACACAAAGGAGCACGGGGCTGTGTGATGGACAAGTGTCCAGTTAGTGAGGCCAGCGCAAGCAAGGCCTCCTTGACCCGGGTGGGGGTAGGAATGGGAGGGGGTGGGAGAGGGGCTCCTCTGTCCTTTTGTTTCCTCTTGAGTATTTACTGAGCCCTGACCGCCAATGACCTTAAAGCTGAGAAGGCACCCACAGGCTTGAGACCTGAGTCCTCCCACTTCACCCCTGCTAGTGCTCCTCCAACAGTCCTGCCCCAGGGCCTGTGCATAAACCCTGGACATCCTCTGTCATCCAGGCAAGTCAGATCTCGGTTTGTGGACAGGCTGTAGTATTAGGACTTAATATTACGCTTTCTCCCTTTTAGAGCCGGATAAGGCGGCGACAGGCATCTATCATCCCAGCTCTTGGAAGGCAGAGGCACCAGAAGTTCCTGGACATTCTTAGCTACTTAGTGAATGTGAAGCCAGACTGTGCTACATGAGTCCTGATGTCAAACACCTACAAGCTGAGGTGTGGTGCTGGCCTCTGGTGAGCACAGGCCCTGCCGTCTCCCATGCTGCAAACAACAAAAGAACTGACCACACACACAAGCCAGACTGCACCTTCGCATGCCTCCCTCGGGGTCCTGTTTCTCCAGCACCCAATGGTGGCTGTGACCTCTGCCCTCACCATCTATAGGTGCTCTGTACATCTAGGTATTTAATTTGTTCATTTTGTCTTTATTCCCTCTCCAAAATCTAGGACAGGTCCCAACTCTCAAACTACTTGGTTTTATTTTGTTTTTGTTTTCAATTTCTTTTTGATGCAGGGTCTCATGTACAGCCCAAGCTGACCCCCAACTCCTTCTGTAGTTGAGGCTGACCTTGAACATCCATTGCCCCTGCCTCTATCTCCAGAGTGCTGGGATGCCAGGTGTGAGCCACCATATCTGGTTTATTAAGGAGCTTGTGGGCTGGCCATAAGTGTGTATGTGTACGGGGAACAGTAGACTGGAACCCCTCCCCCAGCCTCCTCAGGGGCAGCTAGTTGCATCGGCAAGTTCTCTCTGCTCAGGGTCAGGCACCTGACACACACGACCGTGGGGCCGACACAGATCAGGGGTGTTTCAGGCCTTGCCCAGACTCCCTGGGAACCATTGGTGTAATTCTGAAGCTGAGTGTGTCTGCAGGGACACCTAGGTTGGGGGAACAGGGAGGCTTGGGCTACTCCCTTTGGCCTTCCCTGGTCCCTGAGATGTCCCTCTCCGGGCTTCTGTTTGTGGAGTGGCCCACAGGAGGCTGAGGAAGAGGGCTCGGGAGTCCAACCTGGGCTACTGATTTGAGTTTGAAGTCTGGACTCCATGAGACCCTGTCTCAAGAAACAAAAATGTTGCAGCTGGGAGATCAGGTGGGAGAGGGCTTACCATGTTGCAGGAGGACCCGGGTTCAAGGCTACACATGACTGGGTGTGGTGGCACAAGTGCTGTTCCAAGGTGCAGAGGAGGGGGGAACATAGGAGGATCCCAGGCCAGCCCTTGCTGCACTCTGGGTGCAGAATAAAGTAGATGGGGGCTGCAGAGAAGTTCAGTGGTTAGCTCCCTGGCTGCCCCTACAGAGGACCCAAGTTTGGCTCCCAGCACCACCATGGAGCTCAAACTGCCTGTGACTCCAGTTCTGAGGACCCAACGGCCCATTTTGGTCTCTGAGGTTACTGCACACACGTTACATTCCCGGGGACCTAATGGCCCCTTCTAGCCCCCATGGATACTACACCCACGTGCACAGACATTTGCAGACGACACACACATGAAATAAAAATAAAACTGGGACTGGAGAGATGGCTCAGAGGTTAGGAGCACTGACTTGCTCTTCCAGAGGTCCTGAATTCAGTTCCCAGCACCCACATGGTGGTTCACAGCCATCTGTAATGAGATCTGGTGCCCTCTTCTGGTGTGCAGGCATACATGCAGGCAGAACACTGTACACATAATAAACAAATAAATAAATCTTTCACCTGGTCAGTGTTGGTGTACACATTTAATCCCAGGACTTGGGAGGCAGAGACAGCTGGGTCCCTGATCTGGAAGCCATCCTAGGCATCCTAGGCCACACATAAAGTCCTGTCTCTAAAAACTGGGGAAAAATAAAAGAATTCAAAACGCTGAAATAAACAAACAAAAAACCAGCTTGGTAAGGAGAGGGCCAGAGCGTATCTTTGTTACCCTGATTCCGCCGGGTGAGCCCTGCCCGCCCCTGAGACACCCAGTATCCCGAGTGACCAGGGGCCAAGCACGTGAGTTCTGTCATCTGGAGGTGAACATTCTCCGAGTAGGAAGCTGCGGCCCTCAGAGGGGCTCAGAGAGAGGTCTGTACAGCGCTGAATGGATACAGTTTCCTGGGAAGAATGAGATTCAAACTGAAGCCGGCCTCAGAGAACTGTCCCCAAGTGCTGGCACTGAGCTGCCGAGAATGTGTGATGGCCACACTGAGTCCACCTGTGCAGGAACGGTCACCTCTTGTCCTGGTCCCACCGTATCGGTTCTGTCCTCTCTCTTTATCTATGACGTGGGTGTGAGGCCGACCCACTTCTCAGTCTGGAACTAGGCAGCTCCTCAGGTGCATTAACTCCTAACACTAGGCCCAGAGGCCGTAATTCCCAGAGAACGCCTGCTAACATCATAAGACCCCTTTCCCCCGTGACTGAGCTGGTACGCGCACATGGTGGTATCCCAGCACCCAGGGACCCGGAGCCCGTGGACAGGACCACACCCAATTTTTATTTAACATCAAAATTGATAAAATACCAGAGATTCAGAAGGCTGCAGTTCCAGAATCGTCCACATGAGGGCGGTGGCTCCCCAGAATTGGCAGCTGCTCACCCCAAGGCCGGAGGGTAGTGACGTCATTTCCGGGTTTGGCGAGCTCAGGCTCCACCAAGGTACTTAAAAACTAAGGCAACATGGACCAAAAGGCTAGGGCAGGGATTCTCCTGGGTGATGCAGACACTGCACTAGTTTTTCCCCAGTGACTCTTGGACTCTACGGGGTGCTGAGCTGAGTCTCCGCCTCCACACCCAGTTCATGCCAGAACCTCCTCGCTACATTCTGGGGTCTGCACTGAGGGGTTGACGCAACCCCTCCCCTGACCATGCTCCCAGTCCCTCACTTGGGGGGATTTTAGGCGGGGCTCCACCCTAACCACACCCCTAGCACCTCAATGGGGATCCTAGGTCAAGGTTTTATGAAGAAGCCTATAACCTATTACAGAAGAGTTTTTTTTCCACACTATTCATCATTAGAGTTCCTGAGATTGGGTCTCATGTAGCTCTGGCTGACCCCCAACTCATCGTGTACTGAAGATGGCCTCCAATTACACCTCACTTGTCTGCCTCCAAGTGACAACTGTGTGCTACACCTGGTCCATGAGCTCATGGGCGCTGGGGATGGAATCTGGCCCTGTCTCCTGCAGATGTCGCTGGTGACTGGCACTATAATCACTCTTTCTGCTGGAGTGGGGATACACACTTGCACACAGCTCAGAGAAGGGCAGCCCTAGGGATGTCACTCCTGACTAGAAAGCCCTCCCTGGCTCAGGACTGTCACCAGGACATACAGGAGGCAAAGACTGTTGTGAGTTCCAGGCCAGCCTCTGCTGCATAGTAAGATCTCCTCTTAAGATATTTTTTTTAAAGGGGGCTGGTGACATAGCTCAGCAGGTAAAAGCAGAGGACATGGGTTCAATCCCCAGCTCCCAAATAGCAGTTCACACCTGCTGTAACTCCAGTTCTAGGGAACCCAATGCCCTCACACAGACACACATGCAGAGAAAACACCAATGTACATAAAATTAAAATAAATAAAAATTTAAAAAGCAACATTAGTACATTTTTTTTAAAGATATTTTTTAAAAATGAAACTAGTCAGGCCAGCACTTGGAGGGGAGAGGCAAGTGGATCTCTGTGAGCTCGAGGCCAGCCTGGTCTACAAAGCAAATTCCAGGACAGACTCCAAAAGCTACACAGAGAAACTCTGGCTTGGGGGGAAAAAATGGAGAAATAAAGATGTTTTAATTCAGGCAGTACAGGGTGAGCTTGTTCCTAAGGCTCTGAGGGGACAGCTCTGTGTGTCACGAGAGGAGAGGTGGCTCTGCCAGGACCTGTCACTCAGCACTGGGCGTGGGGAACAATCTCCAGGCTGTGCAAAGGCCCCTGGTCTCCACCCAGTGTCCTGTGAGCTCCCCCAGGCCTCCTCACCTTTGTCTCAGCTCGGAGGCAGGGAGTGGCCTTGTCCCTAGCCTTGTCCCCTGCCCACGTGGGTTCCATAAACCCTCCATCCTGGGTCCAAGGGCAGGGCAGGGAGGAGGGAGCAGCGGTCCCAGTGTGGTGGCCTGGACTTCGGGCTCTGGGGCCTTAGGTGCTGGTGGTGCCAGACCATTGCCTTTGCTCCAGTCTTCGTTTCCCTCGATTGCCCCCAGTGCTCTTAAATTTGAAACCCAGGCTCATTAAGGTCATAGGGTGACTCTTTGTCTCTCCTGCTCGGCAGGCTAGCCCCATCATCCTCCTGCCTCAGCCTTCCAGGGGCTAGGATGACAGGCATGCACCACAGGGCCCCACCTTTCTTCAATTTAATTTCTTTATTTATTTGGTTTTTTGGGACAGAGTTCCTCTGTGCAGCCAAGGCTGTCCTGGAACTTGCTCTGTAGACCAGGCTGGGTTTGATTTTTGTTTGTTTGTTTGTTTTTCGATGCAGGGTTTCTCTGTTGCTTTGGAGCCTGTCCTGGAACTAGCTCTTGTAGACCAGGCTGGCTTCGAACTCACAGAGCTCTGCCTGTGTCTGCCTCCCGAGTGCTAGGATTAAAGACCGGAGCTACCATGCCTGGTACTTTTTGGATTCTTTACCGGCGTTGGGTGCTCCCCCCCCCATGGAGGCTCAGGGTGTCACCATCATGGAGTTAGCCTGGTTCCTGCTCCTAAAAAGTCCCACAGCACTGAGCACGGAGATGGAAGCCCATTCACCAGCCCGGTCTCCTGGGGGCTGAGGCAGGAGGATTGCTGTGAGTTCCAGGTCAGCCTGGGTTACAGCACCTCAGTCCATCTGTCCCTTTGTCCATCCCCTCCCCATGTGGGGCACTCCCATTGTTGCGGATGGGCTCACCCAAGTGCAGCCACGTGGAGACTGGAGCTGCAGAGGCCACATGGTGTCATTGGCCACTTGGTGACCCATGTCTGCTAAGCGGCTGTCACTCAGTGCCATTTGAGGGGGCTGGATTTGAACTCAGGTCCTCACGTTTGCATAGTGAGCATTCTCACTGGCTGAGCCCCCTCAGCCTCTGGGACCCTTTCTTGAAGACAATTTTCCAAGTGATAATTCCTGACTCATGAACCCCAAACAGAGCAGAGTTGGGGTAGGGGTGGGAAGAAACTCAGTGGTCAGTATCTGAAAGGGCCATAAATCCAACTCAGAAGTCCAGGAGCTGAAGGTACAGGGTTGAAGCCAGGTCCCCTGCAGGAGCAGCTGGTGTTCTAACTGCTAAGCCATCCTCTATGCTCTACACCCATGCCCCGGGCTCTGGGTTTTTGTTTTTGTTTTTTCTTAATTTGCCAAGTTGCCCAGGGTGACCTCCTGTGCCCTATCTGGTTTGGTGACTACAAATGTCCCTGTGGGAGAGAGGTGATATCACTGGGGCTCACTGGCTAGCACACCTGCTGCCCCTGGAGAGGACCCAGGTTTGGTTCCCAGCACCTACATGGGCTCACAACCACCTGTGACTCCAGTTCTGGGTACCCAATGCCCTCACATAGACATGAATGCAGGTAAAACATCAATGCACATAAAATAAAAGCAAATTAATTTAAGAAAAGGTGCCAGGGGGCTGGAGAGATGGCTCAGAGGTTAAGAGCATTGCCTGCTCTTCCAAAGGTCCTGAGTTCAATTCCCAGCAACCACATGGTGGCTCACAACCATCTGTAATGGGGTCTGGTGCCCTCTTCTGGCCTGCAGACATACAGACAGAATATTGTATACATAATAAATAAATAAATATTTTTTAAAAAAAAGAAAAGAAAAGGTGCCAGGTAGCCGGGTGGTGGTGGTGCACGCCTTTAATTCCAGCACTTGGGAGGCAGAGACAGGCGGATCTCTGTGAGTTCGAGGCCAGCCTGGTCTACAAGAGCTAGTTCCAGGACAGGCTCCAAAGCTACAGAGAAACCCTGTCTCAAAAAACAAAAAAAAAAAAAAAGAAAAGAAAAGAAAAGGTGCCAGGTGATGGTAGCACACACCTTTAGTCCAGCACTCAAGAGGCAGAGGCAGGCAGATCTCTGAATTCGAGGTTATCCTGGTCTATGGAGTGAGTTCCAGGGCAGTCAGGGCCACACAGAGAAACCCTGTGGGAAAGCAGGGAGGAAAGAAAAGAAAGGGGAGCCATGTATAGACACAAAATAAAAGTGAGGTGCTGGAGAGATGGCTCAGCGGTTAAGAGCCCTGGTTGTTCTTCCAGAGGACCTGGGTTCATTTTTCAGCAACCACATGGCAGCTCACAACTAAAACTCCAGTTCCAGGGCATCTGACACCCTCACACTACTGCACTTAAAGAAAAATAATAAATAAAATTGACCAGGTCTGACGGCGCATGTCTGTCACCCAGCATTCGGGATGCTCAGGTTGAGCTGCTGCACCTGTGAACTGCAAGGCTTACTTTGACCTCCCTGGGCCACCAGGAGCCTATTGTCTGGACTGTGAACACCTGAGGTGGGGTTGTGCCTGCCAGAGAGTTTCGAGGAGTAATCTCCCCACACCCGCAGTCAGCTAGTAAATGGGGACTTTGACCCTCCTGCCCCTTATCTCAAGGCCGAGATCAGTGTCCCTGGCCAGGGACAACCCTGGAGCTGGGCCCCTCCTGCAGGTAACCCCACACCCCAGAGAGCACCTGGCTTTTGAGTTCTTGGTCTCATTTACTAACATCCCAAATGCTGTGATTGAGCCCTGACTGTGTACTCACGCCTTTCTGGAAGAAGAAAAACACTTCCCAGGTCTGTGAGTTGACTAGTCCATGCTTAGGGAACTGGCTCCACTCCAGCCCCAGGCAGCATAGGTTGGTGCTTGGTATATACAGTAGGCAGACTAATCCTTACACCTCACCTGGCAGTTAGCAGGGTGATGCTAATGCCTGGTTGACAGGAAGTGCTCTATAATGTCTGGTATAGACAGGCAATGCATATACATCAGTACCTAGTAGAAGTAGGTGCTGTGCCAATGTCTGGTATACAGCAAGGCACAGCATCCACACTTGGCATATGTTTAATATTGAAAAACACTCAGCTCATGTACTTTTTTTTTTTTTTTTTTCCGAAACAGGGTTTCTCTGTAGCTTTGGAGCCTGTTCGGGAACTAGCTATTGTAGACCAGGCTGGCCTCGAGCTCACAGAGATTCTCCTGCCTCTGCTTCTCTAGTGCTGGGATTAAAACTGTGCACCACCACGGCCCAGCCGGGCTTGGATTTCTGACCGGCACACAGTAGGCGTGCTTAATAATGGGCGGGCGAGCCAGGCCAGCGCATTTCCGCACATCATCAGGCAGCGGTGGCCGCTGCGGGCGCAAAAGCCGGTTTCGAACTTCGATCTCTATTCCCGGCCCCGCACTCGGGACAGGAGCCGACCACGGTCGAGCCGAGAGGAGCCGAGCGCAGCCGAGCGCAGCCGAGCGGGGCCTTTCTAGAGGAACCTCGTAAAGCCCCTTCCCGAGAGGAACCGAGCTCAGGCTGGCGAGTCTTCCCCATTCCCACAATCCTCGGCGCTCGCGCCCAGCGGCCGACCGCTCCGCTCCTTCCCACGTCGGCGCAACCGCACGCGCGCCTGCGCCGCACCGTCCAGACCCCGCCCCCGAGCGGCGAGGCCCCGCCCCAGCCGGTTCTCCAGCCTCGTCCCTGCGGCGCGCGCGCAGCCGTGCGGCCCCTCCCATTGGCCGCGCCGCCTGCCCGTCGCGGGGCCCGTGGCAGCCCTTCAGGTCGTCGGGCGCCGGCGCTCGGTGGCGGCGGCTGCGGGTGGCGGCGGTGGCGGCTGCGCGGCGCGGCGCGGACGGCGGAGGACGGACGCACCTCTGGGGCCGGGCCGGGCCTTGAGGGACCGGAACGAGGTAGGGCCGGGCCGGCGGCGGCCGGGGGACCGCGACGATGACTCTGGAGTCCATGATGGCGTGTTGCCTGAGCGACGAGGTGAAGGAGTCGAAGCGCATCAACGCGGAGATCGAGAAGCAACTGCGACGGGACAAGCGCGATGCCCGGCGCGAGCTCAAGCTGCTGCTGCTCGGTGAGCCGCGTCCCCGTGCCGTGGGACCTCTGTCACGGGGGCCGGGTGGGCGACCGGGGCATCCGGGCCCTGCCGGGGGTATCCGCGCGCGCAGGGCGCCGCACCCGCCGGGGTCTCCGGTCTCAGGCGACCCTGCAGCGCCAGCAGCGCTAGGTGACAGTCCCACGCGACCACCCTCCCCCCGACCCCGGCCCACTGCCCAAGGCCGGCCGGACCACCTCGGGTGTCCCCGGAGCAACTGGTCAGCGCTGCCCCGCAGCGGTCAGCCCTTCCGCGATTGCTGCACCCTGCACTGTGCAGGTGGCCTGGGCCTGCGGTGGCCCGTCTCCGTCGTGCCGTCCCCGGGGCTCAGCCTGTGCGACCCTTTGTGGCCAGCCTGCCTGTTGCTCAGACTTCAGATTCCTTCGGGGTCAGCCTCCTGCCTCTGATATCCGAGGAGGCAGATTTCTGCATCTCCTGGCCACGTCTGTCCTCAACACTTGAGGACTTGCTTTCTCTCTCTCCTGAGAATTCTTGCAAAGCGCTGGCCTCTGGCCCTGCTGCACCGGTCTGCTCTCCCCTCTCCCCACATATTCTCAGGGTGAACCCTGTAGGCTGCCCTGCCCTCATGACACCCCTTGGGCTTCCAGATTCTCTAGCATAGTTCCCACTTGGTTGCATCCTCTTCTCTGTCTCCAAGGACTAGACTCTCAAAAAGTCCTGCTTTGCTCTAGGCTGGTTCCTTTCATGGCTACTCCCCTGCCTCCTTCCCTATTCTGTAGATCTCTGAATTCCTCCACATTGGAGCTGGATGCAGGAGAGTGGGTGGCTCTCCTTTGGGCTTCTGTTCACCCGAACCCAGTGGGTTGTCCCAACAGTCAGTCTTGCAGCCTCCCTGCCCATCCCTCTAGGGTCCAGTCTTGTCCTCTCCACACGCCGCCCACACCAGAGAAGCTCAGTGAGTGTCCCCTGCTCACTGGGGTTCTAACTCCTCAAGGCCCACCTGTTGCTGGGAGCCAGGGAGCCCCGCTCCAGCTGTCCCCTTGTTGTTACCCCAAATAAGAGCCCAAAATGAGGGCAAGGTGGCCTGGGCCCTGCGAAGGTTTACAAAACAGACTAGGGAGCCCTACCACCCCTCCCAGCTCCTCGGTGAGCTGAGCCACAGTCCAGGAACTGAGGCCCAGGGCAAGAGGTGGCCTTGGAGAACCTGAGGGACTGTCTGGAACCTTTGAATAGGAGGGTGGGAGCAGTGGTACTAGCATTCTTACGTGGGAGGGGACAGGTAGGGGGCACACGGTCTCCTGTTGCTGTGGCCTGTGTGCTCTTGGGTAGAGGAGCATCAGTTACTTCCCCCAACATGTTGGAATTCCCTCAAAGCTGCTTCCAGGAAGGGAGGGGTAAGGAGAGGACAGGCCCAGGGCGAACAACAGTGGCCCCATTGTAGCCATTTGGGGGGTACAGTGTGGCTCTAGCTAACCTCTGCAGAGGGTCAACTGTTTTCTCTTGGGGACAGTGATAAGCTGCTTGATAAGGATGACATCAGGTGACCTAGCCCAGTGGTGTGTCATCCCAGCTCTGTCCCTTCCCCAACGCTGGCCTTGAAGTCCCCTCGGATTCAGGGGACTTGGTCCTGTGCTCCCTGGTCCTGTGCTCTGGCCTGGCTGAACTGGCTGGCAGCTGAGGGGCTTTGCATTGACCTGCATGTAGTACAATACCTCCACCCCACAAACTTGTTCTTGGTGCCCCCTGTGCTTCATGCCCTTTCCACAGAAGCGTCCTGTGCCTCTGGTAGAGTCTGGGGGCTGCTGCACAGAGACGAAGTAGAAGAGAGACAGTGTTCTTGAGTAGGTCAGGCGTGAGCCTTTGGCATTGCTCAGTGCCTTGCTGGGAGGGCTTCCCAGAGGAGGTGGCCATGACCTTGGCTCTGGGAGCTCAGAAAAGTGACCTCCTAGCAGCCTTTGGTCCCAGCCATTGGAGGGGTTTCTGTGAGCAGGGTGGGGAGTCTGCCTGTGGGACCTGCTCTACCCACCTGCACGCATCTGTCCCTCATCCCATAGCAGCTGTCTGCATGGGGCCCTGTGGCCCTACTGCCAGGGTCTCTCTGACCGCCAGAGCAGGCAGGATCCCCACCTCTGTACTGGATTCTGACCTTTTCCCCCAGGCTTGGAGCCACTGCCCTCACACTGACCGTACATCTGTGGGGAATGGTCTGGGAATGGGTTTTGTTCAGTGGTGTGTCCCGTCACACCCTACCAGTCCACATGTGGCCTGGGGAGATTGTTCAGCCAGGCAGAGAGGTGACTGCCCAGTGTCCCATCTTGTTCTTAGGGTGGGCATCCTGGGCACTGCAGGGTAGTGAGACGCATCCCTGTGTATCACTCAGTGTCCTCAGGCTTTGAACCCCCGCTCAGTCACACATGGTGGTGTCTGGTGTAAAATAACTACTTGCAAAACTGACTGGTGACCATAGCAAGTTCTCAGAAGTGAAGCTACACAGGGCTGACTGTGCATGCCTCCCATTGCGGGGTGCCACACTCCCAGCTTTTCCTGTGACACTCCAGGTGGTTCTAGTGGTGACCAGTGATGCACACGGGACTAACCGGAGAGGCCCTTCTAGCAAGCAAGGCGTCCACTTCCACTCACGTCGCCACTGTTCTGAGGTCCCCATGGTCCTCAGATTCTGCTGAGCCTTGGGGCCTCTGCCTCCCTGTGTGACTCCAGGCTGGGACAGAGCAGTCCTGCCACTGGGGAATCAGCCACCCAGAGGTCTCACTTGGAAATCCCTGTCCCTGAGGCTGGGCAGGGCTGGGCCCAGCTTTCTAAATAAAGCAGACGGTTGGCTCCCAGCTTCCTGTCCTGAGCCGCGGGCTGGGCGGCCAAAGGCCGGGGATCCGGCGGGGGTGGCCCAAGGGCTGGGCTGGCCTCCCGCCCTGGGAAGGAGGCCTCAGCTGGCTCCCTACTTGCTGCTCCTGTCCCAAGATCCTGGTGGCTTCAGGCCACTCTTCAGTAGGCCAGGATGTGTTGCTCCTCCCCCTGGGGTCCTTGAACTTATTCCCAACAAGACACACTCCATCCCCTGCACCACACAGAGCAGATGTTGGGGCACAGGCCTGGGAGGTGAAGACACATCAGGAGTTAAAGGTCCTCTTAGGGAGTTTGAAACTAGCCTGGGCTACAAGAGACCCTGTTTCCAGAAAAAAGGGGGACAGGTTGTATCTCTAAGGTGTTCCCACTTTGTGATGAGACCTATACTGAGTCAAAGGTGACCGGGGCAGTGGTGGCCCACTCGGCCCTGTGCCAACAGTTCATGTGCAGCGGCCTGCACTGTGGCCCGCTGCCTGTGAGAAGCACAGCTTGCCTCTTTACTCGGGCCACCTGCTCTAGCTAGAACCACAGCACTGATGGCCCTGCTGGGGACAGGCTGTGGCCCTGGGAGAATGGTGAATGCAGAGAGAGAGGTATCTCAGCCCTTGGACCAGTTGTACAATCTGTCACCGACTGGGTGTCTTCAAAGACTCTTTATGTCCTCAGAGGAAGCCAGCCAGGAGGGTGTCACTGTAGGGATAGCAGGCTGGGGTGTGTGCTACTCTGCTGGAGACTTCTGGGTTCAGGTGTAGCTGGCCCCCACACAATCACCAAGGCTCAGAGCAGAGTTGAGGTGTCTGTAGGAGCTGGACTGCAATCTCCCCGGACCCCAGGCAGTGGCCTAGCATGGAGAAGGCCTAGTGTGTGTAGGGTGGGCTTCACTGTTCACCATCCCCACAGCCCCGTGTAGCTGTGTGTGCAGGTCTGGGCCTCAGTTTCCCCGGGGCTAGGCGGGTTGAGATCTGGGGGGCATCGCATCCAGCACTGCTGACCACCATTTGTCATCGTTGGGACTTTTTTTTCCCTGTTTCCTTGGTGCCTGCATCACCACACACAGGCCTCTCTTAGAGACGCTCTCCCCAGCTTAGTGTCAGGGTCACTGTACCTGACTATTCCCTGTGGGGCATCCCAGTCACTGCAGGACACTGGATAGCCATTCCTGCTTCCGCCCACCGTACCAGGGGCTCCCCCAGTGTGATGGCCACACATGTCCTCAACATCTTCTGGGATGGGGTCAAGGACCAGCACGCTGTCCAGGTTACTACTGTTTCCATGCTCCGTGTCCTGTGCTTCATACATGGCACCCACACCCATGGGCTTTGCTGTTCCTGTGGAGTGGACCCCTAGGTCATTGGAATCAGCTACTCGGTGTACAGGGGACACCCTGGGCAGTCCCCTCTCTGGTCCTTCAAGCTGCCCCATGTGGGGGTGTGCCTTGGTTGAGACCACGAGTTTTCTTTGGGTATCCTGGCCTCAGTTTCCTCATCTATCAAGTGGGAGCAGTGTTCCTGCCTGGTAGGAAGTGCTGTGGGATTCAGTATGAGGCAGTATGGCACTTACTGCAGTGTCCCCTGCACCCGGGGACCCAGGTACACCCACAACAGTGTACCCAGGATCTGTGGTGCTCTGAGTGCCAAGCTGCTAGGTGCAGGTTTGTCTGCATTATGTACACCCAGGCTGGTGTACTGCTGGCATCCCCACACCCCACCTTTGCAGGGGACTGAGCACACCGGCTTCTGGGTCACCACAAGGTCCGAAGGTGGCTGTGTGACAGGATGTGGTCACTCCGGGGAACACGGTGCTGTTATGTCATGGCCATCCTCAGAGGCTCCACATGGTCAGCGGTGGCCCCTGCCTTGGGCCTGTCTGAGCATAAGCCATTCCAGCATCGCTGTGGCTGCTGAGCACAGCACCACTCAGGAGCAGGGGCAGGCCAGGGTCTGGACTTCCTAATGCGTCCCCTCTCCTCAAGTAACATTGTCACATGAGGATGTGACAGCTGGCGAACTGGGCAGTCCAACTCTGCCCCTTTGCCAGAGTACTGAAGTTTGAGCCCACAGGGTGTCCTGAAGGGCTATGTGGTGGGCACAGGGTCATTGGCTTGGCCCTGTTTGGAGACAGGAGGCTGATGGGTATCATGAGGTATTTGCAGGGAAGCCCTTGAGGGGCTGGGGACCCAGCCCTGCCTGTGTGTTCTTTGTGCCTAGCCCACATGAGTAGGGTTCGATTTTCTGTCTCATAGCCCAGGCTCTCCTCACACTCACTATGTAGCTGTTGGTGACCTTGAATTTCTGTTCTTCCTGCTTCCACCTAGGAGGAGCAAATGCTGGTGAGCTTGGTTTGTGGGTGCTGGGGATGGGACCTGGGGCTTCACGTGTGCCCGATAGGTACTCCACCACTCAGCTGCAGCCACAGCTCTGATTTTTCTTGAGACCTGGGCCCATTCTGTAGCTCAGGCTGGTTTCATGCTTCCAGCCCATGGTGCAGGTTTGCTGTTCCATTTGTTCCCTCCAGAGGCATAAAGCTGAGAGGCCATACGTTTAGACTCCCTGGGTGCGAGGCATGCCTTTGATCCCACCACTGAAGAGGCAGAGGCCGGCAGATCTGTGAGTTCTAGGCCAGCCTGGGCTACATAGCGAGACCCTGTCTGAAAAAAGAAAACCAAGTGAAGAAAGCCTTCCAGCATGTAGTCAGGACAGCTGCTGTCAGCAAGTGTCCACTATGGTTGCCGGACTTGGTACTAGTGCCTGGGGACGTCCTGCCTTCCCTGGCCCTGTGGAATTGCATAAAGGTTTGTGGAGCCCCAAGGCAGGGGGCATGCCCAAGAGTGGTTCCTGCTGGTTGTGGGGGTGCTCATACTGGGCTGCTGTGCAGTGGAGAACATGCGCCTTCACTATCAGCCACTGGTGTGGCCTATGACCCTCTGAGGCCATCGGTGCCCACACACTGGGGCCCCTGGGAGACTTTGCCACCAGCCCAGAGATAAGATCGCAGCAATGAGTTCAGAGACTGGTGCATGTGGCCCGCGACTGTTGGTGGCAGGCGTCACCCTTACAGCTGTGATTTTCACTACCCAGGGCATTGTCATGAGACAGGATGGGAACCAAGCCTTAAAGCCACAACATGCAGCTGTGTTCAGGCCTGTCATGCAGTGACTGTGTGACATCAGGCCACTTAACTGTTCTGTGACTCAGTTCCCTCAAGTAGGTCTCAGTGATAGGTCCCGGCTGAGCCTGTGGGCGGGGCCTGAGCCTGTGGGTGCTGCTGTAGCTTGCATGGGGTTGCACTTCCTCACCTGACTCCAGGTTGACTCACTGGGTTACTGAGGGGCCTCCATGGGGAGATGACAAACTTGCTAGTGCACAAACATGTGGCTCCGCATGTTCCAGCGTCACCCAGGATGTGAGGGGCATTCCCGCCTCTTCTTCCCACCTCTTTGATGCCAAGACCCACCTGGCAGCCTCTGTGAGGTGACTCTGACTCTAGTGTTGCTGATGCTGGGACACTGTGAATATATATGAACACTGTGCCAGGGGAATAGATACCACAGCTAGTGTCTGCATGCGTCCAACCCCATTCTCCCACTCTTTCACCCACCCAGGTACCCACTATCCATCCACCTATCCACACACCTGTCTATCCACCCACCCATCCACCTACCCACCCACCCACCCATCCATCCATCCATCTTTCATCCTTCATCTGTCTGCCTATCCCTCCCTTACAGCATCTTTCCCTTCTCCTGCCTTTCTCCCAGGGTGGAGGCTCAGTCCCTCCATCTCTTCTCTTCCTACTTGTTTGAACAGGTCTGTCTGTGACCAGCCTTTCTGGGCTCTGCTGGGTGCATGCTGTGGGATCTGCCAGCTCCAGTCTGTGTCCTGCTCTATGGGTACCTTAGTCTTCAGATGGATACAGCAGACCTGGTGTCAGCAGGTGCAGGAATGCCTGGGGATCCCCAGTATCAAACCACCCCAGCACGAGCCTGCTGAGAACCACAGTCTATATGAATTCAATGGCTCTATCCTGGCGTTTTCAGGACGTGTGTAAAAAGTTCTGCTGTCTGTGGGCTCAGAGGTTGGAAGCAGAGATGATCGGTGTCAGAACCCTCATTGACACCACATACAGCTTCCCCAGGGAAAGGTGCCGACCAGCATTCCTCTGCCCTTGCTTTGTGATCCGTTGGTACCCGGGTCTCACACCTGCTGCTAGTCCACAGGTGAACCTGACTCTGCCCGGGGCAGGCAAGCCATGGGGTGCTTGTGGGGAGAGCTAGCTGACTCTCAGCTAGGGGAAGGGGTACCAGCCCCCACGACTCCTTCATGCCACCCCTGTCTATGACCATGGACACTGGCTGTTGTGTGTGGTTCCAAGTATGATTTGGGTCTGCTGCATAGGAGATCCTGAGCCTGTACCCCACTCTTGGATGCTGGGTGACAGGACATGACAGTGGTGAAGTTGACTCCCAGAGACATGGCCACTAGTGAAGCCACCCAGTGGGGTGGCTCCGCCCGGGTACTGGTCCGAGCTGCCCCCTTGACCCTGGCACATGCTGTTAGTTTGTAGCCAAGTACAACAGGGTGGGCTAAAGCTTGGACCCAGCCAGGCCTAGCTTGCTGTCCAGAAGCCTGAGTTCCTGCTGGACTTGGGTTCCTGTGGGGGCCCTCTTTTGTCTGGGTCCATCATTACAGTGGCTTTTTCCCACCCAGTATGGTAGCTTGTCTTCTTTTGGCAGCTGCCTGCTTGCATGTGGCCTTCTTGGGCAATGTGTTAGGTCAAGCTCAGTGGGCCCAGGGCAGGACACCGGGACCTGCTGATTGCTGGCAAGGGCACAGTGATGAAAGCGATGGGACACCCCTGTGTTTCTGTGGGTCTGAGTCATAGAAGCAGAAAAAGTTGTAGCAATTTTTTCACGTGTGCAGTACCTGTGGTGGACACAAGAGGAAGACAGATCCCAAGAGCTGGGGTTACAGCTGAGCGATGTGGGTGTTGGAAACCCAACCCAGGTCCACAAGAACAGCAAGTTGTCTGTTGAGCCTTGGGCTTTTTGTTGTTGTTGTTGTTTTTGTTTTTTTTTTGCTTTTTTGGGGGGAGTGGATTTCAAGACAGGGTTTTTCTGTGTAGGCCTGGCTATCCCGGAACTCACACTGTAGACCAGGCTGGCCTCTGACTCAGAGATTCCCCCTGTCTCTGCCTCCTGAGTGCTGGGATTAAAGGCGTGTGCCACCACCACCCAGCCAAGCCTTGGGTCTTAATATTTAGAATCTGCAACTCCAGAAGGGACAGAGGCTCTAAAGGGTTCCATGTAGTGGGGATACTCTGCCCTCCACATGGTCCCTCGCAGCTTGCACCCTTGCTTTCCCTCTGTTGAAGACCCTGTTGCTGGCTCAGTTTGTGGTAGGGACTTCATGCAGCCAGCCTAGGTTGCACTGCCCTTTTCCCTGCCCAAGAGCAAGAGTTCACATCTGTGTGCGTGTGTGTGTGTGCCAGCCTGGGAGTCTCTGCAGTGAATGCATGAACAAGTGGGCGTTCACTGTGTTCCTGGAGAGCTCTGCTGGAACCAGTGCCAGCTGAGGCCGTGATGCTGTCCAGAAACCCGACCTGTAGACCAGACTGGCCTGGAACTCAGAGATCTTCTGTCTCTGCCTCCTGACCGCTGGGCTTAAAGGTGTGCGCCACCACCTCCCAAGTTCTGATACCGCTTTTGTGATCCTTTGATTAAACCCAGTGTACTGGATAGCATCTGTGCCCCTGCATGTGAGTGTCTTTCTCCCACCATGTCCATCATTCGATGTCGGCCAGAGCAGGACCTGCGCTGTTCCTGCGTGGGTGTGAACTCTCACACAGCTGCTGATGTACCAGCCTTCCTGATGCTGCGACCCTTTAACACAGGTCCTCCTGCTATGAGAACCCCAACCATAAAATTACTTTGTTGCCATTTCATAATTGTAATTTTGCTGTTATTGATCATAATGTAAATATCTGTGTTTTCTGTTGGTCTTAGGCGACCCCTATAAAAGGGCTGTTTGACCGTTAAAGGGGTCACGGCCCACAGGTTGAGAACCATTGGGCTACGGGTTCGCAGTAGTTTTTTGTATGTATTCAATGTTAGGGGTGAAGCTCAGGACCTCACACAGGCCCACTCTTAACACCAGCCCCTCACTGGGGGATTCTAGGTGGGGCTCCACATGACCACCGCCCCAGCCCCTCACTGAGAGGTTCTAGAGGAGCTCTGTCTGTGAGCTACAGCCCTATCCCTATTTTATACCTCTAATTTACTTGGCATGAGTGTGTGCTTTCCCTGCATGTGTGTCCCCACAGGCGTACGTGTGCATATGAATGTGGAGGCCAGAGGGTAGTGCCAGGTGTCACTCCTGTACTTCCTCCATCACTCCTGTACTTCTCCGAGCCAGTCCCACTTGAGCCCAAGCTAGTTTAGCCAGGGACGCCCTGTGTGCCCCAAGCACTGAGATTCCATGGATGAAAGAGCACCCGGTGTTGGTCCTCATGCTGACACAGCTCATTGAACCAGCACAGCTCTCTGCCTCCTGTTATCTTTCCCTTTCGGTTCCTTCCCGCCCAGGACCTAATGCATATGTCTGCCTTGACCTTTGCATGCGTGCTCATATGTGTACTCGCACAGCTGTGCATACAGGTGTGAGTGTGTAAACATACACGTACACCACACATGCCAAAGAGTTGATGATATTCTGTCGTTTACACAGCCCTGGCTGGCCTGGAGAGGATATTGTTGAGTTTGGGGAGTTCAGCTCTAGATGAAGCATTTGAGGAGCAATCATGGCTGCAGGCACCCCCACCCAGAGGGCTGTGACAGCTGAAGCACAAGTTCCTAACATTTGGGACCAGCATGTGTGGCCTAGAGAGAACAGCTTCAGAGCAGCAGGGCAGGGAGCCACTGCCCACTCTGCAGCTGCACAGCAGCTGTCCCCAGGGCCTCTGCCTGAGGCCAGCAGTCTCTCTGGGGCCAGCCCTGGGCATTTCCTGCAGGGGCCAAGCATCCAGCACACCTTCAGGTGCAGGAGGTGTGGGTGGGGTCCATGCTGAGAGCAGGGTTGGGGTGACCAAGTGAGCACCCCCGGTGCTGATCATGTGTGAGCCTTGCTCGTTGACTACAGGGGGTCGGTGGGGATTAACACTGACCTCAGGGGACCTTCTGTCGTGGGGGCTACTGGGGGCTGGTGGCAAGGCCCCAGGTGCTGCTGAGCCTTAGGCCATGGAAGGGCCCCAGGGACAAGCTCCTGGCGTCCCTGTCAGCAGCAGCTGGTGAGCAGGAACCCTGTGCTCCTGAGGGAATGGGGAGTACCCGGTGTTGTCAGGTGGGAACATAATCTGGAGGGGAAGTGGGCGGGACTTTGGAACTCCACATGGTGAGGAATGCCATCTGCAGGCACTGGGGAGAGCGGGAAGAGCACCTTCATCAAGCAGATGCGCATCATCCACGGTGCAGGATACTCAGAAGAGGACAAGCGTGGCTTCACCAAGCTGGTGTACCAGAACATCTTCACCGCCATGCAGGCCATGGTGCGCGCCATGGAGACGCTCAAGATCCTCTACAAGTATGAGCAGAACAAGGTGAGGGGTGGGGCCTGGAGTGGGGGTGAGGCCTAGAAAATGGGGGCTGGTTTAGGCTGTCATCCAGCATCACCTGACTACCTGGAGACCGATGCACTCTGTACTTTTTTCCCCCCTGAGACAGGGTTTCTCTGTAGCCCTAACTGTTCTGGAACTTATTCTGTAGACCAGACTGGCCTCAAACTCAGAGATCCGCCTGCCTCTGTCTCCCGAGTGGTGGGAAGTGTGAGCCACCACCGCCTGGCTCATTTTGTCTTGAAATTGCATGGAGCTCAGAGTCTTGGGCCTGTCGGGTCTGAAGTCACACTGAGCCAGGCCCCCAACCGTGTGGTGCTTTAGAAACAAGGTCTTCCTTAGTCCAAGTCAGCCTGCAGCTTGCCATCCCTCTTCCTCTGTCTCTCAAGGGCCAGTTATTGCTGGAAGAACCTTAAGTCAGATCATGGGGACCTGCAGAGCCCCTGGCATCTAGTTAGGGTCCTGTGGCTCTGGATATGAGGGGGGCACCTTGGCTCTCAGCTTGCCAGACACCGGTGTCTCTATAGCCTCTTGACTATGGTTGTCCGGGAGCCTGGTGACCTTTTGAGCCTCTCTAGTGCAGGGAGGACAGGAAGGGAACTGTAGCCCAGTGCTGTGGATGAGCACTCCCTTCTGGCTCTTTCCACAAACAGGGCGATGGGGGCAGGTTCTGGAAGCTTCCTACCCTACAGGAAGTCATGGTTGGGGCTCTTCCCACTTAAGGACAGGCAGCCTGGTAGGTGCTGTGTGAGCGGTGTAGAGTCACACACCTTGTCAGGCCGAGAGCTGTGTGTGCTCTAAGTGGGCCAAGACAGAGGCTGCCTTGGGAAGAGTATGATCTACCCACAGTCAGGCCCTTGGGGGCTGGTGTTGTGTGATTCACTGGCTCCTCTGGCCTGGGGCTGTGGAAGGGGCCACCTCTTAGTAGCTCGGAAAGAAGGGTGCAGCCCCAGTCTGAAGTTCCCTTTCTGGACTTCCCAGGAGCAGGTTTAGGGTTTGGGCCGGATTCTTGTAGGTAGAGGCTCGTCTGGAGGACATGAAGCCCTAGGTTACATGTGTATACACGCACACGCACACACATTTCCAATAACTCAGGTATATTCGCCTGTCATTCTAGAGTGTGCAGGATGAGTTCAAGGTCAGCCTGGATCATGTGACCTTGTTTCAGAAAACAAAGGAGTGCAGAAAGGGAAATGCAGATTCATCCTCATCTCCCCCAGTCTTTGCCTCCACCCACACAGTGGGTCACAGCTTAGTTGGCATGGCGGGGAAACACAGGTTGTGAGGCGCTCTCCCTGGTTGTTGCTGGGTTTGCTGGGTCTGTTGCCTCCCAGAGGCCTAAGCCTTGTGCACCCCAGCTACAGCTCCCCTAACTGCTCTGCCAACTCTGCAGGCTCCCTGCTTGGCCAGGGCCCCCCAGAGTTCATGGCCTGCCCTCCCTCCGTCAGGCCAATGCACTCCTGATCCGGGAGGTGGATGTAGAGAAAGTCACCACCTTCGAGCACCAGTACGTGAATGCCATCAAGACGCTGTGGAGTGACCCTGGTGTCCAGGAGTGTTACGATCGCAGGCGGGAGTTCCAGCTGTCTGACTCGGCTAAGTAGTGAGTGGGGCTGGCATGTTTGGCTAACCCAAGGGACACAGGTGACTACGACCTAGGCCCCAGGGGCCATAGGATGGGGGTGGCTTGTGTGACCTGTCCATAACCTCATCACCCACAGGGTTGGCCAACTTTGTTAATCAAGACCAGTTCTCTGCTCTGTGGCCCAGATCCAGGGGCACAGAGTTTAAGGCTGGCCCAGCTCTCTGCTCTGCAGCCCAGATCTGGGAGCACACAGTTTAAGGCTGGTCCAGCCCCTACTGACCCTCCTCGAGCTCCGGCTCTCAGTGGTTCCAGTATGCCTCCTTGCATCCTCTTACCTTGTTCCCATAGCTTCACTGGGAGGAGACTCAGTCCTGGCTGGCTGAGCATGTTTAGGGGTGGTCACAGCTCAGGAGAGTCTGTAGTCTAACGGTTGTCACACAGGCTCCCAGGTCAGCAGTGAGTGTCACCAGCGGCTGTCCCTGACTGGCTTGCCTGTTCTAAGCCCACAACCACTCTGACCCTGAGTTGAGCTTTATGAGGTGTCTCCTGTGCTGTGGGCCCCATTCCAGCTGTCCCGGGCAGTGACACTGAGTCCCTTCCTGGGCTCATTTTTGTTTGGGACACTTGTGTCCCTAGACCCATGGAGGCAGTGTGCTTTTGTTAGGGCCAGTAGGGCCTGGCAGTGTACCAGGCCGCTGGTCCCTCCAGTCCCCAGTTTGTGCCATACAGTACCAAGTCCCTGTCTCTTGTGGGAGTGGGATCTGCGCCACTGTCCCCAGCAGCTCCTGAGCACATACCCCTCCACTGCAGCTACTTGACAGACGTGGACCGCATCGCCACCGTGGGCTACCTCCCCACCCAACAGGATGTGCTGCGGGTGCGCGTGCCCACCACGGGCATCATCGAGTACCCGTTCGACCTGGAGAACATCATCTTCAGGTGACGGTCAGGGTGCCGTGAGGTATATGAGCTGTTGGACCTATGGAGAAGGCCCTGAGGCAGCCTCTGCTTGGAGAGCCTGACAGGACCCCTCCCTGGGACCCCAGTGAGCCTGTGCACCCTCAGACTCAGGAGGGCCACTGTCAGCACGGTTCACAATGAGGTCAGGATGGGTTAGGTGACAGTTGTCCCAGTCATCTCCCTTGGCCTGCAGGCATGTTGTGCCATCTCTGCCTCTCCTGTGTGTGCAGCTCAGTTTACCTGCCTTTTTGTACAACCCCTGATGGTACCGTGATGCTGTGACATCAGGGCAGAGATGCGTTCGCATCTAAAGCCCTTCCTAGGGCATGAGTGCACCACGTTCTTCCTTCCCTGTGGCAGCCCTTCCTAGGCACATGCCCCTGCAGCCAGGTGCCCATATTAGACTACCACAGCCACTCCAGTGAGGGCAGAGGCCAGTGGCACACCCTTGGGGACTGCATGGCCAGCAACCTTGAGTCCTGGCCAGGGGTGGACAGATGGACAGCCCTGTGGTTCCCATACCACAGGGAAAAGTCCATGGGGTAGAGGCTGTCAGCCTCCCTGTGTTAGGCCAGAGCCACCGACACATGTCTGCCCCAGCTTGTGCAGGTGCTGTGGGTTCTGAGCCATAGGGAGGTGACTTGGGTCCGAAGGTCTACCAGGTTCTGGATAAAAACTGCCCCGTCTGTGTCAGGGACGCCTGCCTGGTCATCCTTTAGGAACGGGCGTGGGCTGCAGGCGGCACCCAGAAGCTGAGTTGTCATGTGGTCTCCCTTTAGGATGGTGGACGTGGGTGGGCAGAGGTCAGAGCGCAGGAAGTGGATCCATTGCTTCGAGAACGTGACGTCCATCATGTTCTTGGTGGCCCTGAGCGAGTATGACCAGGTCCTGGTGGAGTCAGACAACGAGGTGACACTGGGGACACTCATGGGGGCCAGGAGGGGCCAGGCATGGGTAGCTTTCTCATCGTGTGTGTGGCCCACAGAACCGCATGGAGGAGAGCAAGGCGCTGTTCCGCACCATCATCACTTACCCCTGGTTCCAGAACTCGTCTGTCATCCTCTTCCTCAACAAGAAGGACCTTCTAGAAGATAAGATCCTACACTCACACCTGGTCGACTACTTCCCTGAGTTCGACGGTGAGCACTGCCCCATGTCCCCACTGTCACCCCAAGGCCTGGCTGCCACTGACCTCAGCCCTTGCCCATTTCCCTGCAGGACCGCAGCGGGACGCACAAGCCGCACGTGAGTTCATCCTGAAGATGTTTGTGGACCTGAACCCTGACAGCGACAAAATCATCTACTCACACTTCACCTGTGCCACTGACACTGAGAACATCCGCTTCGTGTTTGCCGCCGTGAAGGACACCATCCTGCAGCTGAACCTGAAGGAGTACAACCTGGTGTGACCAGGGCGTGCCACCACCAGGGCCAGCTCCCTCCGCATCCCGTGACCCAAACCACGGGCCTGGGCGCACCAGGGCTGGGGTCTCTTTTCCCTCTCACTTCCTGTCCCTGTCACCGATCCTCAAGGGCAGGGGTAGCCTCTTTCTGGCCTTGACTCCTTGTGGCTTGAGTTTTTTTTTTCTAGGGGAAAAAAAAAGAGAGAGAGAGGAAGAAAGACACATGATGAGCAGCAGTGGGCCCTCCCAGAGGAGTCCCCTACGGCCACAAAGTGATCAAGGTCAGGGACACTGCAGCCCAAGCCCATGGTCCCGAGTTCGAGTCCTCCTCCAGGAAGGCTGGAGGCTTGGGGACCATGGAGTCTCCCTTTTCTAAGTTATTGATATTCCGTGTACACTCACAACCTGCACCATCTGTTCCCCAGACTCCAAGAAGTGGGGGTGGGCGGCCCCTGTGCCCACCCTGGGAAGTGCCTAACTGTTTTTTGTTTTGTTTTTATTTTTGAAGAAAAGAGAAATACCCTCCTGCACTCTGTCTTGGCAGGGCAGGTGACACACTGCAGGTCCCCTGCTGTGAGTGGCTGTCACTTCTGTGTGTCCCCCTGCCTCAGACAGGGCCAGGCCTGCGGCAGAGCCTTCTGGGACATTGAGCCCCTGAGATCAGCTCCCCAATGGCCTGGCCAGCAAAGATCCTGGGGACCCCAAGGGGCTGTGTGTAGCTGGGCAGTGGAGGCGCCACCTGTGTAGCTCCATGGCAGCAGGATGCACAGGGGCCTCTTCCGAATACTCTCAGGTCCGTCCCCAGACATGGGCAGTGGCCTCGCCCACGCCTTGGTCCCTGGCCCCAGTCACTGCACCATGCCCGGTGCTTCCCAAGCCCGAGGGCCAGCATCCAGGAGGTGGTGGTCATGACCAGAGAGGACACAGGCGGCCCCCTGTTGCTCATATACACTACAATGTCTGTCTGTCAGATTTCTTTACTTTTGCACGTGCATTCTGGGCTTGGATCTCTGGCCATACCTTTGACCTGCCTGCCATGCTGGACTCCAGGCCCCAGAGTGTCCACACAGACACACGCCAATCTGGGCAGTTGTCCACAATTGCTGTTCCAGGCAGAAGGGAACAAGGGACCAGTGGACATGACAGAGCCCCAGGATATGGACAGGTGGCTGTGACAAGCACCCACATTCCTGGCCTCCAGCCCGTGAATTCCCCACCCTCTCATGCCGGGCTCCTCTCCTGTCTCCAGCTGAGGGTCCAGTCTTTTGCCATCCCAACCACAACAGGGCTGCACGGATGGCAGGATCATCCTGGCCACACAGCCCTTGGGAAGGACTGTACAGGTGTGTGAGGGCTGGGCCACCCCAAGCCAGCAAAGTGTTAGCCCTTCTCAGGCAGTGTGCCAAGTATGCTAGGCCATGGTGGCCACAGCCAAAGTGCTCACCCAAGTGGTGGGTGGCAGGTTCTGCCCAGGGATCCGTGCCAGCCAGGGTCCTTAGGACTGTGCTACACAGGTCAGGATGGGGACCCAGCCTCCCCACATCCAACCTGGCCCTCACCAAGGGACAGCCTGACTGCAGGGGACATGCTGACTTCTTTGTGTCTGCCCTGACGCACTGGGAGTGCCAGCCATCATCCACCGCCCAGTGAGAGAGCCCAGTGGGCCAGCCTGGCCGCAGTGGCCCCAGTGGCTGCTGTGCCCTTGTATATTAGTGCCCAGCCCTGATTTAAGAGAGCACTCAGAACACTGTTTACCCTCTTCCGTTGCGAAGCATGTTCCTCGTGAGTTGGGGGAGACTCAGGCACCCAGCTCGGCACCAGGCTCCTGCAGGCCCTTGGCCACCAGGCAGGGCTGGATGCCAGGGTGCCAGCAGCAGATCGGGGCCTTGACCCCATAACCCAGAAGGTCTCGCAGAAGTCACCTTTTCATATCTTTCTCTTGGATTCTGTTTTAAATCGGAATAAATTTTGTTCCTAAACTCTGGTTCCTTCTGGGTTATTGTTAAAGGTAGGGGCTAGGGGTGTAGCAAGCCTATCCAGAAGGCACCTGTGGGTGCCACCCAGTGTCTTACCACCATGAGGTGTGTCATTTACACCACCGCTCATACCTCCTGTACTGCTCACATGGAGACGGTTGAGCAGGAACAGAGAAAGGACCTGATGAAGAGCCACTGCCAAGACCTCGCCAGGGAGGAAAGTCCACCCAGTCTCTGCTGCTGGTTGCTGGACAAGCAATTGAGACAGGGTTTCTCTGTGTGACAGCCCTGGCTGTCCTGGAACTTACTTGGTAGACCAGACTGGCCTTGAACTCACGGAGATGCCTTTGCCTCCCAAGTGCTGGGATTAAAGGTGTGTGCTGTCACCATTTCTTAAAAAAAGAAAAAAGAAAGAAAAGAAAATGCCTTTGGGAGATGGCTGAGTGAGTAGGGTGCAGGAGGACCTGAGTTCAATCCTGTTGTGCTGGGCTGGGTGTGGTGGGGTGCGTCTGTGGCCCCAGCACATCAAATGTGGGGCAGACAGATTCCTGGAGCTTGCTGGCAGCCAGTCAGTGAGCTGTGGTTCAGAGTGTCTGTCTCAAAAACCAAGATGGAAGCAATCAAGGAAGACACTGGTGGCCTCCACAGGCATGTGGGAACACAAAGTTTAAAAAAAAAAAGTGTTCAGTGGCACGAAGCTCATCCTTACCACCATGCAGCTGTCCCCAGCATCTTCCACAACTTCCCATCTCCCTGTACTAAAGTTCTGTTCTCATTCAGCACTCACATCCAACCCTTGGCACCCACCCTCCCCACCTCCTGTCTCTGTGTGGGTGTGGGGGCCGGTGTCCTCCTCCAGGGCCACCCATGCTGGAGCAGGGTTCTAAAGGCCTTTTCCCTTTGCACCTGAGTAGCATCCCTTCCATCTGCAGTGGGTCATGTCGTGGGTCTCACCTATGTACAGGATGACTTCTGGTTCTTGGTGGCTAACAGGCACCTTTGGCTGTTTCCCGCTGTGGCGTCTATGCCCTGTCACAGTCCCACCAACTGTGCCAGAAGGTCCCAGGCTCCTCTCCCACTCAGGCGACCTCAGGGTCCTGTGTTCCCGGCAGAGCCATTCCAATGACACACACACAGTTTTCACTGGGGCGGGGAGTGGGGGGTGGAGTTAGATCCAGGCGGAGTGTGAGATGGATTCCTGTTACACCAGTCATTCAGATTTTTCACTTACAGAGTGTCTTAGGGTCACAACTGCTGCAATAAAACACCATGACCAAAAAGCAAGTTGTGGGGGAAAGGGCTTACTTATTTGGCTTAAACTTCCACATCACTGTTCATCAAAGGAAACCAGGACAGGTACTCAAACAGGGCGGGAACCTGGAGGCAGGAGCTGATGCAGAGGCCAAGGAGGGACAAGCCCCCCATGGCTTCCTCAGTCTGCTGACCCCAGCCGAGGGAAAGGAAACATTCACAGTGGGCCGAGCCCTCTCTGGTGATCACTAAGAAAATGCCCTACAGCTGGATCTCACGGAGGCCGTTTCTTCACTGAGGCTCTTTCCTCTGATGGCTCTAGCTTGTGTGAAGTTGACGCGAAACTACCCAGGACTGTGCCCCGGGACACTGGTGGAGGGCAAAGGACAGTTTGTAAGAGTGAGTTCTGGGAACCAAACCGACGTCTTCAGGTTTAGTTGGCAATCTCCTTTTTTGGCTGAACTTTTCATTTATTTATTTGTTTTTTGAAACAAGGTTTCCCTTTAGCTTTGGAGCCTGTCCTGGAACTAGCTCTTGTAGTCGGCAGTGCAGGTGCCTGGAATTTCTCAAGCGTCCAGCAGATGTCGCCAGACGACGTCCGCAACCAGGCGGCAGCCAAGGAGGACCTTCCCGAGTTCAAGTGCAGCTGCGTGGCCAGATGCGGTTCAGGGACACAGGGAGGGACGTCAGGATAGGACGTCTGCTCAGCACCAGTCATGCGGTCGGTCGAGGTGGAGGGAACGGCCGTGAGCGCTGACTGCTCTTCCAGAGGACGGGGATTTAATCCCAGCACCCACACCTGTTACTCCCATTCCAGGGGACCCAACACCCTCTTCTGATCTCTGAAGTTACAGACGTGCATACTGGCGATGCGTCCACGCACACCAAAGAGACTTGTGATCAACTTTCTTTCTCCAGACAGGATTTTGCAGTGTAACTTTGGAGCCTGTCCTGGAACTCGCTCTGTAGACCAAGCTGGCCTGGAACTCACAAAGATCCCCTCCCGAGTGCTGGGATTAAAGACGTGCACCTACCGTGCCCTTTTTTATTTTTTTATTTACTATTTTTTTTTTTAAGGAAAAATGTCAGACTGCTAGATAGCTCAGAGGGTAAAGGAGCTTGTGGCCAAGTCTGACCACCTGAGTCTGATCCTTGAAACCCGGGTGCTGGAAGGAGAGAAGCAACTCCCACAAGGTGTCCTGTGACCTCCACACCTGTGTCCTGGCATATAAAATCACACACAGCAAATAAATGTAATTTTAAAATTTAAGAACAAAAAAAAAAAAAGAAAAGAAAAGAAAAAAAGCCTATTACTTCAGAAAGAAACAAAGAAAACGCCCCTGTTGATAGCTACAGTGTTTCCACAGAGGTACAGGGAACTGACTGACTAGTTTGTCAGGGAGCTGATCCAACAAAAATCTGAGGCAGGGTCTTGCTGTGTAGCACAGGGTGGCCCAGAAGTCACGGGAGCCACCTGCAGGAACCTCCACAGAGGATGACAAGTGGGAGCCACAGAGGGTATTGGAATGAGACTTTGGTACCCATCTTGTGTCCTGAGGACCTGGTGTCTAGTCCCCAAAGGGCCAGGCAGGGTACTGTACCCCCACCCCCACTCCCAGAGCAAGTCCCAGCCCTCAGTGGGCAGGACAGCTCCCATTGGACTCGGTGACCCAGCCCAGCCCCTATCGGGCTTCCCATCTGCCACAGTTTGACTCAACAGTCAACCGAAAGTCAGCCAGCGTGGGGCAGGCGTGGGCCTGTCAACCGCCTGCCGCAGACCTGGGGTGTTCCTGTGTGTTCTGGGGGTGTCACACACCTCTCTGAACCTCACCAGTGCTTCAGTAGTGGTGAGTCAAGGAGTCCCATGGCTGCTCTGATTGGGTGTGTGTCAGGCCTGACGCAGAATGGTCTAGAAATTTTAGTTCCAGGAGTCTGGGGTCTGAGGGACCCAGTCCAGGGATTCCACTCTGTTAGTGTCACCTTCACTGTGACCCTCTCCTGAAGCCCTGTTTAAAGTCACCCCCAGCCCTTCAACCTCTCCACTTTACTTTTGTCTTAGAATTTGTCATGTCTGAGGCACCCTGAGAATTTTATTTTGTTTGGTTTTGGTTTTAGGTGGAAGGTCAAAGGGCAATCTACAGATCAGTTTTCCCTTCCCATGGTCTGAGCCCCAGGGGTGACTCAAGTCAGGCTTAGGGTACAAGCTCCCTCACCCCCTGAAACATCTTGCTGTCACCCCCAAATTTTCAAAAATGTTTTGTCCCATGTGGAGCAAAGCGAAAGCCTTTCTAGTCTACAGTAGATGCTCCATGATGCGAACATCAGCCCCTCTCTCTCTCTCTCATCTCCCCAGGAACCAAGGGGGCCAGGCATGAACTATTCTCTCTCCCTCTCTTCCGGGACGAGCCTTGCCTTCGCTCCAGCCTCAGTTTCTTCAACTATTAAAATGATGCGTATGTGCTGAGGGAAGGGAGCCGCAGCCCAGGCAGACACGGAAGCACAAAACTTCCCTCAGCCTCAGGTTCCGAAATCAGCCCTGAGCAATAGCTGTGCCCTCTGGTCGCTTCCTACTTGGGCCCAGAAGAGGGGGCCGGCTGGGGCCAGCAGCGTCAGAGGCCCGGGGCGGGTGGGGGTAGGGGGGGTGGCGAGGCCACCCTCCTTGGGAAGGAGGAAGGAGGCCTGGGCTCTGAGGGCGGCGGCCACCCCTCCCTCCGCATCCGCCAGAGCCTCTGCCACCGACCTGTTGGGCGGGCAGGGCCAGGTCTGGGCAGGTTGGAGGGGGCGGGAGCCGGCACCCAAGTCCCCGCCCTGCTCCCTGCACCCAGGCCTCTCGCAGGCCTTGCCTGGGCTCCCACGGGCTCTAGGCAAAGACATCGGGGGTCCCTGGAGTGACTCCCACATCCACTCCACCCTCTGCGGCTGTGTGGGCCCCAGGGGCAATGTCACCTGGGGGCTGGTGAGTCCTTGCCATGGCCCGGTCCCTGACCCGGGGCTGCTGTCCCTGGTGTCTGACTGATGAGGAGAAGACAGCTGCTAGAATCGACCAAGAGATCAACAAGATTTTGTTGGAACAGAAAAAACAGGAACGCGGGGAACTGAAACTCCTGCTGCTGGGTGAGTGTGGGAGGCACAGGGAATGAGAGTGATCGGGAGGGGACAGTGACTTGGCCACAGCGGGCAGGGCTCGCTCGCTCGCTCGCTAGCCCTCTAGCAGACCCGTTTTCTGGATGGGAAGAGCAAGGCGTCAAAGCTGACCGCGCATTGGGCTGTGGGGAGGTGGCCCCGGCAGGCGCTGCTCGGGAGTGTGTCACAGGAAGGGAATGAAGGTGAGTGGCAGGCCAGCCTGGCCTAGGGAGGGGTCAGCCTCTTTCTCTGGCTGCCTGAGCCAGGGCTCCAAGGCACCTATCAACAGGTTATGGCCACCAAGGGCTTGGTTCTGGGCTGATGAGTATCGGTGGACTGACAGGGTGGTTCATTCATTCATTCACCAACCCCAGCTCCTGAACTGCCCAAACTGCTTTACGCTTACCACCCTAGTACTCAGGATGCATTGTGAATTAGGGGTCAGCCTGGGCCAAGTGAGACACAGTCTCAGAAATCAGTAAAAACAGGGTGGGGCGGAGCAGGGCCTGGGCTCAACCCACAGCACAGTCCCCAAGCATTGGGGAGACTCTGGTTTCTCATCCCAGGGCCACATGAGCCAGCTGTGGGACATGCACATCTGCTGCCCAGCTCTCAGGAAGTGGGGGCAAGAGGACCGGGAGAGCGATAGAGGGAGTTTGAGGCTAGCCTGGGTTACATGACACCCTGTTTTGAAAAATAAAAAGCCAGACATGGTGGTACACAACTGTGATCCTGGCACTTGGTTGACTGAGACACCAAGATAGCCATGAGTTCAAAGCCACCCTGAGCTAAATGATGAGACCCAGTCTAAATAATAATAAAAACCATCAGCAAAGAATGACATCTTCATTGAGAGACAACATCCACAGCAGATGAAACGGCCTGTTCTCAATAAGTGCCATTGAGTTCCTGTTTCTCCTTCCCTTAAGATGACTGGTCCGTCATCAAGCTACACTACACGCAGCTTCACCCCTCAGACAGGAGCCCCTACAGTTCTCCACCCAGGCTCTTGGCTTACACCACTTGGTCATCCTGACACCGTCTCATCTTTAAATGTTCAGTCACTTTGCTAAGAATCCATTTGAGCCCAGAAGGCTCTGAATAAAAGATGTGGTTTCTTGAGGAAGGTGAGAGGGCTCAGAAGGGAGAAGGGCTCGTTGTGACCTGTGTTTAAAGTCTGGACTACACAGACGGAAGAAGAAAAGAGACTCCCCCAAATAGACCCCTGATTTCCACATTCCATGACAAAACTCTCCCCATTATGTGCCTGAAACGTCTTAGTAATGTATTCTGTATTGCACTGCTCAGGGGTGAAGCCCCGCCTAGAATCCCCCAGTGAGATGTTTTTGGGGAGCATTTGCGTCTTTCCTCCGGTACTGGAACGGGAAATGAACATTTAAGAACACCACGTTGCCTGATCTGTTCTTCCTGAACACTTGCGCTGTTGTTGACTGAATCTGCTTCATATTGGTCGCTTCTCTTTCTTGTTCTCCTTCAATCCATCAAGCCCGTGGCTTGTCACTTCAGCAGTATTTCTGGGCTGTCTCAGCATCACTGGCTCCAGCACGGGGCCTTTGCTTCATGTGAGCTTTCAGCCTCTGGACCCTGAACATTGTGTGGCCGGGTTCTCTACTCCATGAGAGTCTGAACCAAAGGCTCGGCTCTTGGGACAACAGGCTTCTTAGACAGCCCTGCCACTCTCCTTCATTCTCATCATTCAGATATGTATTCAAAGTCCTCTACTTGCTTAACTGATTGTGTCTCTAACTACGCAGTAGACAACAAAAGGGTGGGGACTGAGTCTGTCTTCTTCACTCCTGCATTCCCAGTGCACATCACAATGAGACCACATATAGGTGGAGTTCAGTAAGCACACAGTGAAGGATGGGTGGATGAATGGATGGATGGACGGGTGGACAGGCAGATGGGTGGATGGGCAGATGGGTGGATGGGTGGATGTATGGACGGACAGGTGGATGGGTGGATAGACGAACGGGTGGATGGGTGGATGAACAGGTGAACGGACGGACGGATGGGTGGGTAGGTGGATGGGTGAGTGGATGGGTGGATGGGTGGACGGACGGGTGGATGGGTGGATGGATGGGTGGACGGACGGATGGGTGGATGGGTGGATGGACAGACGGATGGACGGGTGGATGGATGGATGGATGGGCAGATAGATGGGTGGATGGATGGGCAGATGTCTGGTTTTTTGTTTGTTTTTTGGTTTATTTTTTACTTTTTTTTTTTCGAGACAGGGTTTCTCTGTAGCTTTGGAGCCTGTCCTGGAACTAGCTCTTGTAGACCAGGCTGGTCTCGAACTCACAAAGATCCGCCTGCTTCTGCCTCCCGAGTGCTGGGATTAAAGGTGTGCGCCACCACCGCCCAGCCTCTGACATCTGCAACCATTGTTCAGCTCTTTGCACCCCCTGGCTTCCTTCTTCCAGCGGTGGGTGAACCTAGTGATCTGTGACATGGTTCCAGAGATCTGTGCTGCGGATCTTCTCCATCTCATCTACTTGGTGGTTGCTTCTCAGTCCTGTTTGAAAACAGGAATTGAAGCCAAAAACATATGATTGTTTTCCTGGAGTGGGCAGGGATTTTGAGGAAGCTGGCTAGGGGTGGAGAGGGGCATGTCTGTGCCAAGAATGAGGCAGCTAGCATGTGACCAAGAACAAAAAGTCAGAATTAAGGCAAGAAAGTCACCTTTGCTGAGCAAGTCCAGAGAAGTGAAGCAACTTACCTGAAACCACACAGCCTACGGTTTCAGTCTCGTGGGCCTTGTGAGCTTCTGTCAAGGACTGAAGAACCTTGATTACAAACGATGACTAAGGAGACAGGCATGGGGAGGGGTCCATATGTATCTGGAGTCTGCAGCTAATCTGAGCCATTCCCAGATGTGATAGCTGTGTTCCCCAGGAGCCCCATTTCCTAGGGTGTGAGTTGATGCTGGGTCCTCCTGCCACCCACATTTGGCATGACTACCCCCACATTGCTGTCCCCAGCCCAGTTCCACTTCCTCCTGCCATCTCCAGAAGGGTGCAGATACTTCCTATCTGGGTTGAGTAGTCTGGCCAGGAGGAGAGAACTTTGCCACAGCCACAACCCACTATGGAGGTCTCGGGAAAGAGATGAGGACCACAATTGTGCCCCAGAATTGCATCTGCCTCCGTGTAGAGCTTCAACAGTGACATGTCACAGGCCGATCCTGAGCCCTGGCATGGGGGACTCATGGGTGTTTCTGTCCTGTGCGTAGAGGCCACAGTCTCCTTCGGTCTTCACTGAACCTGGAGCCTCATGGCTTTCCAGGATTCCTGCCCCCATCTCTGCCTCCCAGCATTGGGGCTTCAGTTTTAGATCCTCAAGACTGAACAACAAATGATTCACCAGGAAAAGCAGCCAGTCCTACTACATGCCCTATTATGGCCATGGGGCAGCTCTGGCTGACCTGCAACTAAATCAAATCCCCTAGATTTGAACCTGACTCCCAGACTGCTAGGAGTAAAGGTGTGTCCCACATAGCTGGCCCTACTGTATTGTTTTAATTATTTGGAGCTTTGGAGCCTTTCCTGGAACTCACTCTGTAGCCCAGGCTGGCCTTGAACTCACAGAGATCTGCCTGCCTCTGCCTCCCTAGTGCTGGGGTTAAAGGTCTGAGCTGACACTGCCTGGCCAACAAAATTTATTTTCATCGAGGTAAAATTCAGTCACATAGCATAGAGTTTGTCATTGTACAAAGAACATGCCAATATCATGTGCTGTGTTTATAGTGTCCTGAGAAAAGTACCTCAGTCTTTTTCTGTTTTTTCTTTCTTTTTCGTTCTTTCTTTTTTTTTCTTTCTAGACAGGGTTTGTCTGTAACAGCCCTGGCTGACCTGGAACTCACTCTGTAGAGCAGGCTGAACTTGAACTCACAGAGATCCGCCTGCCTCTGCCTCCCGGATGCAGGGATTAAAGACGTGCACCACCACCGCCTTGCTTTCTTTTTTTTTTAATTATTTTTTTTCATTTATTTTACATCCTGACCACAGTTTCCCCTCCTTCTTCTCTCCCTCTTCTCCTCTGGTTCCCTCCCCACTGTCTCTCCTCTTCCCCACCAATCCACTCCTCCTTGGTTTCTCTTCAGAAAGGGGCAGGCCTCCCACGGGTGTCAACAAAGCATGGCTTATCCAGTTGAGCTAGGACTAAACTCCTCTCTTTGTATTTAGGTTGGGCAAGGCAACACAGTTTGGGAAATAGGTTCCCAAAAGAGGGTTTTTGTGTTGCTGTTGTTGTTTTGTTTCTAATGTCTGGGTATTTATCTGCATGTCTGTCTGCACCATGTGTGGTCAATACCTGGAGGAGCCAGGAATCGGAGTCATAAATTCTGGAGCTGGAGTTATGGAGTTGTAGCCATGTGGGTGATGAAATCAAACCTGGGTCCTCTGCAGGAGCAGCCAGTGCTCTAACCTCTGAGTCGTCTGCCCAGCTCCCTGCCCTACCTGCTCTATTTATTTATTTTTTAATTTGTCATGTTGCCCAGGGTGACTTCAAAGTACCATTCCTCCTGTGCCCATATCTAGAGTGGTGGTCACTATATGTCCCTGTGGAAGAGGGGTCAAATCCCTGGGGCTCAGCGGTTAGCACACCAGCTAACATATCACAGGGCTCACAACCACCCATGACTCCAGTTCTGGGAGTTCTGGGGACCCAACGTCCCCTTCCGGTCTCTGTGGGTACTGTGCCCACATGCACAGTCATTCAGGCGAGAGAGAGAGATTCAGGTCAGATGGGCAGTGGTGGCGCATGCCTTTAATCCTAGCACTCAGGAGGCAGAGGCAGGTGGTTCCCTGTGAGTTTGAGGCCAGCCTGGTCTACAGAGCTAGTTCCAGGACAGGCTCAAAAGCTACAGAGAAACCCTGTCTAAAACACACACACACACACACACAAAAAAAAAAACCCCAAAAATCTCAGGTCACTGAACTACAATAAAGTGTGGGGTATTGCCCATAACTATTCTCTGCCCTTCAGACAGATGCAGGATGTGAGAATTTAGGAGTGACTAGGAAGTCACAGGTAATATCTCCTGTCCTGTGATCTTCCCCTGCCCCCAGCATCCCTGGAAACCTCATAGGCATCAGTGGTGGATGCTGACACCATACAAACTGTTGTGCTAATGGGGCCCTGGGGATCCTGGTTCAAGGCCTGGACTGATGCTGTCACCTCTCTGATTCTTTGTATCTTCTTGGAAATGGTGTAAATGCTGGTAACCTGTGACTACTCACAAACATGCATTCTCTCCGCTGGGATCTCAAGAGACTGACAGAGGGAGCAGAGAGCATGTTATCACTACTCTAGCCGGGTACAAGGATATGGGCGCATTATAGCATAGGAGTCAGCGCAACCCGTGGCATAGGCTTGGGGCCCAGGCTTCTTGGAATGCTGAACGACGTTTGTGAGTTCTAGGCTAGTGTGGGAATTTAGGGAGACCCCCTGAAAAGTAAATGGGGCCGGGGGCATGGTTAGGAAGTGTAATTCCCTCCTGGAATCCCCAGCGAGGGGCTGGGGTGAGGTCAGGCTGGAGCCCCACCTAGAATCCCCAGCGAGGGGCTGGGGTGAGGTCAGGCTGGAGCCCCACCTAGAATCCCCAGTGAGGGGCTGGGGTGAGGTCAGGCTGGAGCCCCACCTAGAATCCCCAGTGAGGGGCTGGGGTGAGGTCAGGCTGGAGCCCCACCTAGAATCCCTAGTGAGGTGCTGGGGGCGTGGTCAGGGTGGAGTCCCGCCTAGAATCCCCCAGTGAGGGACTGGAGGCGTGGTCAGGGGTGGGACCTTTGCCTAGGGCACAGGAGGTTCTGGGGGATACCCTCCAGTGTCCAAGCTGTATCCCAGGCAGCTACCACACAAGTTCCACTATCCCTCACATTGCCCGTCTTCCCGCAAATACCATTAATAACAGATTTTCTTGACTCATCTGTCTAACAGACTGAACACCTTGGTAAACGTGAATCTCAGAGAGGAGCCATGTCTCTGCCCGGGCTGTCCACAAGACCCTCAGATCTGCAGACAGGGGCACTGGCCACCTCCTCCTCTTCCACTGAGCCTCCTATCCTTAGCAGGTCTACACACACCCAGTCACATCCCCCTCCCCCCCACTTTCTTTTTCTTAGTTGTTATCTCATGTAACACAGGGTGGGCTGTCTTGAGCGCTCCTCACCTGCGCCCATCTATGAGTGCTGGAGTGATAGTCTACACGGTGTTGGGAATGGAACCCAGGCCACATGCAGGGCAGGTGAGCTCTGGGCCTGCGGTGCCAGCCTTGTTCCTGTTTCTGTTCTTGTAACTTTTCCCACTTCCTCCTGCGTGAGCTCCTGACCCTCATCCTGGGGAGTCTTTTACAGTTGGTCCCCACTTCCCTTCCTTGGAAATGCTGTGGACAATGTCCCCAGAGGATGGACAGGTGACAAGCTGGGGCCAACCTCTTGGTTGCGACTCTCCCAGTGGTTTTGGCCCTTTTGTAGATAAGAAGATGGGTACCGCCTTAGGGCAGGGCTCACAGACTGAGACAGCAGGGAGGTGAGGTCTGTGTCTAGACACCAAAAGGAAGATTTTAATATAATTGTTATGGACCAATCAGGAGAGCCGTGGCTTCACCTGTGACTGCCCTGACCCCCGATTGCTGTGCCACGTGTTTTCTATTCACTCATTGAAGTTTATCTTCCTTCTGGACATGGTGGTACATGCTTATCACCCCGGCACTTGCAAAGCTGAGTGAGGCAGGAGGATTGTGATCACCAGACATGGCTACACAGAGTGCACATGCACCCCCCCTCGCATGCACGCACTCACGCACACACGCACGCACACATAGTGCTGGAGAGCTGACTGCTCTTGCAGAACACCCAGGTTCAAGTCCCAGCATCCACTTCTCACTTAGTGGCTCAGAACTGTCTGCAACTCCAATTCCCAGGGTCCTAATGCCCTCCTGGAATAATGCAGGCATTACACACACTTGGTGCACAGACACACATTCAGGGAACACACCCATACACGTAAAATAAAATAAATAAATCTGAAAGGACTGTTCTAAGCCAGACAATGGAGGCACACACCTTTGATCCCAGCACTCTGGAGGCAGAAGCAGGCAAATCTTTGTGAGTTCAAGGCCAGTCTGAGCTACAGAGTGAGTTTTAGGTCAGAGCTACACAAAGAAACCCTGCCATGAAAAACCCAAACTAACCAAACAGAAAATAATTGTTCTCAAATGTCGCTCTTCCTGAAATGGATGTAGCAAAAGCAGACTCTTATAAACACAGTTGAGTGATTCCACCTCCACTGAACCTGGCTGAGGTTGGAAAGGGTGGAAGCCTCCCCCTCTCGCCTCTCCCCTCCCTGCTGGCAGGATGGTTTATGAAGTCCGGTTCTTATCTCTGCCCTTTCAGCACAAACATGAATCCATGGGCCAGGTTCTGATAAAACTTTATTAGTAGCCAGGAACATACTCAGCTGTGGGTTCTGACCCGCCTGAGCTGCCTGAGTGAGTCACTGTGTTCCATCCAGTGCAAACTCAACCCAAACAACGCTGTGAATAGGGAGGTATGACATGATATGTAGACTAGGCTGGCCTCGAACTCACAGAGATCCGCCTGTCTCTGCCTCCCCAGTGTTGGGATTGAAGGTGTACGCCACCTCTGCTAGGCCCCAACTTGCTTTTTGGTCAAGGCGTCTATCACAATAGGAACCCTGACGAGGACAGGAACACACTCTGCTTCACGCTGATGGTCAGCTTGACTAGTGTGGAGTCACTTAGGAGACAAGCTAACCCACAAGTGTAAGGACTAGTCTAGATTAGTTTAGCTTCGGACCATGCCTGGGGGGCGGGGTGTTGTATAGATAAGGGTAAACTGAGGGTGAAGACCCCACCAGACTGGGAGGGTACCTGGGTGGAATGTGGGCAGGCACCTCCACTCCTGCCACCACAGAGGCTTTGCCCTGTGTCTAAAGAATAACTAAGACGCTGGTCCACACTGAGTAGCTTGGAGTGGCATGAGTACCGTATGGGCGCCGTAGACTCCATATGGACACTGCAGGCTCCATGTGGGCACAGTGGACTCTGTGTGGGTGCCACCGTGTGGGCGCCACAAACTCTGTGTGGGCACCGTGTGGGCTCCATATGGGCGCTGTGGGCACCGTGGGCCCTTACCTCTGAGCATGCTCATTGTCCTCAGGACCTGGGGAGAGCGGGAAGAGCACCTTCATCAAGCAGATGCGCATCATCCATGGTGCTGGCTACTCGGAGGACGACCGCAGGGCCTTCCGGCCACTTGTCTACCAGAACATCTTCGTCTCCATGCAGGCCATGATTGAAGCCATGGACCGGCTACAGATCCCCTACAGCAGACCTGACAGCAAGGTGAGCACAAAGACCCCGGGCTGTGGGACATTTTCAGAGGCAGATGAAAAGCATTTCCTGGCCTGGCATCCCAGGAACGTCCGAAGAACAGTTTGGTCATGTCCACCTTGATGCCGAAATGAGTTTATTTCTTTATTTATTTAGGTTTTTTGAGACAGGGTTTCTCTGTAGCTTTGGAGCCTGTCCTGGAACTAGCTCTTAATATTTATTTGTTTATATTTTATGTATATTGGTGTTTTGCCATGAGTGTTGGGTCTTAGGATTACAGACAGTTGTGAGCTGCCATGTGGGTGCTGGGAATTGAACCCAGGTCCTCTGGAAGAACAGTCAGTGCTCTTAACCACTGAGCCATCTCTCCAGCCCGAAATGAGTTTATTATTTATTATGATTTATTTTTCTTTCTTGGTTTTTCGAGACAGGGTTTCTCTGTAGCTTTGGAGCCTGTCCTGGAACTAGCTCTTGTAGACCAGGCTGGCCTAGAACTCACAGAAATCCACCTGCCTCTGCCTCCCGAGTGCTGGGATTAAAGGTGTGCGCCACCGCCTGGCTTAGTATCTATTTTTAATTATGTGTCTGTGCATGTGAGTGTGGTTCCTGCAGAGGCCAGAAGAGGGTGGTGGTTTCTGGGCTGGAGTTAGTTATGAACTGATTAGAGAGGAACCACCAACCACCAAGCTGCAGTTCCAGCCCCGAATCTGATATATTTATTGGCTGGTGTAGAATGGCTGGGCACATTGTGGCTTCACAATGTTTCAGCGACACCCCCATTTTTATTGATTTTTTTGGTTTTTCGAGACAGGGTTTCTCTGCAGCTTTGGAGCCTGTCCTGGAACTAGCTCTTGTAGACCAGGCTGGTCTCGAACTCACAAAGATCCGCCTGCCTCTGACTCCCGAGTGCTGGGATTAAAGGCGTGCGCCACCACCACCCGGCTTTTTATTGATTTTTAAAAATATTTTCGTGCACCTGTGTGTGGGGTGGCCGTGTGTGTGCAGACATTTGTGGAAGCCAGAGGGTGACCTCAGTGAGTCCTTCAGTTCCTCTTCACTTCCTTGATTTGGGGAGTTAGGGGAGGAGGGTGTTGAGAGGGTTCCTCTTTGTACCCAGGCTGGCCTTGAACTCACAGAGCTCTCCCTGTCTCTGCCTCCTGAGTGCTGGGATTAAAGGTGTGTGCTCAGTTCCATTGTTTTTCAATGGGTATATATAACAGGCCCTGTTGGAGGCACTGGGGTCACCAGCACATGTGCCATGCCTGGCTTCTTCCACAGATTCTGGGATGGATTTCAGGTTGAGAACTTGGGAACAGAGTTTCTGGGGTCACCTTACAGAGCATACTGAGGAGTTAAAGGAATGTGGTGCCCTTCTCCAACAGGCCCAAGAAAGCCTTACCCAGCAGGAATAGGGCCCCTCCCCTAACCGTCCTCAGCTCCTAGACTCCAGTCCCTTCTAAACTTGGCCACATCTAAGGCCGAGACTACACACACCAGGTGCCAGGGAGTGGCTGGGGACTCAGGTGAGGTCTTGTGACCCCTTTCCCTCCACAGAGGGTAGAAACAGTTCATAGGCCCAGCTAGGATGATCCCCTCACACCCACCCTCCCATCCTGGAAGGTGGGGACTTGGGCCCTGCAGAGGAACATGAGACTTTCCTTCTGGATCCCTCTGCCCAGCAGGATCCACGAAATCTGGAGAAAAAGGGCCTCGGGCCTTGCTCACACATCACAGACATGACATGGTGTCCACATGCACAGTGCAGGCAAATGCACATCCCTGCATGTGAATCCGTGAGTGTGAACACAGGCTCAAGTGTGCAGAGTGCATTGTAGGGGTGTGAACAAGTGTCTGGGGGAGCGAAGAGAGGCTGCTGGGGCTAGAGAAGGGACAGCAGGGCCCAGCGGAAGGGGCTGTGATACCTGCCTGCCTATCCTGGGGGACCCATGGTTTTCTCTCAGGCTCTGTAAATTGGTGACAATTGCAGTGTCTCACTTCACGGGTGCCCTATTATCCTCTGACTCCCCAGGCCCATCTTGGGTCAGACTAGTCCTTGGAGTAGCCCAGAGTGAGGCAGCAGAGCTCTGGGGTAGGTATTCCTGGAGGAGGGGCACCGGTATGGGGACACTGAAAAATGGAAAGGGCTTCATTATTACTGCCTGTCCTTGTGTGGGCAAGTGGACGAAGAGATGCTGGGCGTGAGGCTGGGTCAGACCGGCACGAAGGTGGAAAAAGGGGAGAGGGAATATGTTTTATGGGTTTGGGGTCTACAGCTGCCACAGGCTGCCCGAACCTCTCACCTGTCCCTCCACAGCAGCACGCCAACCTGGTGATGACCCAGGACCCCTACAAAGTGACCACTTTTGGGAAGCCATACGCAGTGGCCATGCAGTACCTATGGCGCGATGCGGGCATCCGCGCCTGCTACGAGCGCAGGCGTGAATTTCACCTGCTGGACTCGGCCATGTAGTGAGTCTGGGGCCTGTGGGTGGAGGAATTGTGGAGTCAGAGCACTGGGAGGGACCGTGGAGGGTGTAGATGCGCGGGAGGGGCCACGGGAGCGTGGCATGGGGTTTGGTCGTGGAAGGGACAGGCCAGGGAGGGAAAGGATCTGCAAGGGAGTGCCTGGGCTTGGGGTAGAGTCTCAGGATGTGTAACCTGAGTGAGAAGGGGCCAGGGTGGGTGGATCCACGGAGGGGAGGGGAGAGATTAGAGAGAGGATGAGTGGCAGCTGTCTGACTTTGCCCAGCACTCTGAACTTTCCAAGGAATGGCCAAAGCAGATGTCTGACCCCAAGTCGGCTCAGTGTTCTCCCAGAGCATTAGGCAGCACGTGACATCCAAGGTGTTGATGGAGGGGACACCAGCTGGGGCTTTCAGGGGTCTCCTGCCCCAGCTGAGTCTTAGCGTCAGCTGCCTGTGGCAAGACTCAGTCTCACGAGTCTACCTCCACAGCTACCTGTCACGTCTGGAGCGCATCTCTGAGGACAGCTACATCCCTACAGCACAGGATGTGCTGCGCAGTCGCATGCCCACCACAGGCATCAACGAGTATTGCTTCTCTGTGCAGAAAACCAAGTTACGGTGAGCACCCAGCAAAGGCCTGGCTTTGGGGGCGGGGTCCTTGAGTGGGAGGAACAAAGAAGCTGGCGCCTTGAGGGATGGATGCATGGATGGATGGATGGATGGATGGGTGGGTGGGTGGGTGGATGGATGGATGGGTGGGTGGGTGGATAGGTGGGTGGATGGGTGGTGGATGGATGGGTGGGTGGGTAGAAGTTTTTCTTTTTTCCATGATATTTATTGAGCTCTACATTTTTCTCTGCTCCCCTCCCTGCCTCTTCCCTTCCCCCTTCAACCGTCCTCCAAGGTCCCCATGCTCCCAATTTACTCAGGAGATCTTGTCTTTTTATACTTTCTAC
>JAQHUG010000491.1:703084-713171 GCA_028555095.1 Dicrostonyx torquatus | reverse complement strand
TGCTGGGAATTGAACTCAGGACCTTTGGAAGAGCAGGCAATGCTCTTAACCACTGAGCTATCTCTCCAGCCCCCAGAAATTCTTTTATTGTACAGGATTGTTTAGGCTATCCTGGGTTTTTTGCTTTTCCAAATGAAGTTGAGTACCGTTTTTTTGAGTTATTTGAAGAATTTTGCCTGGATTTTGATGAGTGGGTGGGAGTTCTGCGATTGCTGAGGGATGATGCCCAGCTTGGCAACACATGGGAAACAGAGCTAACTTGCGGTCTTTCTTTGAGGGATGACCCAGCACTCTTAGTCTGGCATAGAAATTCACAAATGATCTGGTGGCTCCCAGTGACCTGGGGTGCAGTTTAGAGAAGTGATATCAGAAGTCTGTTACTATTGTCTGCATGTCCCCAGTTGTGTCTCTGTGTGTCTGTCCGTGTCTCTGTGTGTGAGAATGCATATGTGCATGTGTATGAGTGTGTGTGTGTGAGAGAGAGAGAATGTGTGTATATATGTGTCTGTGTGTGTGTGCTTAGAGACAGGTCCTCTCTGTATTTTCAGGCTAGTCTCAAGCTCAGAGCTCCTTCTGCTTCTGCCTCCTCAGTGCTGGGGTGTGCCACTTTTGAGGGACACTACTTATTCTGGAAAGGTGATTGTGGGTCTTTGAGACGTGTGACTGAAATTTCAGATTTCTTAACTCCAAGTGCTGAGCCTGCATCAGTTTCCCCCTCTGTGTCATCCTTTCTCTGAGGACTCCGTTAGTGTCATAGTATGTCTGTCATCTACACTCTGAGTAGTATCTATTGCTTGGGAAGGTGACAGTCAGACCCACATCAGTGACCCAGTTTCTGAGAAGCCACAGGAAGGGGTGACAGTCCCTGCTTTTGTTGTGGTTGTGTAAGAGAGGGTGTGCCCTCCTTGAGCTACAGAGGAGTCACATCCATTCTGGGAATCAGCAGAGGACACAGTGGCCCATTCTACTGCTGTGAAAACCGAGTCTGAGGAGGTGTGACCAGAACTACAGCCTTCAGCCGGCACCTGTGCCAAAGGCAGAGGTCCAGGTTCACAGATAGACAGTGTCATCCCCTGGACCCACAACTCAATATTCTGTCTTACACATTCCTAGTACTGATTACTTGCATTTTTAATTATGTGTGCATGTGGAGGCCAGCAGGAATTCTGCATGTGAATGCAGTACCTACAGAGGCTGAAAGGGGGCGTCACAGACGCCAGTTGTGAGCTGCCACTGCCCTGTGGGTGCTGGGAAACAAACTCAAGTCCTCTGCAGGGAGAGCCAGTGTGCTAACCGCTGAGCCGTCCCTCCTGCCCCCAAGTACCTGGTGTTGATCCTTGTGTCATAGAGAACAGGCAGGCCTATTCCAAGAAAGAACTTTCTGCAATTTCCGTGTGTGTGTGTGTGTGTGTGTGTGTGTGTGCACATGCGTGTGTGTGAGGCCAGAGGTCGGGGTCAGGTTTCTCTACTCATTCTCATCTTATCTTGGTAGACGGTGTCTCTCATGGAGCCTAAAGCTCAACTATCCAGCCAGTCCCAGCATCCTCTGCTCTCAGCCTCCCTCCCCATTGATGATTACAGAAGCACGCTAGAAATCCAAAATCACTCCCATTGCTCACCTAACAAGTGGTTTAGCCGTGGGGCCGACTCCCTAGCCCTGAGCTTTCTATTCCTATTCCTATTCTCTCTCTCTCTCTCTCTCTCTCTCTCTCTGTATACACACACACACACACACACACACACACACCTCATTTTGTAGTTCAGGCTGGTCTTAAACTCACTCTGTAGGCCACCCTCACACTTACAGCACTCCTCCTGCCTCAGCTTCATGAGCACAGTGTGACAGGCATACAGCAGGCCACACTGTGTAATCTGTTCTGTGATCTGAAGGTGACAGTTCTCGTGACTCTGGTGAGGCTGAGTCTAGGATGCTAGTGAGCAAGGACTGGGTCACATGACCTTTCAATAGTGGGGTCTCTTTGCTTCTCTTTAGCATCGTGGATGTTGGTGGCCAGAAGTCGGAGCGTAAGAAATGGATCCACTGTTTTGAGAACGTCATAGCTCTCATCTACCTGGCCTCCTTGAGCGAGTATGACCAGTGCTTGGAGGAGAATGATCAGGAGGTGAGGGGAGCCGTCCTTACAGGCACGGTGCCTTTGGGGGTCAAGGACCCCCCATCTGAGGGGGAAGTCCCACAGGAAGCCTGAGCAGGAGTATCTTAACCCTCCACCTTTTGTCCTGGTCCATTGTGGGACCTTAGCACACACAGGTCTCCCAACCTCTGCTGACCCTGCCAGAAGCAGCTGCTTACACACCTATGCAAGGATGGGCAGTTGTGGCCAGATGGCATTACACCCTAAGTCACACACGGTGACATAACCTCTCTGGGTCACCGTGGACCCCAGTCCTGTTGCTGAATGGTCCCTGTGTGGCTCGACATGGAAACCATCTTCTGGGAGAATGGTCCAGTGTCTCCATTGCAAGGACGGCTCAATGTACCCCTCCCTCTGCCTTCCCCACGTCTCTCTCACACACCCACACACATGCACACATGGGCTTTGCTGCCACTCCCAGTCCTCCGGCTCATCCTCCTTAATGCTGAATTAATGGTCTTGGCTTCTGCAGCAACCACACAGGATATATATATACAAAGGTCCTGTGGCCACTGTGATCAAGCAGAGCAGCTCAGGTGGCCTAAAATGCAGACATCCGGTTATTTGTTCCGGGAGATGGGAGCATGAGATCATGGTGTGGAAAGGGCCGCCACGCTCCCAGACCCAGGTTTCTCCCAGTCTCTGGTGTCCTTGGCTCATGAGCTCTTGTGCTTCCGTTTTCAGACAGAGTTCCCTATGTGAGGACAACTGTCGTTGAATTCAGTAGCTGTGGCTTCTTCCCCTTGGCCAATCACACCCAAAAAGACCTACTCAGGGGTTTTCACACTCTAGCGGTCCAATCAGATGTCAGTTTGGGAAGGCTGCTCTCAATTCAGAATGTTAGGCAACAGGGTACTTAGGTCCAGCCCTTTACACTCAGAGACCCCAAGTCTTCATTGCCCCGTGGGTGAGGGCACCCTACTGGGGCCACCGCCTGTCTCTGTTCCCGCAGAACCGCATGAAGGAGAGCCTGGCACTGTTCAGCACAATTTTAGAGCTGCCCTGGTTCAAGAGCACCTCAGTCATCCTCTTCCTCAATAAGACAGACATCCTGGAGGAGAAGATCCACACCTCGCACCTGGCCACGTATTTCCCCAGCTTCCAGGGTGAGTTGTCCTAGAAGATGCTACACCCTCCACCTCCCCAAAGCAGCTCTGCGGGAGACCCAAGGCTGGGCCCTTATCCAGAGTCACCAGAAGTTTCAAAGAGAAAGGGGACACTGGTTCCAAGCTAAGCTGCTTCTGGTAGTTCATAGGCCTCAGTTTCTCCCTCTGTGGAATGGAGAGTCAGGTGACCCCTTAGCAGATGAATGACAGGGGCTCTTTTTGTTTGTTTGGTTTTGTTTTGTTTTTTCGAGACAGGGTTTCTTTGTAGCTTTGGTGCCTGTCCTAGAACTAGCTCTTGTAGACCAGGCTAGCCCCGAACTCACAGACATCTGCCTGCCTCTGTTCCCCCGCCCCCACTGCCCTGAGTGCTGGGATTAAAGGCGTGCGTCACCACCGCCTGGCAAATGAGAGGTTTTATAAAAATCTATTTCTAAGGTGGGCAGTGGTGGCGCATGCCCTTAATCCCAGCACTCAGGAGGCATGGCAGGTGGATCTTTGTGAGTTTGAGGCCAGCCTGGTCTACAGAGTGAGTTCCAGGACAGCCAGAGTTAGCCAGAGAGACCATGTCTCGTCTCAGAAAACAAGAAAAAAAAGAACTATTTGTTTTCAAGCAGATGGGGACATGGTAGTCAGTGACTCCACCCCCGACCACACACCCAGTCCCGTGTCTCTGCCTCCCCCGCACTGGGGATTCTAGGCAGGGCTCCACCTTGACCACGCCCCCAGCCCCTCACTGGGAATTCTAGGCGAGGGCTCCACCCTGACCACGCCTTCAGCCCCTCCCTAGGGATTCTAGGTGAGGGCTGTACTGCTGATCCCCACCCCTGTCCTGTGCTATAGTTTTCATAGGGTCCATCAACTCTTTCAGTAATATCCAATATGTTTCTTATTTGTGTAATTTTTCTTTTTTTTTCTTTTGTTTCCTGAGACAAGGTTTCTCTCTGTAAACCTGGCTTTTCTCGAATTCAGAGATCCCCCTGCCTCTGCCTCTGGAGTGCTGGGACTACAGGCATGTGTCACCAACGTCTCCATTAGGATGCATATTAATCAGATATATATGACACATGTAAACAATATTGGAAACTCACCTATAGCAAGGCATGCCCAAAGCAGCTGGGTGGGAACTAGTGCTGATTACTCTCCCTCTGACCCTTCCTGGAAGGGGTGGGGTGTTTGGAGAGCAGGGAAGGTAGAGAAATCTGGAAGGATCTGTTTTGTTGGGAGAAACCACCCAAGCATCTGCCTTACTCAAGATCTTTGGGTCAGGAATTTGGTTTTCTTTCTGTCTTTCTCTTTTGAAACAGGGTCTCACTGTGTAGCTCTGGCTGGCCTTCACCTCCATAGACCAGGCTAGTCTGTACCTCTGATGCCTACCTCTGCCTCCTGAGTACGCACCACCCCTCCCAGCCTAATGGGTAGAGATTTGGGAAGAGCTAAGCTAGGTAAATTTGTGTTCACTGCCTCATGGCTGGAATCAGAGAGACCCCAAGGAGTCTTGGGCTGTGTGCACTGGGGAGTCAGCTTTCCCCACCCCCATTCCCCTCCCCCCATCGCCCTCACTGCCCGGCTGATTCTGGGTGGCCAGATGTTTGCCCAGGGGGAGGTTGTCTATCTTAACCAAACCTCAGGGAGATCTATGGTATGTCATAGTCAATTGGCCAAGCCAAGGTTCGACAAGAGAGGAAGCTGCTCTACCTAACTGTGGAGGGTAGGCAGAGGCAGTTCCTGCTGTCTGGGAGTCAGGCTCTCCAGCTTCCTGTGCCCAGGGCCCTCTATCAACAGAAGTGAGTTCCCTGCCAGCTTAGGAGACATGGGAGCTGAAATTGGCAAGCACGGAACACCCACTCTGAATCGGGCCGTGGTCTGCAATGCCGACAGACAAGGTTCTGGGAACCTTTTACCTCAACACTCTCTCAGTCATGGTCCAGGCTGCGTCGATGCTTGACACCAGGTCAAAGGTCACTCAAATCCAACTTCGGTGAACTCTGAGGCCAGGATTTGACCACTGGCTCTGTCACAGGTTAGGGCCCCATGACCCCTGCCATGCTGTCATATTCCTCAAGGCTGAGTGACTGAGAGGGGGACAGACATGAAATTTTGGTCACTCTCCAGCTCCTCCAGCCCCATCTTAACCGAGAAGTCCCAAGAACCAGACCTAGAGAGTCTGGAAGAATGCGGGTGATTTGGAAAGACTTTTCAGCATAGACCGTTTTAGTCACTGTTCTTTCTCTGTGAAGAGACACAATGACCATGGCAACTCTTATAAAGGAAGCATTGTATCACTGGTTTGTTGACACTTTCGGAGCGTTTGTCCACGATCATGCCGGGAAACAGACAGGCATGATGCTGGAGCGGAAACTGAGAGCTTTACCCCCATCTGTAGGCAGTAGGTACAGAGTGATTAGACTGGGGGCGGGGCTTCTGAACTCTCAAAACCAGTGACACACCGTCTCCAACTTGGCCACGCCTCCTACAGAACGGTCACGCCTCCTCCAAAAAGGACACACCTCCTCCAAGGAAGACACACCTTCTACAACGAGGACACGCCTCCTCCAACAAAGGACAATCTCATCCTCTGGGAATGGTTCCCCAGCTGGAACCGGTCTCATTCGTACACCACAGACAGATTCCTGAAACCTATTCACCGCTGGCATTTCTCTGTGTTTTGCTTTCTGTGACAATTTTCTCAGTTATTTGTTTAGACTGAAATAGCCCGAGGATATAGCTCGATGGCAGAGTGCTTGTCCAGCAAGTGCAAGACCCCAGCAGGGCAGTGGTGGCGCACACCTTTAAATCCAGCAGTCGGGAGGCAGAGACAGGTAGATCTCTGAGTTCAAGGCCAGCCTGGTCTGCAGAGCGAGCTCCAGGATAACCAGGGCTACACAGAGAAACCCTGTTCGTCAGGGGAAAACAAAATATCGAAAAGTGAGCCTGGAGAGACAGTTCCCGGGCTCAGTAGGTCACGGGTGAGCATGAGGGCCTGAGTTCAAATCCCCAGCAACATAAATAGCTAGGTGCTGCGCAGAGATGGGAGGACCCGGGGGCTCCAGGGACAGAAAGACAATGCCAATAGGTGAGCGCCAAGTTCAGGGAGACCCTGTCTCAGAACAGAGCTACCACAGAGGCTGCTCCGTATCCATGGCCACATGCACAGAGCGCGACACACAGTCACACTCTGCATCTTTTTTTTTTTATTATTATGTATACAATATTCTGTCTGTGTGTATGCCAGCAGGCCAGAGATGGCACCAGACCCCATTACAGATGGTTGTGAGCCACCATGTGGTTGCTGGGAATTGAACTCAGGACCTTTGGAAGAGCAGGCAATGCTCTTAACCTCTGAGCCATCTCTCCAGCCCCACACTCTGCATCTTACCTGATTGCTGGGCTTCGATTCCTCAAGATTGGCAGCAAGCACTCTTCTCCACAAAGCCATCTCCTCTGCCCTGGAAACTGGATTCGATCCCACGCTGTTTGTACCCGGAGTCGTCCCCCACCTGTATCATGTGACCTCTGCATTTCCCAGAGAAGACTCACTCAGGTCTACTGACACTTTCCCAGCACGAGTGCGGGAAGCCCCGCCCCACCTTTGCCTTGCCTCAAGTCTCTTGCAAGTTACTCCTCTTTCCCATTGGTTGGGATGGCAAAGATGGCGCCTGTCCATATTTGGCAGAGCTAGACCGGCTCTCCTCCCCCATCCCCGAAATGGGTCACAGGTTCAACCCCAGCAGCTCACAAACCCGGCCTGAGGCTGCTTGCCCATCATCCCAGCACTGGGATGGAGGCAAGACCGTCAAGAGTTCAAAGCCAGCCAAGGCTACAGAGTGACCTGGAGTACAGTTTGGGCCTCATTGAGGGTTGGGGCCAGCCTGGGCCACATAGGGGATTCGGGGCCAACCTGGGTCACATAGGGAGTTCAGGCCAGCCTGGGCCACATAAGGGGTTCTAGGCTAGTCTGAGCCACATAGGAGGTTCGGGACCAGCCTGGACCACATGGTGGTTTGGGGCCAGCCTGGGCCACACACAGGAGCCGAGCAGACCCCACTCCTCTCCGCAGGTCCCCCGCGTGACGCAGAGGCCGCCAAGCGCTTCATCATGGACATGTACGCGCGCGTGTACGCGGGCTGCGCTGAGCCCCACGATGGTGGCAGAAAGGGGTCCCGTGCACGCCGTCTTTTTGCACACTTCACCTGTGCCACGGACACGCACAGCGTCCGCAGTGTGTTCAAGGATGTGCGGGATTCGGTGCTGGCCCGGTACCTGGACGAGATCAACCTATTGTGACCAGCCCCGGGGCCTCAGTTTACCACCCGGGATGTCCCACGGGGCGCGGTCGTGTCGAGGACAGGGTGCCCCCTGGCGGTTGCGCGGGAAATTGCGGGGCGAGGGTTCCCAGTGTCGCTGCTTCCCACGCGGGTCCAGGCCCCAAACGTCTGCAGTTCCTTCCCTTGCCCTCCTTCTAGTTATTAAGGAAACGACAGGAGTCAGGCCGTTAACCCTAGCACTCGGGAAGCAGAGGCAGGAGGATGTATGCGAGTTCCAGGACCGCCAGGGCTACCTAGTAAAAGACCCTGTGTCAAAAACCAAACAAGACTAGATAGAACCAGTCTGGGGGCCTGTGACTTCCCAGGGTCCCTGTCCACATCCTCCCGTATAATCCTCACCCTGGGGTACGGGGGTGGGTGCGGGAAGAGAGGATGCTGTCTACCGACTTGTCATACTGAGGTAGACGCCAGCCAAAGACGGTTCTGACATATCCACAGCTGTGAGGAGCCCTCGGACCCCAAACTCCAGCTCACGACACTACTCAACGCTACCGCACTCCAGGACCTCTGACGAAGGGGAGACTGGGGTCCGAGATGCCTCAGCTGGAGAAGACGCTTGCGGCCAAGTCTGATAACCGGAGTTGGGTCCCCGAACCTGCTCGGTGGAGTGGACACAGGGACATAGGCGCAGAATCTCCTCCAGCCCCGCAGGCGTGCATGGTGGGGACACATCCATTCACACAAAGAAATAAATGTAATTAACAACCAACGAGCGAGAAATGAGTAGAGAAATACTGTCCCCAGCGGCGGCAGTCGGGAGGCTGAGGCAGGATAATTGCAGCTTTCTTGTCGTTGGCATCCCCAAGGTCCCCTCCGTGAGCCCAGGCAGGGGACATCGTACCCAGACAACTTCAAATCTGGGCCAGAGGCTGGGGGATGGGGGGTAGGTAGATGGCTCAGTGGGTAAAGTGCTGAAGCGCGGAGATCAGAGTTCGAATCCCCAGAATCCACCTAGGAGCCAGCACCGTAGTGCAAGCCTGTCATGCACTGGGGAGCCGGGGACAGCGGGAGCTGACAGGATGCTGTGTTGAGTCCTCCCGCGCACAGCACTTCAGGGCTGACTTGAACTCACCGCCAAGAGGCCGGGTCAGAGGCGTGGCTGCCGCTTGGAACCGGGTCTCACCCAGGGCGAGAGTCAGCACTGTGGAGTGTGAGATTAGCCAGGCTCGGGATCCATCCTGGGATCAGGGCTCCATATAGGCTAGAGGCTTGGGGAGTTCGTGCGAAGGGTCCAGGGCACTGGGCAGGCTCTGGGCCTCACGTGGATCACGGGTCAGAGGAAGAGCTGCACTCAGGTGGGATCAGGGTGTGACCTAACTCCTATACCCAGGCTAGGTCCCGCCCCTCCGCGGTCTCCCGCCCCAACCCTTTCCAAGGGGACCCTGGCTGCGGTGATCCTCGGGACGCGGGGTGCTGAAAGTGGGGTCTCTGCCCCCTCACCGCCCTTCCCTTCCCGGGACCCCCCAAGACACCCGACAACCCCCCTCCCACGCCTCCTTCTCCCTCCCGCCCCGTCCCTCCGCGCCTGTTCCCGGACCCTACCCCCTGCCCTCTCCCGTTTCTTCCTCCAGCCTCAGGCCGGCAGCGCTGAGGGCTAGTGACACCCACTGTCCGGGGTCGCGGAGAACAAGCACCCCGAGCCCCTGCGGGAGACCCCGTTTCTCCATCCCTCCCCTGCTCCCGATGTGGCCGTCCACCGCTGGGGTCCCTGATGATTTAAACAAGCAGATACCGCACAGCCGCCGGCGGCCTCAGTTTCCCCTCCTAGCTCGGCTCTGCGGTGAGTTACAGGTGTTTGCACGCTGATTAGGCGCCTGCTGTGTTTGGATGACATTTAATAAGCACTTGCTGTGTGTGGAAGGGCGACAAACGTTTTCTAAGGGTCCCTGCTACAGGCGACAAAATTTCATCAAGTACCTAGTGTGTGTGGGTGACGATTTTTTCCCCAATGGGTGACATTATTAAGCACCTGCTCTATATGGATGGCCCATATTCATTATTATTACTGTTTGGTTGGTTTTGGTTTTTCAAGACAGGGTCTCTCTGTGTAGCCCTAGCTGTGCTGGAACTCACTCAGTAGACCAGGCTGGCCTCGAACTCACAGAGATCTGCCTGCCTCTGCCTCCCGAGTGCTGGGGTGCACATTTATTAAACATCTTCTGTGTATACACACCAAACACTGATTAAGCACCTGCTGTGTAGGAGGTCACTAAACATTAAGCACCAGTGAATGGTTCAGTGGATAAAGGGGCTTGTGACCAAGCCGCAAGGACCAGAGTTTGGTTCTGGGACCCACAGGGTAGAAGGAGAGAACCCTCTCCTGTAAACTGCCCTCTGACCTCAGCCACCTCTGCCTGTGGTGTGGTACCTGCACATCCTACATACCATCAAAAAATAAAAATAAACCAAATAGGGCTGGAGAGATGGCTCAGAGGTTAAGAGCACTGACTGCTCTTCCAGAGGTCCTGAGTTCAATTCCCAGCAACCACATGATGGCTCACAG
>JAQHUG010000491.1:686934-702930 GCA_028555095.1 Dicrostonyx torquatus | reverse complement strand
CACACCTTTAATCCCAGCACTCAGGAGGCAGAGGGGAGGATCTCTGTGAGTTCAAGACCAGCCTGGTCTACAAGAGCTAGTTCCAGGACAGGCTCCAAAGCTACAGAGAAACCCTGTCTCGAAAAACCAAGCAAAACAACAATCTGAAGCACCTGCTGGGCACGGTGGCACTTAATGTGTTTTGGTGGCACTACCCTGGCTGCACATAGTAACCAAGGCCTACGATGGGTCGTCTGTGTATGGCTGACATTTATTAAGCCCCTGCTGTATGCAAGCACGCTGGGAACAATCGGTTCTTGGAACCGGGAAGGTGCCAGGTGGTACCCATTGTCCTGCAGTGACAACCCCTCCCATCCTTGGGACAGGAGGGGACATTGGGCAGGGGTGGGGGAGCCAGAGGGCTCATCCCAGCCACCCTCAACCGTTGCTCAGGATGCCCCTCCCTGCCCTGGCCTCACCCCCACCCACCCGGGGGCACCTTAAGCATAACAGGAAATTTCAAACAACAGGAAACCCAGGCCAGGCTGCGACTCCACCCTGCCCGGGGCCTCTCTGTCAGTCTGTCCCTGGGGGACGCCATGAACATCAGCACCTGGTCCTGTCACCGGCTGGCGGCCAGCGGTCACAGCCTCCTCATCGTCCTGCATTACAACCACAGTGGGCGGCTGGCCGGCCGCGGGGGGCCCGAGGACGGTGGCGGGCTGGGGACGCTGCGGGGACCGTCGGTGGCGGCAGGGTGCCTGGTGGTGCTGGAGAATGCGGTGGTGCTGGCCGCCATCGCCACTCGCATGCGGTCTCGACGCTGGGTGTACTACTGCCTGCTGAACATCACACTGAGCGACCTGCTCACTGGCCTGGCCTACCTAGTCAACGTGCTGCTGTCGGGGACGCGCACCTTCCAGTTGTCCCCCACGCACTGGTTCCTGAGGGAGGGCATCCTCTTCATGGCCCTGGCCGCGTCCACCTTCAGCTTGCTCTTCACGGCCGGCGAGCGCTTCGCCACCATGGTGCGGGTGGCGGAGAGCGGGGCCACCAAGACCAGCCGCGTGTATGGCTGCATCGGGCTGTGCTGGCTGCTGGCGGCCACGCTGGGCCTGCTGCCCCTCCTGGGCTGGAACTGCGTGTGTGCCTTCCCGCGCTGCTCCAGCCTGCTGCCCCTCTACTCCAAGGGCTACGTGCTCTTCTGCGTGGTGGTCTTCGCTCTCATCCTGGTGGCCATCCTGGGCCTCTACGGGGCCATTTTTAGGGTGGTCCGGGTCAACGGGAAGAAGTGCCCCCGGGCTCCGGCCCGCCGCAAGGCCCGCAGACTGCTCAACACGGTGCTGATGATCTTGGTGGCCTTCGTGGTGTGCTGGGGTCCCCTGTTCGGCTTGCTCCTGGCCGACATCTTCGGTTCCAACGTCTGGGCCCAGGAGTACCTGCGTGGCATGGATTGGATCCTCGCCCTGGCAGTGCTCAACTCTGCCATCAACCCCCTCATCTACTCCTTCCGCAGCCGCGAGGTGCAGCGCTCGGTGCTGGCCTTCCTCTGCTGTGGCTGTCTCTGGTTAGGCCTACGGGGTCCTGGTGACTGCCTGACTCGGATCACCGAGGTCCACTCCAGTGCGTCCACCACCGACAGCTCGCTGAGGACCAGAGACAGTTTTCGGGCTTCCAGGTCACACAGCTTCAGGATGCGAGAGCCGCTGTCTAGCGTTTCCAGTGTCCGGAGCGTCTAGAGCTTGAACCGGCCAGTTGCCAGGGCGACCATTGCATAGGCTCTCCTGGGAGAGGTGAGAAGGGACTGGGCACACGATCCTGGCCTGATGGTAACGGGAACATGCCAGCAGGTCCTGTGGTCTGTGCACGGAGCCTGCCAGAGCTGAATGTTGGGCAGAGCAGAGGGTGGCTTGAGCCAGATCCAGTGGGTCTGGGCCTCAGTCTCTCTCACATTCACCAGGAGGTGAAGGGGACACACCATGTTCAAGTTCACCAACAGGACAGTTACTGTGGTTCCTTAGCCACACATGTGCGTGTTGGGCGGGGTGGGGGTGGGGGTGGGAGGGGGAGGCTGCTGTAACACATCTCCTTGTCATACCTAGTGGTTCTTTGGGGGTGTGCTGAGATGGAGGGGCTGCCCCGTTTGTCTGAGGGCAGCCACCTTGCTGATATGTTGCAAGAACGAATGGGCCCCGGGAGATGCACCTGTCAATCATCTCTCTCCACAATGACTTCCCCACTGGGACAGGCGGCCTGACCCATGGCCTGCCACCACCAGGTCAGTTTCTCTGTCTATGTGGGAAGAACTGACCCGCCCACCCCAGGTCTGGGGCAATATCTTGACCTGGTCCAGTAACCCCATGGCCTCACCCTTCCTTTTCTGAACCACGGTGATGTGCTGTGTGTGACAGGAGACCGCGGATCCACTGTTTGAACATGCAGCCTCGAGCCATGCATGGCTGCATAAGAGTTATTAAAATGAAGGAAACCTACACATTTGGTTTCTCAGCATATTGTAACCGAGTCCTACCAGTGGTGACTCTAAGGACAGCAGTGATTGTCACTCAGCTCGGGGCACACATCTGTTGACTTTTCTATACTTTTAACTCCAATTGGTTGTAACCTTGGTGCTTAGCACTGGACTTGGTATACACTTGACATCCATTTGTTGCAGAGCAATCACTCTCAGGGACAAGACCAGCACTCTAAGCCTTAGAATCCGCTTTTCCACCTAAGGCTATTAGAGAATACATCGTCCCTGAGTTCTCCACAAGTTTGAGAGCTCTTCTAAAGCCAGCGCTTACTAAGCACCTACTGCAGACCTTACTCAAACTCAGCTTACACCAGTTCTCATATTGAGTTCTTACCTGTGTCTGGTGGTGGGTGGGTAGCAGTGTTTGGTCATTTATTTCTTATTTATTGTATTCCTATCCTAGAAGTGTGAGTGACAAATTATTTTATTATTATTTTTTGACAAATAATTTTAATTCACACCTTAAATTACCCTGAGTCACTGGGACTGGTCAAATCCCATAGCCTTATTGAGTACTCCAAAATTAAATGTGAATTTGCAATAGGAAAACCAAAACTTTTAGGTTCAATATGTCCCAAATATGAATAGGAATAATAAAGACCTCCCCACCATCAACCACTTCCATTATTGTCATAGCTATCTCCCCACTGCCACTAAAGCCCGTGCCAATTTCCTGCCTTACCTAACCTTACCACTTGCCACGAATTTTATTTATTTATTTATGTTTTGAGACAAGGTTTCTCTATAGTTTTGAAGCCTGTCCTGGAACTAGCTTTGCAGACCAGGCTGGCCTCGAGCTCATAAAGATCCATCTGCCTCTGCCTCCCGAGTACTGGGATTAAAAGCGTGCGCCACCAATGCCCGGCACGAATTTTTTTTTTTTTTTAATCTTCTCATTCATTCACCTCAGAATGCAGACACCCACTGGATGTCTTGTGCTCTAGGAACTTACAAGACAAAGATATAAGCCCTCATTAAGTTTCACATCTGCTTTTTTTTTTTTTTTGCTCATATTAACTCCCTCCCCTTTCACAGAGACAGGGCGACACCAGTTCCCATCATCCCACGTCCCAGGGGAACCAAGGCACCAGCCGGGCACTTTCTCATGCCCCCCCCACTTCCTTCCGGGTCGCAAGGTCACGTCCTGCATTTTCGGTTCTTGATCGTCCTTCTTGTTAACACTCCAAACACACGGCTTAAGCAAACTTTACTGAAAATGATTTTTAATAGCTTTTTAAACTCTCGGTGTTTTGCGACTTGGAGTTTATGAGTTCAGAAGTTATGTCTGCCATACCTTCGTCCTGGGCGCGCCACAGCGGGACTACAACTCCCAGAGTGCTCCGCGCTCAATGACTACTACTGCACCCTAGAAGCCTTAGCACGAGTCTCAGTGTGCCTACAACTCCCAGGAATCCCCCGCGTGTGGGGGCCGTCTATAACTCACATGAAAGACTACATTTCCCGGCAGGTGGTACGGCACTTAGAGCCGTCCACAGCGCTGCCCAAAGGACCCGCGGGCTGTCTGTAGTTCTGCCCGAAGGACCTCAGCTGCCGCCCATGCCGAGCTGAGTCCGCAAATCCCGGCCGCTTCCCGTCTCCATCAGCCACCGCCGCCGCCGCCTTTGCGGCCTGCCGCCTGCCGGAATGCTGGAAGAAGCTGGCGAGGTGCTGGAGAACGTGCTAAAGGCATCGTGCCTGCCGCTCGGCTTTATCGTCTTCCTGCCCGCCGTGCTGCTGCTCGTGGCGCCGCCTCTGCCCGCCGCCGACGCCGCGCACGAGTTCACCGTGTACCGCATGCAGCAGTACGACCTGCAGGGCCAGCCGTACGGTGCGCGACCCCTGACCCCGTCCCCTGTCGCCGCCATTCCCCCACTGCCACACCGCTCCCCCGTCACTGCGATCTTCCCACTGTCATGCCTAGGATCCCCAGCTAATACCCCGTCTCCCACTGTCATAGTGATCCCCTTCCTCGCAACCCCACTCCTTCCTGTTCCCTCAGGCCCCTGCTGTCACACTGATTCCTGTCACCCCGTCACACCATTGTCACCCAAATTCTCGCCTCTTCTTGATCCCCTCTCACCCTGATCACCTCTCTGTCACTGGTTACCCCAGGCCTACTGTCCTGGGATTCCCCGGGACCTTGGTTCCCACAGCACCGCCCCTCGCCAGGGTTCCCGGGGTTCTCTGTCCTTATACCTGTCTTGGGTCTCTCAAAGCCTCCCTTTTGCTGCTTGTGGTATCTGGCCTTCTAGAATCCTCTGGTCTTTAGTTTGCCTTCCAGCCTTAATGCTTAGTGTGTCCCTGAGCGTCAAGGCCGGGTCCCCCTTGTATGTGCCAGCCTGGGTCCGTGCACCCCAGCCTCTATGTGAACCCTATGGACCCTTATGCCAAGAATTATGTTATTTCTCTTTAAAGGAACGTTGCATCTTGGGGGTCATGTGGCAGCCCCTATTCGGGGATCCTGGAGTGGGTGGAGGCCGGTGGCTGCCCTGTGCCTTGCAGGACTGAGAACAATGACTTGCCACCCAGGGTACCATAGTGTGAGGGTCAACAGGGCCAGAGTAGGTGGGTGGTCAGGTGTCCCCAGTGTTGAAGTTGCTTGTGACCTGACATTTTTTGAAGTGTCACCAGCAAAACTGTCTACAGTAGGGTACCACTGAATGGCTGGGGATACACAGGAAGCCACATGAAGCCACTAGCTACCAAGCTGGGCAGCATAGCTCCTGAGCCCCTAGATCTAGTCATTCCAGGGTCCAGAGGGCAGTTCCTGGAGTACTCATGTCCATGCCCGGCTCACACCCACAGCCTGCATCAGCCCCTTAGGTGAGCTGGAGTGTGAATCAGCTTGTGTCCTCAGTGGACCGCACACCTAAAGTGGCTGTCTCTCCTTGGCTGAATATGAACTGTGGGGCTCCTGCACCCTCTTTGCACCCCTGGGAGCCCACGATGAGATAACCAGCCAGAGCAGGTCTTGAGAAACCCTGCATAAGTCCCTTGGGCTCCCCTCAGCCCCAAGCTGCTCCCCAGCCTCACTGAAGCTCCCCTTACCCAACTTCCCCTGGGTCTTTGTTGAGAAATAAATGACACTAGTGTGAAGGGAGGTTCATGGTAGGGCGTGACCAGACCACCGTCCCTCCTTCTGTGGACTCTGGTCTCCTTGGGACCTGCCTTCTTGTCATCGTGGGGTTGGGACAGGACTTCGGTGTCTTGTCTGCCTCTGTAGTAGCTTGGTGGCCCTGAGTTACATCTCCACAAGCCTGGAGCCAATGGATGAAGCTTGGCCTCCCCTGCACTTGTGGATAAAGTTTTATTGACACTTGGCCACTGACACCACTGAGCTGACAAGCCAGCCATGTGGAGGAGCCTGCCTTCATGGCATCCCTAGGCCACCTGATGTCACTAGAGGGCTGAACTGCATGGATGGGACTGTGACCCTGGCTTGCCACAGGGTAGGTCACAGGGGCCTGGCTGTCCTTCTGTGGGGAGCACAGTGGGTTTTGGGGGACTGGTGCATGGGTAGCACTGCCCACTGGGGCTCCATGTCACCTCCCCATGAGGAAGAGAGCCAGTTGCACAGTGCTGCCCTGCCACAGCTCCTGGCCTTGGGAACACTGTATGGACCTCGAGGAAGAGCTGGTAACTGAACCACCCTCCGACCGGGAGCAGGTTAAAGAGGGAGAGGTGTTACTTCTCCCTATAATAGGATCCCCATAGTTGTGTGAGATCCTGGGAGGAGCAGGGTGTCCCTGGGGTGCCTGGCCTGTGCTGGCTTTCAGGACAGTTGTCCCTGGCCGGCCCTGCCCTCTCCCTGCCCCCATACTATGCATTCCTGGAAAGTGAGAGCAGGGCCCAGCTGGGCCTGGGCCTGAGGCTCCCTGTAGGTTCAGGTCTTTGCCATTTCTAAGCTTCCCATAGGGTCTCAACTTGTGAGCGGCAAGTCCCCATCACCCCGTGTGTCTGGGGTCAGTCACACATGAACTATCCTAGACCCAGCCATTGCATCCCTTTGACACTTGGGCCTTGGTGTAGGAAGGTTTCATGGTAATGTGGGTGTCAGCGTCCAGATGACCGCCTAGATGCCCCACCAGGATCGAGTCCCCTTTGCACTGAGCTGTGACCCATGATCTATATTGTCATTCACTGCCCCCTTCTGGCCATGTGCGTACAGGGGTGCTGCCTGCCATCACCCTGGTGGCAGTTGAGCATTGATGAAGCATCTGATAGGTATTATTCTACCCAGACTGGCTGTAAGTGGGTCCCAGGACCTAGAGGACTCTGGTTCCTGGAGGGAGCTGCCCACTGTGACCTGAGGTCCATGCCAGTTCATCTCTGGCCTATGCAGTACAGATCCCTAAGGGCCCAGCTGGCCCTTCCCTGACGCCTGTCTCCTAAGAGCCATACCCCACAGGCTGTGTGCTGGTGTGGAGGTCCCACATGGTATCCATACACTGGGAGGCCTGCAGCTGTGACCCCGTGTCCCCCACAGGCACACGGAATGCAGTGCTCAACACGGAGGCACGCACAGTGGACGCAGACGTGCTAAGCCGCCGCTGTGTGCTTATGCGGCTTCTGGACTTTTCCTATGAGCACTATCAGAAGGCCTTGCGACAATCAGCAGGCGCTGTGGTCATCATCCTCCCCCGGGCCATGGCCGCTGTGCCCCAGGATGTTGTCCGGGTGAGCCTGTACCACTATCCCCACCCTTGCTCCTCAGGTTGCATCTGGAGTGTGTCTTTGGGCCGCTTACTTTGCCCTTCTGCATCTGAAGAAGGTTTCTTGTCCCTGAGGACACTCGGCTGCATTCTCTGCCGTTCAGGACAGGAGCTGAAGTGGGGGAGCCACTCCAGGGGTGGCCACAGTCTCCTGAATGCGTATACTCCCCACAGCAATTCATGGAGATTGAGCCTGAGATGCTGGCCATGGAGACCGTGGTCCCCGTGTATTTTGCTGTGGAGGATGAGGCCCTGCTGTCCATCTATGAGCAGACTCAGGCTGCCTCTGCATCTCAGGGCTCTGCCTCTGCTGCTGAAGGTGAGCCAGGATACCAGAGGGTGTGATGTGTCTCCGTGGCTGGGGCTGTCTTGGGCCTCTGTGTTTGCAGTATCCATCCCAGCTGTGGGCCCAAGTGACTCGTCCCTTCTGTCCCCAGTGCTGCTGCACACAGCCACGGCCAACGGTTTCCAGATGGTGACCAGCGGAGCCCAGAGCCAGGCGGTGAGCGACTGGCTGATCACGAGTGTGGAGGTGAGTGCCTGCCCCAGGGCCTGTGCACAGCCTGTGCCCTGATCCTGAGGTCCAGTCATGCCTCTGCCTCTGTGGCACGCCAGAGGTGATGGAGACCCAGGAACTTACTTTAAGCTGGTGCTGTAGCTCAGCGGGCAGCACCCGCCTAGCACCACAGAAACCAGGCCTGGTAGCACACCTGGGAGACTGAGGCAGGAGGATTGGAGCGCAGGGCCATCCACAGCTGCATAGTGAGTTTGATGCTGGCCTGGTATACAGGAGACCTCTCTTTAATAAAAGAGCCCTCCCATTTAGAGTTCTGGGGTCGGGGGAACACAACTGTGAGACCGGTGGTGGGTCGGGCTGGAGGACAGGCTGCAGGGAGTGTGTGCAGCGTCCCCACAACTGTTGTGATGAGATGAACAGGCTGTGAAGGTCTCAGGATTTGGGCAGGGACAGCCTCACTGTGCGCCCCCATCCTGGGCCAAATGGTTTGTGCCCTTGTTTGTTAGCGAGCCACTAGCCATTTGTGCCTGCCCTGGAGGAAAAGGCTCACAGCATACCAGGGTGACTCTTGGGAAGCACCTGGGACCATTGCTCCATCGTCTCTCCACAGGGACGGCTGACAGGACTGGGAGGTGAGGACCTCCCCACCATTGTCATCGTGGCTCACTACGATGCCTTTGGCGTGGCCCCGGTAAGTGCCTGATGTGCAGTCCAAGAAGGGACAGGGACACCTCGGGCAAGCAAAGCAGGGGCTGCCAACTGCTCCAGGTACCAACGTGTTGGGTGATGCAATGTGGGAAGTATTGGGCTCGCATACAGTTGTCCATCATGGCAGCAGGCAGGTGTGTCGCTGGAAGAGTAACTGAGCGCTACATCCTGATGTGCCGGCCAAGACAGACTGGGCCGGGGCTGGGCTTTTGACACCTCACAACCCACCCTCAGTGACACACTTCCTTCCCCAAGGATCACCCTTCCCCAAGGATCACTCCTCATTCCTCTCAAGTAGTGCCACTCTGCGGGGACTAATATTCTTATGCAAACCACCACACTTGGCTCCAGGTCCCCAAGCCCCAGCCCTGTCTATCCCTGAACCTCCAAGGCAGACTGGTCCAACCACCCCTGACTTCCTTTGTTAGACCCGGGCTCTCTGAGAGCTCTGGCTGTCCTGAACTGAGAGATCCCCCTTCCCCAGCCTCCTGGGCTGCGGTTAAAGGGATGGCCGCCACACTCTGCCCCGTGGGTGTTCATGTCTCCCTTTACCTGCTTGTGCCCCACATGAGACTTGGCCCCTCGTGGACGGGCCTGGCCTGCAGGAGGCATAACGGACAGGTCCTCTGCCCACAGTGGCTGTCGCTGGGTGCTGATTCGAACGGCAGTGGCATCTCCGTGCTGCTGGAGCTGGCTCGTCTCTTCTCACGCCTCTACACATACAAGCGCACACATGCAGCGTGAGTGCCAGCCATGGGGGTGGTCCTCAGGTGACCCCACTGTACATCCCACACCAGATGCTGCCATTCCCAGAAGGGCTGGACCCGTCTAGGAGTGACCGCAGCCAATCTTGGCTCTGTACCGGGATGCTCCTGGGTGGGGCTCTGTGGGAGTCCACATGTGTCCTGAGGTGCCGTGCAGGGTTGGCTATGGGGCTGGTCACGTGAGAGTGGCTTTGACATTTGTGAGCTAGGCACACAGGGTGGCCCTGAGAGGTGGCAGCCAGTGTGCCAGCTCTCAGTCTTTCGGTCACAGGGCAGCTGCACAGCTTGAGTCAATATGTGGGGGTTGCCTCATCCCTTCTTTAGCACCACGAGGCAGCTGTGTTTTTGCTCACCCCAGCTATGTCTGTCCCTCGTGGCTTGCACCAGTCCTGACTGGTTTGATAGACCTATGTGACAGTGGCCAGTCAGAGGCCAGGAACAACCTGGGCTCAGCGGCTGCCTCATGTGTTCCCAAGCAGGTGATGGTGTGGGGCACCTGTGTGACTCGGTCCTTCTAGTCAAGGTGTGCATCAGCTGGCCATTGGCATCTGGGGACATGGGGGTCTGGGGATGGAATGCTAGTCTGGGTTCCTCCACATGAGTGTTCTCAGCGGCCTCTCTCTGCAACATTCGGGACACATATGACTCACATTTGGGGATTCCCCTGGGGTGGTGTAAGGTGTGTCACCTGGTGGTAGGTCTGGAGAGATCTGGGGTTTCCATGTGCCCAGTCAGGGACCTGCAGCCTGACCACGTCTGGTGACACCCGCATTCGCAGGTACAACCTCCTGTTCTTCGCATCAGGAGGAGGCAAGTTCAACTACCAGGGCACCAAGCGATGGCTGGAGGACAGCCTGGACCACACAGGTGAGTGGGGCCTGGGGGGGGGTGTCGGTGGGCAGGGCCCGGCAGGGCAGAGTCTGGGTGGGCGGGGCCTCACGCCCCTGACACAGTCCTGTTCTGCAGACTCCAGCCTGCTGCAGGATAATGTAGCCTTCGTGCTGTGCCTGGACACTGTGGGCCGTGGCAGCCACCTGCGCCTGCACGTGTCCAAGCCACCTCGAGAGGGGACACTGCAGCATGCTTTCCTGCGTGAGCTGGAGACCGTGGCCACGCACCAGTTCCCCGACGTCAGCTTCTCCATGGTGCACAAGAAGATCAACCTGGCAGATGACGTGCTAGCCTGGGAGCACGAGCGCTTTGCCATCCGCAGGCTGCCCGCCTTCACGCTGTCGCATCTGGAGAGCCACCGTGCAGGGCCGCGCAGCAGCATCATGGACGTGCGGTGAGCAGGTGCCCAGGACACGAGCTACTTCTCAGGGTTTTCCTGGGACCTTCCATGGGACATTCTCTGGTGGAACGGCCTCCAGAACCTGTAACGGACACCTTCTAGAATCTTCCATGGAAGGGGAGGGGGTGGCATCTTATATACCTTCTGTGGGGGTTAGATCCTAGGGTCTTCTCTGGGGCTTCCTTCTAGAACCTTCTGTGGGGGGCACTTTTCATCTCCTTTCAAGAAGAAAACTTCTGGGCTGGGGCAAGAGCTGCTGCTAATGAGGAGAACAGAGCCATCTTCTGGAACTTTCCGTGGGCTGGCCACAGCTATGTGACCACATGGAGCAGAGTGTGGGCACTTGTCCAGGCGAGGGTGTGGGGCTGGGAGTCTGTGGGAGGGCCAGCAGCTAGTCACACATGGAGCTGTGCAGGCTGGCTGCTGGGTTGAAGAAAGGTCATTGCCTACCCCCTTGGGAGCCTTGAGGTGACCATTTCCTGCAGGACGTCCTGGGTCCTGCAGGTGCTGCCTTGTCCCCAAACCACACCTCCACTCCCCCACCACATTGGGCCGTGGCTGCCCTGCGGGGTGTCTGGTCAGACACACTCCTTACCTGATCCCTGTGACCAGCTACCCCAGAGCCCAGGCACCAGGGACAGCACTCACTATCTGAAGAACCTATCCCTGTGTTCTCAAGGGCCCGGGTGGACTCCAAGACGCTAACGCGGAACACGCGGATCATCGCTGAGGCCCTGACACGGGTTATCTACAACCTGACGGAAAAGGTAAGCCATTTGGTCCTGGCCCTGGCCTGGTGCACACAGCCCTGCTGAGCTGCTTCACCCTGTCCCTTCCCTCTGCAGGGGACTCCCCCGGACATGCCAGTGTTCACGGAGCAGATGGTAAAGTGTGGGCGTGGGGTGGGACCACGGGGACCCCTGCTGTGACCCCTGTGTGACCGCAGCCTGCACGTGGCCCTAGCAGGTCCAGCAGGAGCAGCTAGACTCAGTGATGGACTGGCTCACCAATCAGCCACGGGCGGCCCAGCTGCTGGACAAGGATGGGACATTCCTGAGTACACTGGAGCACTTTCTGAGCCGCTACCTGAAGGACGTGCGGCAGCACCATGTGAAGGCTGACAAGCGGTGAGCAGTAGGCACAGTGAGAGGGGGACAAGGGCAAGGGACAGCGTGGACACCAGGCCTGGGCTGCATCTTTCTCTAGAAAGACTTCCCAGGCCAGGGAAGTTTCTAGTCCCCTTCTCGACGATTTAAAAAGTATCTTTAAGCCAGGCAATGGTGGTACACACCTTTAACCCCAGCGCTCGGGAGGCAGAGGCAGGCGGATCTCTGTGAGTTTAAGGCCAGCCTGGTCTACAGAGTGAGCTCCAGGACAGTCAGGGTTACACAGTGAGACCCTGTCTCAAACAACAACAAAAAACACATGCAAAAATATTTTTTGCTTTCTGAATTGAGCTGTTGATATGTAGTCTGGGCAAGCCTCAAACCCGTCATACTCCTGCATCAGCCTCCCAGGGGCTGCCATTCCAGGGGAGCCTCTGAGATGGAGCCTCAGCCAGGGAGAAGCACTGAGCAGGACTGTCTCTCGGCAGGGACCCCGAGTTTGTCTTCTATGATCAGCTTAAGCAGGTGATGAATGCCTACAGGTGAGTGGTGGGCTGGAGCCGAGGGACCACAGTCCGTTGGGGTGGCCATTCTGCATCCTTGACCCCACGGACTGTCCTTCAGGGTCAAACCAGCCATCTTTGACCTGCTGCTGGCTGTGTGCATCGGGGCATACCTTGGCATGGCATACACAGCTGTCCAGGTGAGCTGCTGTGCGGGGAACCTGGGGGGGCAAGGTGGCTCTCTGGTGTCCCTGTCCCCTGATGTGCTGTGTCCCCACCAGCACTTCCACGTGCTGTACAAGACTGTGCAGAGACTGTTGATCAAAGCCAAGGCCCAGTAACAACGGCTGCAGACAGGCGGCCCAGGAGGGACCGGCCTACGCACCTGCGCAGCTACACTAAACCAGAGTTCACTAGGATGCAGGGACGCCTCTTCCAGTCTCCTTGAACTTCCTCGGTGGAGAACCCCGCCCCCCTGCAGATGAGCCCAGTGGTCGCCCGGGCCACATGCACTGAAGGGCCACACGCTTCGCTGGCCTCCCCAGTGGCTGGGTCCCAGCAGCCTGCCCCCTCCCCCTCCTGTGGCCCATCAGAGGCGCCCACCACCAGGCCACCTCTCCTAGCCCTGGCTAGCACCCGATTATAGCTCCCTGCTGTTCCCAGCCTACCTTTCCCTCTGCCTGTTGCCACCTCAGCCACCAGTGGACTTACCTGGTTCTCCAGCTGGGCGTGAGCCACCTGAGGTTCCAGTTTTGTCCCCTTCCCTCCTGCAAGTGTCCCTCCACCCCAGTCCAGGTGCTGGTGGACAGTGCAGGAGGTGGCCCCAGGTGGCAGCCTGCAGCCCTGAGGTCTCTCCACCTTCCCCCTCCCCGTTTCAGTTTCCCTGCCTATGATGAATTCTGGGGACCCAGCCCCTCTGTCACAGTGTGGGATGAAATAGCCAGGCCCAGCGCACCCTAGGTGTCCCTGCCAACAGGATGGCCCGTGGCAAGAGCTGAGGGAGGGAGAAGGGAGGATGTCAGCGCTGGCAGTCAACCTCAGGGACCCCATGGGCAATCGAATCGATAGCAATATGACCCAGGAGATGTCAGGCCGGGAGGAGCAGCTGGGGCCAGCGCCTGGCATCCCTCCAGCACCTGCGGAGGCCTGGCCCACCCAGACCCTCTGCACGGCCTCTACTTCTGCCTTGCAGCAGCAGTGGCCGTCAACCCGGTGGCACTTGTGTCATAGGGCAGGAGGGGCCAGCCTGCCACCCTGGCCCTAGGCACTCTCGCCCCCGCCCCTCCCCCCATGGACTGCTGGGGTCCAGCCCACTTCACTCATCCCAGCAGCTGGTTACGGGTCTGAGGCCGGTGCCGCTCCTCACTGGAAAAGACACAAGGTGCATGTGCTGCCTCCCTCTGCTTAGGCAGGGCTGGGCTGGCGGTCGGGCCTGCAGTTGGGTTAGAAAATAAAAGCCATATTGAAGGACCATGCCTGTGGGTGCCCCTGCCTTCAAGGACCTGAGTTCCCACTGGGCTCATGGGAGCATCAGCCCAGTGCCCTGCTGGCCACCATAGCCCCTTCCTTCTCACCCTGACAACTGCTTCCTGGCACTGTATAAGTTCTCAGAGGATGAGAAGTTGGGGGCATATCACACGGGGCAGTGGCCATCACTGCAAAATCTGCCCCTGCCGAGCTCACATGAAGGTCCAGCTGCTCACACAGGCTCTGCCCATATTCAAGTTCCTATCTTGTAGTCAGTCAACAAACCCCAGCTCTGCTACTACTGTGAGGCTGGGGTCCTGTCCACTCAGCATGGAGTGGACAGTTGCTCACATCTAGCCGTTGAGGGAAACAGACCCAGGTTGGCTGCAGAGGCACAGACCAGCAGACTGCAGGGGTCTGTCTGGGTTCTTGTGCCAAAGCCCTGGGGCTGGTGTGATGGGGCAGCTTAGTGCTGTGGTCCTGAGCTCAAGAGGGGAAGGGGACGCTATGACATCTTGACTGCTGAATTCAGCGGCCTCTGGGGCTGAGCAGTTGTGAATCTGCACTGAGATCTGGCTTTCTGCCTCTGCAGGGTCATGGACTCCAAGGGCCTCTGCTAGCGAGTGTCCCTTGATAAGCATGCGTGCTTGCTGGGGGGTAACTACCACAGGCCATTTTCTCCTTTGCTGTGGCTCCTAGGGATGGAACTCAAGTTGTTGGGAACAGCAGCAAGCACCCTTCCCCTTATCTCTTGCCAGCCTTCCACCTTATCTCTTGTTTGTTTGGTTGGTTTTTCGAGACAGGGTTTCTCTATAGCTTTGTAACCTGTCCTGGAACTCACTCTGTAGACCAGGCTGGCCTAGAACTCACAGAGATCCGTCTGCCTCTGTCTCCCGAGTGCTGGGATTAAAGACGTGCGCCAGCACCGCCCGGCCCTCCACCTCATCTTTTGACTCAGTGCCGCTGAACCCTGAGCTGGGCCCTTGTTTTGGCCTCTACAACTCTGGGGTTCCATGTGACTGCCATGTCAACTGTTTTATGTGGGTGCTGGGGATCCAAACTTGGGTCACTGTGGCAGGCATCAGTTCCCCCAACCTCTGCTTCTGAGGGAGGGTGTCATTGAAGTCTCTGGCATCGTGGCAATCCTCCTGCCTCAGCTTTCTAAGATAGACAGGTCTGCACCGCCACCTGTTTACAGCTGCTTTTAGATAGTGACTTATTATAAGCTGGACATGGTGGGGGAAGTAGGATCAGTTCTGGGTCATCCTTGGCTACACAGTAAATTTGGGACCAGCCTGGGCTACATAAGACCTTGCTTCAGAAACTTAATAGCAAAGGGGTTGTAAGTCACTGCCATCTGTGGCATCCACAGATGCCTATGCTGTGCCAGACAGGTGGATGCTGGTGATATTGTCAATTCCAACCAGGTTGGGACTGGTGACGTGGGTGCTGAGCCCTGGGAGGAAAGCCAGGCAACTGGAGGAGAAGCCCCTCCCATGCCTTCAATGCTCTGAGTCCAGGTCCCTGTTGCTGGAGACTCTGCCCTCAGGGAACCTTTGCTGTCATAATGGGTGAGGGGCTCCCAGCTCCAAGTGGATGTGGGTCAGGTGCTCAACACCCCAGAGAACAGATCAGTCCTGGATCTAGGCAGCTGAGGCTGAGGTGAGTTCCAGAACAGCCTACTCCCCTGAGCAGACACAAAGGCCAGGGCAAGGTGATGGGATCCACACACACACACACCCTATTTTTCTGATTGCCTGTCTCCCCTGAACCAGCAGCCACCAGTCTCCTGCCACATAGCTATGGTGACATCACCTGCGGGGATTGGAGGTGTCAAGGATGGAGTCCCCAAACAGGTGCTATTTTAGGGCTAACATGGTGCTGGGTTGAGGGGAGCAGTGCCAGCTGGCCTGCCTCCTGTCAGCTCCTGTCCATGTGTTTTGGGGACTGAGGTGGCTCAAGTTTGTTACTCCGGGGCTGATGCTGAGGCAGGTGTCTGACAGCTGTGGGGCAGATGGCAGAACCCCCCTTTTGGCCCGCATCCCCAGCTCCCTTGAGGCCTTGTCCCCCCCCCCATTTGATACTATTTAACAATTCTTGCAACTCAGAGCTCCACAGGGACTTCTGGCATCCTTCTTTAGTCTCCATGGAAACAGCTTGTCTGAGAACCAGCCTCAGCATCTCCTAGCCTTCCCTACCTCTGGGAGGTGACTCCTGACCCCGGGGCCTTGCCTCGCCCCCCCCCCAGCCCTGTTGATTATGATAGCGGTTCTCCATGACTGTGAAGCCAGGTCCCCAAGAAGCCAGTCTCTTCTCCTTGCTAGTGTCCATAGCAGATGAGGAAGTGGAGGCACGGCTGCCTGGACCGTGGGGATGACAGAAGAGATCATGAGGGGTTAGACTCCAGCACACCATG
>JAQHUG010000491.1:657853-676950 GCA_028555095.1 Dicrostonyx torquatus | reverse complement strand
CATCCATCCATCCACCCATACATACATCCACCCATCCATACATCCACCCATCCATACTTCCACCCATCCATACATCCACCCATTCATCCACCCACCCACCCATCCTCCCATCCATCCACCCACCCATCCATTCATCCACCCAGCCAGTCCTTTGCTTGGGGAGGAGACCATGGCTTCCTGGCGCCCAGAGCTGAGCACACTACCTCCCAGGCATGAGGATCCATCCCTGTTAAAAACTGACCATGTCTCATTCCTTCTTCGGCTCCTGTGGAGATCCAATGGTCATCCCTGTCCTTACTCATCCCTGCAGGTGCTCCTGGCCTCTTTGCCTGGCTTTTCCTCTTCTTCTTGTCAGTGTGTCCATAGATCTATCTCCCCTACACAGGAGACTGAGGCTGCCTTCATTTTCTGAAACATGGTCACGTTCGCTGTACTATCAAGGTGTAGATGTGTTTCTGGTCCATGATGTCAGGTGGCAGCACTGTGATTGGCTGGGTGTGAGGGTCACGAGGGAAGGCCGTGTGGCCATGAGGGTTAAAGTGCTGTGAGCAGCAGACTGTCTAGAGGAGCAATGTCTTGGACAGATGCAGAGGGGTGCAGTGTCAAGATGGGGTGTGTCTGACTAAGAATGGAACCGGACAGGCTTTGTTGGTTGACTGCTTAAGAATGCACGGCACCCAAGAGTGACTGTCCTCTTGGGGTGACTGCACACAACACACTTGGCGGTCACACTGGAGGACTCCTGGCATGTAAGGGGTGGAGACCAGGGACTCAGCTCAGCACCTACAGATAACAACCCAGCCTGCACTCACAATACCCAGGGACAGCCCTGCTTAGAACAGAAAGAGAGAATGTTCTCAAAAAATGTTAACTTTGAAAAAATCTAGCCAGGTGGTGGTGGTGCATGCCTTTAATCCCAGCACTCCGGAGGCAGAGGCAGGTGGATCTCTGAGTTCAAGGCCAACCTTGTCTTCTGAGAGAGTTCCAGGACTGCCAGGGCTACACAGAGAAGCCCTGTCTCGAAAAGCCAAAAAAGAAAACAAAAACCAAACAATAAAGCTAGACATGTCTTGTTATTGGAATTTTTTGAGAGAAACATTAAAAAATTAAATTCATTTCAATACTAGATTTTTTTCCCAAAGCATCCCCAAATCCTGCATTTTAGCATGAAGTAGATGGGGCACCGGAAGGGGATCCTGCGTCTTTTCCTCCGACCTCACACACCGATTGTGTTCTCATCACTTTGTACACAGTGATTGCTACATTAGCCCAGGCTGGCCTACACTCGCAGGGATCCACTTGCCTCTGGCTCCTGACAGAAGTTTCCTCAGCTGCCCATGTGCAACCTGGGGATCACAGTTGACACAGGGGAGTCATGTTCCAAATTGTCCTAAACAGAGTTCCCATCCGTAGAATCTGATGTCAATGTAGGCCTTACACTTACGGGCCTTCCAATGGAGGTAAAGTTTGACATCCATAGTGTCCGTGGCTGTCCAGCTTGGTTCTAGAACACACCACGGCTCGGTCAGGCACATCCTACTCCACAGACACAGCCATGTGCTTATAAAAATACCAGAAATAGCACTCTGTGGCCAGACTGGGTGGCCCCGAGAACGGGGCTGGCAACACCCTCAGGACCCGCATCTTCTGTGGGCCTCGTAGGTGTCCTTCTGCCGCTGAAACTTGGAAGTTCTGAGCTGTTGACATTTAATCTGAGAAACTGATGTGTGTGTCGTGGCCACAGTGTGCGGGACAGTGAAGACATGGAACATTCTAGTCTCGGAGCCAGCTGCCCTTACAGTGCAGACCTGGAACATTCTGGAACTTGAGACCAAATGAGATGACTTGCTTGGAAATTAAGGACCTAGAATGTTCTGGACCAGAAGCCAGCCACCTGTCCATGGGATGCTGAGGACCTAGAACGTTCTGGACAGGAGGCCAGCCGCCCATGGGATACTGAGGACCTACGACGTTCTGGACAGAAGGCCAGCCACCCGTGGGATACTGAGGACCTAGGACGTTCTGGACAGGAGGCCAGTTGCTGGTACACTAGGAACATGGAATGTTCTGGACCAGATTGTAGCCACCTGTGTGATCCTGGGGACCTGGAACGTTCTGAACCATAGGCCAGCTGCCTGTGAGATGCTGAGGACCTAAAACATTCTAGATCTGAGTCCAGACATCCCAGGGGGCATTTTAGAGTGTGTGCAGGATTGTAGATGTGTTCCCACTACTGCAAACCCACACCCAAAGATGCATGGAGGGACAGGCATGGCCCTGAGCTGCCAGAGGGGGAGGACCGGGCCACACCGCATCAGGATACACCAAGCTTTGACATTCTGAGTCTGTCTTCATTGAGATCTGGAGTTGGTATCCAGCCATACACCTCCAGGCCGCAGTTTCCCCACATGCCACATCAGCCCAGCAGACAGAAAGCCTAAGGCTCAGAAGCAAACACCATTTGCCTGAGGATACTTAGCAGAGGCCTTGCTTGGCGATCAGGGGTCTGGATGCTCTGCCCCCACTCCCCGGCCAACGTTGTAGGCAGGATTCTCCGAGAGTGGTCTCTTACGGGGGACCTGGGTCCCCGCCTAGAACCTTCATAAAAAGTCCCAGGATCAGAGAAAGACTTCTGCTTTGAAGAACCAGGCGAAGAGTGAAGCAGGACACCAAGGGGGATCCGCTGTTGATGCATGTGCGTGTGCACATTTGTGAAGGACCCACCCACTAAACGGGTGGCTCCCAGAACCCCCTTGCCTCCTTCTCCCCACTAAAGGCGTCTTCCCGTGCTTTTTAGCTTTTTCTTGTCTGTGTAGTATTCTACAGCACAATAGCATCCATCCATCCAGTCTAGGGCTCAGGGTGCATGCTGTGGGCATCAATCTGACTGGCAAGGGTGGCTGATTGGGGGACTAGCCAGCATCCCCCGGGAGCACTGGGGAAGGTGGCGGTTTTGAAGAGGGGCAGGCGAGGGAGAGGTCCCCTCTGGTGGAGGCCTTGAATGCCACGGTGAGAGTCTGTAACTGCAGCCAGGGCGCAAGGGCGCCATGGCAGGGTTCAGGGTAGGTGAGGGGCTCCCAGTGTCTAGGTAGGAGAGGAGAGTGGGCCGTGGCCGCCCAGATGGCGCGTCTGCTAGCTTTCACGGCTTCTATGGGCTCCTGGTTCAGGAATCTTCCAACTGCCGAAGAAACCTGCAGGGCCCCGACTAGACCCGCCGAGATTGTCCGAAGGCTTCGGTTTCTCTGTCTGTAACACACCTAGCCCAGAGATGAAATGGGTCCCCCATCCGCTTCATCTGCTCCAGCAGGAGACATAGTCTCCGCCACAGAACTCCTATAGCTGCTTCAAAACCCACCAAAGATTTTCTTCCGCTGTGGTCGTGGGCAACTACTGGTGTTGTCCCACTCTGCGACACTTGAGAAGGTCCTCCCTGGGTTCCCCCAAATCTTACCAACAGGAGATGGTGTTAGGTAAATGTAAAGAGGAAGAGGGGCCGGGGAAGGGGGCGGACGTGGGAGCTGCAGAAGGTGCAGGGGGAGGGCGGGTACCTGGGCGGGACAGATGGGGGAGGTAGGAGTGTGGGGAGACCCAGCTCCGACGCACAGCGAAGGCACGTGGTGCGGGCAGGGACGGCGCTCCGTGGTCCTTTCTCCGTCACTGTGGGGTGGAGGGGGGACCCCGGGAGCGCTGGAGACTAAGGTCGGTGATGGGGTGGGGGCGACAGAGCCGGGCACCCCCTCCCCTGCCCTCCCGTCCTCTCCCTTCCCCCTCTCTCGTCTTTAAAAGATTATATTTAAATCTCTTTTGTGCGCCACGAGACCCGAACTCGGAGGCCCCCCCCAAGAGGCGGTTTCCATGGCAGCGACAACTGCCGCTTCCGCGGGGTGAATCAGCGTTGCCATGGCAACCTCATCTTCATCTGCCCAAGGTGCTAGGGAGGATGGCGGAGGGGGAGGGCTGGCGGGGGCGTGTGGGAGGGGCCGTGGGGGGCGGAGAAGCTAGATCTGGGGGACCCCTCCCCTGCTTCGTCCCCCCCCACACCCCTCCTATGCGCCCTGACCCCAGAAGCGGAACTATCCGGTTCAGATCGCCTCCCCCCCACCCTGGGGTGGGGTGTGGTACCCAGGTGCAGAGGGGATGGGGTTGGGGGGAATCTGGCTGTTTTGGGGGGCAGGAAGCAGAGCAGGTAGTGCGGGTCCCTGTGAGGGTCTCAGGGGAGGAGATGGGCTCCCAAAGTGGGGGCAATAGGAGAATTCTGGAAGGAGAAGGGACCGGAGGAAGTCGGAAGCAGGGAAGCACGGGAGAGGAAGGGGTGTGGAGAGGGGTGGCAGGGAGGGGAGGGGAAGGGAAGGAGAGGGGTTGGAGGAGGGGGGAGAAACGAGGTGGGTGGAGAAGGGGAGAGGTGAGGGGTGACGAGAGGGGGAGGGGAGGAGTGGGGGAGGGGAGCTGTGCACTAGGAGGGCAAGGGTCTCTCATCTTGGTGGGTCAGCACTGGAGGGAAGGGTGGGTGCAGGTGAGGACGTTGAGGGGAGGAGACCAAGGTGGTGAGTGCGGGGGTCGCTGGGCTGGTCCGGAACTGTCAATCAGGTGGGCGCACCCTAGCCTGGAGATCACCCTAGCCTGGAGGTAGTGTGGGTAAAGGAGTAGCCCGATCTGACTCGGGTGGGGACCCCACTCCCTGCTCTTAGGCCTTCTTGGGCCCCTCCTTCCTTCCCCCTAGAGTGGAGTGATGCTGAGCTCCCCCTGTCTGGAGAGAGGCAGGAGGCAGCAAGGAGCCTGAGAAAGAGGGTGATCACTGCTGGGACTTTTGAGTTGAGTTTTGAAGATGAGTAGGAGCTCACTCATGCGAATCTCCCAGTCAGGAGGATGACTCCGTCCAGGGGCAGGGGACCCATACCATCAAGTGCTATTTTCTGGGGTGGGACCGGCAAGAGCCCAGAACAGTGGGTCCAGATATCACTTGGCTACTGAGCAGTAACAAACACTCCCAGTCATTTTATTTGTTCGTGGTTCTCTGGGCTAGCAAAGGCAATTGAAATTCTTCAGAATGAATCCTCCTGCGAGCCATCAGCAGCTATCCCAGGCTGGCACACTAGGACTCTGCAGAGAGAGTAACAAGCTCTCTAGCACTGAAGGTCGCAGCTGTAGCTTCATTTCCAGCATGTTCTGTACCGGAGGAAGTCACTCAGCCAAGTCCAGACTGAAATCTACACACAGGGCTCGGGGAAATACCGTCATTTCCAAAGACAGTCCTGGTGGGGGGATAATTATCATTGGGTTTTGAAGGCTAGCTAAGAGTTTACTGAACAAGGCTCCCCGGCACTGGGCTTGGTTGCTTGGGTGTGTGCTAAGACAATGGGGAGCACCTGGTGCCTGCGCCCCACTCGGTCCTCTGCCACTCTGACTGTTTTCCCTTTCCACAGATGGCGCGGCCGATCCAGGTGAAGCCGGCGGACAGTGAGAGCCGTGGAGGTAGTAGTAACCTCCCCGTGGCTGTGGCCTCTGCAGCCTCAGGGTTTGGGGCTCCGGCCTGCTCCATCCGCTCCCCCGGAGTTCAGACACCCCACATCTTTCCTGTTCCCTCACGGGTGTCCGAGGGCTGCAGACTTAAGGGCATGGGAAGAGGTGTGGGCAAAGCTGTTGGGACGCCCTGTATATGTAGGAGCTCGGTAAAGCCCAGCATTGCCAGTCCTTGTCACTCTGTCATGGCTGTCAATCGGGACAGGTAGTAGACCCCCTCTCGCGCGATTCTGACTATACCCCAGTCTCCCGTCTCTTCTTCCCTGACGCCCCCCCCCCCCCCGTCTCTACTTCCTCGCGCTCTCATTCCCGAGCGACGGGCAGCGGGGCGGCCTGAACAAAGGTCCTGGGGCAGCACGGGTCAGGGCTGAGGGTCCCTGGGCCTAGCGCGGGCTTAGCGGGGCCGTGGGCCGGGGCTCCGCCCACAGGGGACCGGAAGCTGTTCGTGGGCATGCTCAATAAGCAGCAGTCGGAAGAAGACGTGCTCAGGCTCTTCCAGCCCTTCGGCGTCATCGATGAGTGCACAGTGCTGCGCGGACCCGACGGCAGCAGCAAAGGTGACTGGCAGGCGATGGGGCGGAGCCTCGGGGAGGGGAGGGGCTTGGAGGACCCATGGGGCGGGGAGGGGCGGGGCTTAGGTGACGGGCCCGCTTGCGTGGTGGGTGTGACTTTAGGAAAGCTCGGCCTGAGGTGGGCGTGGCCTGTGGGAAGGGGTGGGGCGGGTGGGGTGGGTCTGGAGGCTGATGGCAGGGGCCTGTGGGGAGGGCTGAGTGTGCACTGCGGATGGTCATTCTTGAGGATTTTCATATCCTAGTCCTGAAGTGGAGGGAGGAGAGCAGGAAGACTTGAGGGTGAGGAGGGGAGCCGAGCACAAGGCTGTCCTTAGGACCCTGAGTAGGAGCTTGGTAACGCCCACCTGTCTTCCTAGTACCTGTCACTTGGTATTTTAACTGTGGTTTGCAAAAAGAGAGGGACTGGAGGGGAAGGCAGGGTCGCGCCGGCCCCATCCAAGTTCCATTCAGTTGGGGCTGTTGTGTCCCTGCAGCTTGGTCCTCCGGACTATGGCCTGGGCTTCTCAGCTTCTCTCCCTGAGTGTCTCAAGTTCTGTCTGTCTTCGTGTGTGTATCTGTCCGTCTGTATGACGAGCAGACTGATACCGCCCTGGATCCATGGTGTATGACCCTGGCTGAGGTACATCTGCCTCAGTGGCCACCACATGACTGTGTGTGTCCGTCTTCCGACCAGCTGCCATGATCCACAGGTTCCAATACATCCTCTGCATCCTGGAGGTCAGGGCTGGTGACCCTTCAGACATTTGTCTCACTCATTCTAATGGGACCTTCTGGGGCCCAGCCTGCATCTGAAAGTGTGTGTGACTGCCTGTGTCTCAACACAGTAGCTGGCAGCTGAGCTGACTTCCTACTCTCTGATCACATGGATGGACGGACAGACAGACGGACGGTTGGATAGATGGGTTGGCGGATGGGTGGATAGACGGCAGACAGACTGGTTGGGTGGGTGGAGAAACGATGGGCGAAATATGGGTAAATAAGTAGTGGAGGCAGATGACTGACATCCTGTTTGGATGAATCCACTGCTGACATCTACATCTCTGTCCCCGAAAGATGACGGCGTGTCTTGTCTGTTGGGCCTTCTCAGCCCTCCCAAGAGCAGCAACCAAGGACTCGGTCTCCCTTTTATTTCCCACCTTCTACACCCTTCAGTTCCTCACCACCACCTCCCTCCCTCCCAGGCTGTGCCTTCGTGAAGTTTTCTTCCCACACAGAGGCTCAGGCTGCCATCCACGCCTTGCATGGCAGCCAGACCATGCCGGTGAGTGAGAACTGCCCTCGCTACCGTGGCGGGTGGAGGAGATTGGGTGACTGGGAGCGATGGGTGGTGGTGTTGTTAGCCCTTCTCAGACTACTTCAGTCAGGATGGCAGAAGACTGTGCTCAAAGCTGTGCCATCAGTGTCCCAGTGCATTGTGGACAACTGGATGACGTGTAGAGACCAAGGACTCCATTTTAGGGCAGTGGGGACCCACAGTGGGCACCAAGTGAGGGAGGCTGCTAGGCCTTTTGCATAGATTCTCTTAGGTCAGTGTCATGAGTGGGTAAGTCTGGGCAGCCGAGCTCAGGTCCCCACTGGGTGCTGAGGGCTTGTCTAAAGAAACTGTATGAGATAATGGGGATCCTGGAGACCCATTAGGCCAAGGGGAAGTGGGGGCCAGATGTTCAAGGTCCCAGGTGTAGAAACACCCAGGTATGGTTGTGGTCTATCCCCCATGGAGGGCCCCCAGGGGTCTTCACTATAGGTAAACTGAGTCCCTGGCCTTACAGCAGCAGCTGTATCCCTAACATGGTTGGGCAGGGTCAGGTCATCCCCAGGCTGACTCCCTCACAACCTGAGCCAAGGAAGCAGTTGTCTGTCCAAGGGAATGTCTACAAGCCTGGCTAGGAGCATTTGGGTCCAGTCAACAAGAAAGACCTGGCTGGACACTGGTCCTGGACCTAACTCTGGATCCTGGCCCCCAGTTCTTCATATACTGATCCCTGAGCCCCCACTGAGCCCCAGTTCCTGACTTAATTTAGGAACATGAATGATCCATGCACCATCAGCCTTCATGTCCCCTGGCGATGGGGAACCTCAGCTGGTCTCAAGTGTGGGCTGTATGGTGCGCTGCCCCAAACTCCTCGCCTCCACTGTCCTTCTCTGACCGCTGGATATAGTTACAGCTAGGACCCCCAATGCACTGCTGTCCCATATGTGAACCCTGTACCTGCATGCTCCACCTCACTGTGGCTGTGGCTACCTTGCAGATCCCATGGCCACATCACTGCACTGCCAGGCCCAGGATGAGAGCCCGATGCACGTCTTGTTTGGTCCTGGCTCTTATGGCTGTGGATTAGGTCATGGCTGGCATCTGCACTCTCATCCACAGGATGCCCCCCTTCTACCCCAACAATGCACACTGTCCCTACAGGGAGCCTCCTCCAGCCTGGTGGTCAAGTTCGCCGACACGGACAAAGAGCGGACCCTGAGGCGCATGCAGCAGATGGTTGGCCAGCTGGGCATCCTGACTCCATCCCTCACCCTGCCCTTCAGCCCCTACAGTGCCTACGCCCAGGCTGTGAGTGATCCTCACATGTGGGCACCGAGTCTGGGGCTCAGCCATTCCCTGTCACTCATTCCATCTGACCCAGGATCTGGTCCTGGGTGGAGCTGAACCTCACACTCAGCAGGGTAAACTGAGCTGCAGTCCCAGGCTGAAAACCTAGATCTTGACAAACAGCTCTAAACATAGCCACCACCCTGACTGATCCCCTAATCCCAGATGTACCCCGACTGTGGGCAGAAGGCTAATGTCTCCACTCAGTTTGACCCAAATGGCTGGAACCTAGATCCCACCATCCCTAAATCTGCATTTGGTCCAGCTCTGGCTAAATCCTCAAGGCTGATCCCAGGCTGAGCCTCAAGGTCTACTTGCCTTGTGCCTAGGCAGATCTGACCCTAATCTGTGTCTAAATATTGGAGTTCTGTTTCTAAACAGAGTTCTTAGTCAAGGCCAAGCCAGGATCCTGTGCTAATTCAGGCCCCATACCCTAGACCGATCCAGGATTCCAGGCTGAATCCTGATCCACAACTGAGCCTCAGTTTCTAACTTAGCCCCTAACTGAGACCGAGCCCTGATTCCAACCTCAGTCCTAATGCCTGGCTGATCCCTGATCCCAGAATGAACTTCGACCCAAGTATCAGATTCCATTTCTGAGCTCTGAGTCTAGGCCTTTTTCCCAGGCCAACTGCTAATGCTTACTGAACCCTCTAGCTGTGGCCGACTTTCCCCCTGAGCCCAGCTTGAGCCGTACTACCAGTGGGGTCCTTCCCCACTCCCGAGTCATGGTGGGACCAGTCTCACTCACACCATCTCTGTCCCCAGCTCATGCAGCAGCAGACCACAGTGCTGTCCACCTCCGGCAGCTACCTGAGCCCCGGTGTAGCCTTTCCTCCCTGCCACATCCAGCAGATTGGCGCTGTCAGCCTTAACGGTCTACCTACCACGCCCATCGCCCCCGCCTCTGGTGAGAGCAGCTTCCCATAGGCCTGAGGACAAGCGGGCAGCACCCCTCACGTTTGGGTCCCCCCAATCCCGTATCTGACCCTCTCCCCCTCCTTAGGGCTGCACTCGCCCCCACTGCTAGGCACTGCCGCTGTTCCTGGCCTGGTGGCACCCATTCCCAATGGCTTCCCAGGCGTCCTGCCCTTCCCTGGAAGCCACCCTGCGCTGGAGACTGTCTATGCCAATGGCCTTGTTCCCTACCCAGGTAATTTGCAGTGCCTGGAGTGGGCACAGCAACTGGGGGACACACCGAGGTCCCCACAGCATGACATTCTGGGCATGTGTGGGAACAGGAAGAGGCCGAAAAGGAGGCTACATGAGAACCATGCACCAAGTCAGCTCTGGGTTCAAATTCCATTTCAGTAATCTAGCCAGTTTCCCTAACTGGAAAACGGGACATCTGAAGTCCAAAGCTGGGGGCGGGGGCAAGGGGCATTTGGCTAGTATTAGGCACGTGTCTCTCCTTGTTTGCTGAGGAGATGTAGTCCAGGCTGGCTTTCAGTTTCCCCGTGAAACCCAGGCTGCGCCTAGACTCCCTCTGTAGCTCAGGCTGGTCTCAAAGTCACTCCTTAGCCCTGGCTGGTCTTAAACTAAGGGTGGTCCTCTTGCCTCCACCTCCCAAGTGCTGAGGTGACAACCAGGAGCCACTGCACCTGACTTAATTCTTTCTTCTGTAGTCAGCTAAGACTCTGGACATTGTAGAAATGGGGCAAGGTGGGCCTGAACTGCATGCTAATGACCCAAACCAGGAACTGGGTGCACTATGGGACTCTTGGGGGTCCCCACAGGTTGGGGGTGGTCTGGGAAGGGGATAGGATATGGGGAATGACTCTCGTGAGGGGTTTTCCTTGGTACTGAGGGGTGATGGGCACACAGATTCATTTGGTTTCTGTCATTTGCTCTCTGGTGGCCCTGGGCAAGCTCATATATATGTTTCCCTGGCTTGCCAGTAGAGGGTTAACACAGAAGGGAAGCAGAGTGGTTGTGGATGTCAGGACTCAGTTCATCCTCTGCCCCACAGCTCAGAGCCCCACTGTGGCAGAGACCCTACATCCTGCCTTCTCCGGAGTCCAGCAGTACACAGGTAGAGGCAGCTCCGCCCTGCCCCTGAGGCACTTGTCCTTTGCTCAGTCTCTCTACCCTTCCGAGGGTCGATTGTACACAGTCCCGTAAGCCTGATGCCCTCTCTGAGTCATCGCTGTGTCCTTCAGGGCCTGACCACCTCCCCAAAGCCAGGGCTGCATCTGGCTGTTCTCTGGATATAGCCCTGTCCCACCCAACTTTGTGAATCTGACCCCACCTCTTGAGACATAAGCCCACCTAGTGCCTTGCCCGTGAGCCCCACCGACTAGATTCTTTAGACGTTTTCATCCTGGCCCTCTAAGTTGAGTCATGGCCCTGTTCTCCATCATGACTCCCACCCCTGTCTGTCTTCAGCTCAAGTCCCTACTCCCAGGGTGGGGACAGTGCTGAAGGTTGGGACCAGAACATGGGGGCAGAACTAGGGCCTGAGGAGTGGGCTCAGGGCACAAGGAGGCAGGGGTGCAGGGCCCCAGCTGATGAGGAGCCAGGATGAAGGGCAGAGGCATAGCGCAAGGCAGGGACATAGAGCAAGGGGCAGGGCCCGCTGCTCAGCCATGGACTAGTCCCTCTGACTATGGCCTCATTCCTTGTTTTTTTTTTTTTTTTTTGCTACTATGGCTCTGCCTATAGTTCTACCTTTATTTGACCATACTACGGCCCTGGACCTCAGACCCTGCTTCTGTCATAGCCTGCCCCTCATGCAACCTCTGCTCTGGCCCTGCCCCGCTTGTCCCAGTAAACACACACACCCTGCCCGCCCCCCCTCCAGTTCTAGATGTGCACTGGCACGGGTTCTGGCCCCAGCCAGCCTTTCCCACATTCCTGCCCTGCCCCAGTCAGCGCTAGCCCCACCCCCATGCACGTTCCCACCCTTCAAGTCCAAATGCCATCCCTCAGTCATGCCTCCACCCCCCACTATACACCCTTCCAACCCCTCATTCAGTCCCGCCCTCTGCCCTGGACCCCTCACTCAGCCCTGCCCCCTGCCCTGGACCTCCTCACTCAGCCCTGCCCTCTGCCCTGGACCCTTCATTCAGCCCCGCCCCCTACCTCTGCTCTCTGCAGCCATGTACCCCACCGCGGCCATCGCGCCAGTGGCGCACGGCGTCCCGCAGCCTCCGCACCTCCTGCAGCAGCAGCGTGAAGGTGAGGCGACCCCTTCCAGCCCCGCCCTCACCTGCACTGCTGACCTCGCCCCTCCATGGAACGGCGGCCCTTGCGGTTCCCATCCCCTATGGACAAGCGAGGAACCCCCATTTTTGGTGCGCGTTTGTGTGAGGAGGCATCTTGGGTAAACTGAGGCCTTCCCAGTGAAGTCAAGCCTATGGAGGGCATGCGGGAGAAAGCAGGAGTCCGGAGTCCGAGGAGGTATCTTGGGTAAACTGAGGCCTTCCCAGTGCGGGAGGAAGCAGCAGTCCGGAGTCCTGCAACCTAGAGCCACTCTCAGCATCTTCTGGCTGGGCACTGTGGCCAGTGCCTCAGTTTCCCTATCTGCAGCTCAGGTGTCCTATCCCCACCTGTGTAGGCCAGGAGGCATTAAGAAGCTCCTGGTGTCCCCTCCTTTACTCACTGCCTGTGGACCAGGAGGGGCTGGGGAGAGGTGAGAGGAAGGACCTGTGATGGGGCCTCCTCACACTCCGGCATGGAGGAGCTGGGCTCGGAGCCTAATTCTGGCCTTTGAGGGGCAACCAATGTCCCTGGACTGTTCCACTGTGGGCCATGTCTTGTCTCCCAGATACTGTGTGGCTAAAGCCACCAGGAGGACATTTTTATCTGACTGTTGGGAGCTTCCTCCTTCAACCCCAGGCCAGGAGGATGGCTCAGCAGGAAAAAGCCCTAGCCATCGAGACCCCGAGTTTGGTCCCCAGAGCCCATGGTGGAGGCTCATGCAGGTTGTCCTCTGACCTTCACACAGGCACTGTGGCACACACGCCAGCTAAAATTAGATAGACAACCTCTATACCTCTCAGCTACAGCCCTGGCTCCTTCATCTGAATGAATTCTCTCTCTCTCTCTCTCTCTCTCTCTCTCTCTCTCTCTCTCTCTCTCCACGTGTGTGTGTGCACACATTTGTGTGTGTGCACACATGTGTGTGTGTTTGAGACTAGGTCACACTAGACTCATAAACACAGCAACGCTCCTGCCTCAGCCTCCCAAGTCTTGGGATGACTGACATGCGTGTGCCTCCAGGATTTGAAATGTCAGAGGTGTCTTCCACCAGCACAAGGCCCACAGGGTCACTGCTGAAGCCCCGCAGCCTCCCCCCATCGCCTCATCCACCTGCCTCCACTGAACTGGCCTGGAGGCAGAGGCTGCAGGGCATGACATGGAGTTTTGGGAGTCAGTCTGGGAGATGGAGACCCTTACTTGTGGGGTTCAGGATGGAGAAGGGATCTGGGTTTGGTCTATAATAAGCACTGGCTGAATGAAAGGCATATGGGAGGGATCAAGTCTCTCTGGGCTCACCTCTGCTCCCCACCATTCTATCTGGAGGGTCTCAAGAAGCCCCCCACTGCATCCACAGCCAGAGACAAGGACTGGACCCCAACCCAGGGGGGTCCACCTCCTCTCCTTGGGGGCTTTATGTCTTTCTCTCCCCCACCTACAGGTCCCGAAGGCTGTAACCTGTTTATCTACCACCTCCCCCAGGAGTTTGGAGACATGGAGCTGACGCAGATGTTCCTCCCCTTCGGCAATATCATCTCCTCCAAGGTGTTTATGGATCGGGCTACCAACCAGAGCAAGTGTTTCGGTGAGTGGACCGCCTAGAATCCCCAGTGAGGGGCTGGGGGCGTGGTCAGACTGGAGCCCCGCCTAGAATCCCCAGTGATGGGCTGGGGGCGTGGTCAGGATGGAGCCCCACCTAGAATCCCCAGTGAGGGGCTGGGGGCGTGGTCAGGGTACAGTGCCTGCCTGGCATGTATAAGAGTCTAGAAAATTCCTCAGTACTACATCACTGTTAGAGTAAGAAAGCAAGACTGTGGCCCCATATCACATGGGGAGTTTAGTGGACTGGATGGATGGGAGTGAGGTCCCCATCCCTAGGGACATACAAGTCTGATGATACCTACCCAAAGCCGGGACCACTGCCCCTCACCAGCTCCAGTCACTTTGTCCCTTCAGGATTCGTGAGCTTTGACCACCCGGCCAGCGCGCAGGCGGCCATCCAGGCCATGAACGGCTTTCAGATCGGTATGAAGAGGCTGAAGGTGCAGCTGAAGAGACCCAAAGACCCAGGACACCCGTACTGACCATGCCCACAGCCCCTCTGCGCTGTGGGCCTGGCCCCAGGTGAGCCGCCAGGCGGCCCTGTGCCCTGCCCAGCCCTGGTATCATCTAACCGTCCTCCTATCCCAAGCTCACTCTCCCAATCCTGGGGGCGGGAGTGATGCTCCAAGAAGCCAACTGGGGATAAAACCCTCCCCCATCACCTTGCAGCTTGGGTGGCCCAGAGGGTGGGATTCGCGAGGGGAGGTGGTGAGGAAGCTAGGTGCTCCCACCAAGGGGGCTTCCCAGGGAAAGTTCTGAAGGATGAATAGAAGTTCACTCCAGAGGTGGGTTTGTGGGTCTGGGGTGCAGGATGTGGCAGGGCTTCTAGCCAATCCTCTGAAGCTGTCCCCCAACCGAGAAGTCCTAAAACAGAGAGGAGACGTTCAACACACACCCAGGTCTGGGTCCCTAGGGCTTGACCTTGGAATGCCGGTTAAGTTTGGCCCAGAACTGAAGCAGAGGAGATAGGGACCCTGTCACAGCCTTCCAGTCCCCCACCTCTGTCCCCACCAGCTCCCAGAGCCCTGTCTTCTAATTTTATGTCCAGTGGGTTAACAAATCCCAGAGTGTATGCCACTCACAATCTCGCAAAACAAACAAAAAGCCAGATCTACCCCAAACAAACAAAAATCCAAATTCCAGTTCCCATCAAGCCACATTCTCAGCAATTTTTTGGGACTGAACTGATTTACAAGGCAGCATCACCTGTACACGGTCTCATGGAGGTGACAGCTCAGCCACCAGCAGCTGTCCAGGAGTACATTGATTCCTTCCTTTTCTTTTCTTTTCTTTTCTTTTCTTTCTTTCTTTCTTTCTTTCTTTCTTTCTTTCTTTCTTTCTTTCTTTCTTTCTTTCTTTCTTTTTCTAATCACCTTGCCCAGGGTCTGGTAGAGCTCAGCAGTCTTTAGTCCTTCCGTGTTTTTTTGTTTGTTATCTGGATTTTGGAGTTTTATTTATTTTATTTTGGTTTAAATTAGGAAACCTGTCAATCAGAAACAAATCCCCAGGACATCTGCCAGGTCTACTTTTAACCCAGTGTCCTGGGCTGGGGATGTAAATGTCCCCAAACTGACGGTGACTGCCAGAAACTGTGGTTTTGAAAACACTCGGGTTTTCTTGCCAGGACAAAAGTGAAGTGGGGCAGGGTGTTCTGTACCCCACTCCCCTCCCTTATGCTGCTCCCTAATGCCCCCCCATCCTCCCTGGGTTGAGTGATTCTGCTTCCAACTACCCCAGGACTTTTATGTAAATTACAGCCGAGTTTGGACACCAGCCCTCCCAGTGACTCCCCCTTCCCCACCTGTCTCCCTACGTAGACCCCCCCAATTCCAAAGCCACCAAGAGCCACATGGGGCACAAAATGTCCCACGGCATATCATGGGGGAGACAGGAGTCTGAGCCTGGGTCTGAGGGGTTCATACACTGCCAATCTCCATCCGCCCCTCGACTCGGGAACACCCCCCCATCTGACTCGGTGGCTCTCCAGGCCAGCTAGTACCCCCTTAGCCAGAACCCCACTTCCCGTTCCCTGTAGCCGCGCGCGAGAGCATGCGGCATAGACTATGTATTTTTGGAGTATGAACCACAGAGGCCAAATGGCTGAGCCGGCCACACATGGGACCAAGGACAGAAGAGGCCGGCTGGAGGCCACTCCCCCCCCCCCCGACGTCAAACCAGGACCCTGCCAACACCATATACCTCCAGTTCTTGGGGTCCCCACGGCTGCTACCACCTCCCGCGTCTAGGGCCCCCTCCACACATCCCCTTCCCGCTTTCACAGCCTTACTTGGGTGACCAGGTGTCCTTAGCTTCCCACTGGAGAAGCCTCCTGCCCCCAGATTGCCCACCAAGTGTCTCCCCCACCGCCCCCAGGTGCCCCCCACTGGCCCCTATGTCTCCCCACTGTCCTCCGTGTCACCTCCACTGCCTCCAGCTGTTCCTCCTATTGCCTCCCATGTCCCCCACTGCCCCCGTGCCCCCAACTTCCCCCGTGTTTCCCCTACTGCCCCCACTGTCCTGCAGGTGCCCCCTCCCCCATCCTTCAATCACCAGCCTTGAACTGAAGGTCTCTATTGAGGTCGCCCCAAGTCGGTCGGACGTGGCCACACAGACCGCCAGACCTGGTTGCTGGCACCGTGGAATCTACACTCTGATTTATTTTCTCATTTTTATTTGTGGTCCTTTTCAAGACCACAAGGAAGGGCGGGGTGGGGAGACTCACTAATAATCCACTTCTGTTTCCTAGCTGGGGCATTGGGAAGACTTTGGTGGGGAGCCCCCCTGTATATTACCCCCTGCCCACGCACGCACCCACTGCAAAGCACAGAATCCTTAGTTTGGACACCCCACCAGGGGAAGGGGAGTCCGGATCCCTTCCTACGTGTCCAAAAGCAAAACAAAAGAGATTTTTTAAAAATTGAGGTTAAAAAAATGCAAAAACAGATTTTAAAAAATCCCTTTTCGTTTCTACCAACATGTTTGTTGACTTAGCCAAAACAAAGGGGGAAAAAGTAAAAAAAAAAAAAAAAAAACAAAAAAACCCTCCCCGATTCTGCCCACCTTGTTTCGCGTCCCCGGTTCTGAACATTCCTACAGTGAAACTGTGTTCCGTCCACGTGCGAGCGTGGCCCCAGGGTCACCCGCAGAGTACGCGTGGCGTGCGCTGGCGTGCGCACCGTCATTCATGTTTACGAGCTGTAAATACATTTTTATACTCCACTCGAGGGACCCTATGTGATTTGTACGACGGCCTTTATTTCTGCTACAACGAATTTCGTGAAATCTCAACTTCAGACTGAATTTTGGAGACAGCAGAGAGAGGATGGGAGCGGTGGAGGGTGGAGAGGAAATGTGGGCGCTAGTCCCCCTGCCTCCTGTTTGTGTGCAGAGGAGCTAGGTCTCAACGTCAAATCACCTCTCTTTGGTCTGGAAAAGAAAAAAAAAGCTAAAAGTTTATTTAATAAAAGTTTTACTTGTTAGCAGCGATTCTCTCTCCCGGTGTTTTCCTGTGTGTGGCACATGGCAGAGCCATGATCCTTGTCTGGTCCTGAGTAATATCCCAGTGTGTGAATAAAAGACTTTTATGAGCTGCTTCATACTGGCGCACATCCTTAACCCCAGCAGTCGGGAGGCAGAGGCAGGAGGATCTGTGAGTTTGAGGCCAGCCTGGTCTACAGAGTGAGTTCCAGGGCAGCCAGGGCTACAGAAAAACCCTGTCTGGAACACACTCCCTCCCCAAAAATAAAAAGTTTCTTCCCATTTATCTTCATCTGGGCATTTCTTCTGTCATTTGGAAATGTGGCTCAAACATCTGTGAACATTCACCAGCAAGTTTCTTTGTGCAATTGTTTCAGGATTCACCTGGGTGAGCCAGAAGTAAAACTTGGCCCTGCCTAGAATCCCCAGTGAGGGGGCTGGGGGCGTGGTCAGGTGGAGCCCCGCCTAGAATCCCCAGTGAGGGGCTGGAGGCGTGGTCAGGTGGAGCCCCGCCTAGAATCCCCCCGTGGAGGGGCTGGGGGCGTGGCTTTGCTGGTCACTTCAGACAAGACAAGAAGGCTTTTGATGAACACACCCTGCGCTTACTCCACCTTCTCCTGAACACCCCAAGTTTGAACCCAGGTAAGAACCCATCTTGGCTGCTGAGCTTTTGAGACTCAGTTTACCCCCTCTGAAAAAAGCGGATTGATGTGTCAGCACTTCGAGCCTGAAGCAGAGGCAGCAGACAGAGCATATCTGAGCGATCGAGGGAGCATTTGCTGAGCGCCTGTTGTGTGCAGCACACTGATCTGGGGCAACTTGTGGAGGTCGTGTGACAGCAAAGAATAACCATGTCCAAAGCTTTAGCGGGTTCCCTAACGTTTGCAAAAATCAATGCCACCTCCACCTACTTCTTCAGCCCCTTTCTCCCAGGTGCCTTCTTCCCACCAGAGGAGCAGCTACTGTGTGTCCAGGGTGGGCCTGTGCAGGCACCCACTCATCCTTCACCGATAGAAATAATGTCATCGGGCCAAAATAAACGTCCCCTGGGAGAGACCGTGGCAGGAGGACGGTGAGATGCAGACCAGCCTGGGCAGCACCATGAAATTTGGTCTAGACAGAATAATAAAGTGGAAAAGATGAGGCTGAGTGAAAAAAATAAGTAAATTTTAAGATAAATTTCAAAGTGAAATTAAATTTTGAAACAAAGCAAATTCATTTCAAAAGATAATTAACTAGGTTTTCAGATAAACAACCTACAAAATGCAGGTGACAACCCGCACATAAAGAGTTTGGTCACTTGTGGCCATGGGTCAGCCTTCATAGGACTGGGATACTTCCCAGCTACGAATCCGCTATGACATCATCAGGGTTGTGTGGAGGTCAGACGTCAGAGATAAATGTCCAGGTCTTTCCAGCTCGCCCACTCTTGTTTTTTGAGACAAGGTCTTCTTGAGCCTGCAGCTCATCAGTTAGCCCAGACTGGCCCGCAAGCCTGAATTCTCTTGTCTCTGCCTCCCACAGCCACACCTGGGTTTTGACGTGGACACTGGGGATTTGAATTCTGGTCTTCATCCTTTACCAGAGCCACATCTAACAAGTTCCTCCTGGTCTCTGTGGGGTCCCCTAACCCCCCCATACTGCCTCTGACCCTCAGTCTGGTCAGGCAGAGGGAGATCGGGTGTCCCCCCATCCCACCCCCTCCTTCTACAGCTGGGGAAACTGAGGTCCAGATGTGAGAGGGCTGGTAGGCCTGGACCATAACGTCTCTCTGTTCCCTCCCCTCAGCTCTACATCTGGGGTGACTATGGGGGAAACCGACCACAAGATGCCAAGGCAAATTACAGCTGGGGGGTCTGGGTTTTGACTGTGGGTGTGGGAGGCTGCACGGGGGGTGTGGATGCGGGGGGGCATTGTGGCTGCGGGGGGCTGAGGCTAGGGGAGCATTGCGGCTGTGGGGGGGTGAGGTTAGGGGGGTATTGTGGCTGTGAGGGGGTGAGGCTGGGGGCATTGCAGCTACGGGGTTGAAGCTGAGGGGTCTGGGTTTTGACTGTGGGTGTGGGAGGCTGCACGGGGGGTGTGGATGCGGGGGGGCATTGTGGCTGCGGGGGGCTGAGGCTAGGGGAGCA
>JAQHUG010000491.1:641340-657774 GCA_028555095.1 Dicrostonyx torquatus | reverse complement strand
GGGGTTGAGGCTGGGGGGGCATTGCGGCTGCAGGGGGGTGTGAGGTTAGGGGGTATTGCAGCTGCAGGGGGCTGAGGCTAGGGGGGCATTGCAGCTGCAGGGGTGTGAGGCTGGGGGCATTGCAGCTACGGGGTTGAGGCTGGGAGGCATTGCGGCTGCAGGAGGGACTTGCGGCTGTGGGGAGGGTGAGACTGGGGGACATTGCGACTGAGGAGGGCCTTGCAGTTGCAGAGGACATTGCGGCTGCAGGTTGGATTGTGGCTGCGGGGGAGGGCATTGTGGCTACAGGAGGGGGCATTGCAGCTGGGGGGGTGAGGTTGCAGGGGGCGTTGCAGCTGCAGGAGGGGGGCATTGCGGCTGGGAGGTGAGGCTTCAGGGGGGGTCATTGCGTCTGCAGGGAGGGTCATTGTGACTGCAGGGGGTGAGGCTGCTTGGGGGAGATTGCAGCTGGGGGGGTCAGTAAGGCTGCAGGCAATGGTTTGGACTGAGTGTACGAGGTTTGGGGTGTGGTTGCAGGCGGGGTTAGGGTGATTCAGAGGGGTGAAGCGGCTGTGGGGGGTTGGGGGGACCCGGCTCCTTCCTTCAGGTTGCCAGACCATGTGATAAGGGAGAAGCCTCTGTGGTAACCAGTGGATTGTCCACTATTAGCAAAACCCTGCTCCATGACTCACTCAGTCCACAAGCAGAGGGCAGAGTGCTCATTCTGTGGCTGGTGCCCATGAGGATGTGGCACTTATCCACTCTGAGACTCAGTTTCCTTTTCTGTAAAGTGGGGACAAAGAGGGGAAACGCAAAGAAATAGCAGCTACCGGACCAGAGCACAGCAGCTGTGCACCCTGAGCTCCTGACTGAACTCTGGGTTTCCCCACCCTGTGAGGACCAGATACCTCAGGCGGAGGTGAGCAGGACTGGGGCGCTGAACAGAAGAAAGGAGAAAGGCGAGCCCTGCTGCCCAGCATGTCCCTGTCCCTCATCTACCCCTCATGGAAGAACAGAGACCAACTCGCCAGGAGTCCTCGCTGCTGCCCGTGCAGAGCCATGCAGTCGTTTGGGCCACGGCAGAACCCTTGTCCTCTGCGTTGGGGACATCGTTGATGTTCCACACACACCATGACAATAAGCAATGAGATTGAGTCCACTGCCTTCCGCAGCCATCTCTGCCGTGACTTTGGGAGGATGAAGGAAGATACAGAACAACAGAATGTTGATGGTGCTTTTGGGGAGGAGGGCATTTTTATTTTTGAGTCAAGCTTCCACTAGGTAGCCCAGGTTAGCCTCAAATTTACAGCAATTCTCCTGCCTCAGCCTTCTATTTGCTGACATGACAGGCCTGTGCTACTACACACTGGGCTAGTTTCTACTTTCACCATTTAAACACAGGCGTCCAGAGAGGCCAAGTCACTCACTCAAAGTCACACAGCCTGGGCCCCGCCCCGACTGCCTTCCCTCACTGATATCCCTGGATGTGGAGGAGCCCTTGGTGTTCTTGGTCCAAGTCCCCAGCGTGTTGGAGGCGGGAAGGCCCTGGGGCGCCCTGGCCCAGCTCAGCAAGGGCAGGCGGGGGCAGCGGTGGTGCTTCCGGGCGGGGGGGGGGCTAGGGAAGAGGGGGGGGCTCATTCACAAATCCCAGGCTGCCGTGATGGCAGCTGCCTGCCTCTCGGGCTGTGGGTGGCCTCTGTCCCCGCCCTCCAGCTCGCCCTCCCTGGCCGTGTCCCCCCTCCCCTGTCGGTCTCCGACTCACTGGGCTCCTTGGGAGCCGAGCACGGGGACCTCCGGGGACATCGTGGCCCAGCATGGAGGTGCCAGGGCCCCCCGTGTCCGGGAAGCCGGGGGAAACGTCAGTCAAATGGCAGCTGTGCTACGACATGACGGCGAAGATGTGGTGGATGGTGAGTGCTGGGGGCCTGGACCCCTCTGCGCGCTCACAGTGGGGACACAGATAGGGGAAGGTGGCCCAAGCAGCTAGGCCTCACCTTGGGGCCCTGCGGGATCACCATGTTCCCAGGGGCTTGTGACCCGCCTGAGCCCCTTGGTCTAGGCGGGAAACGCACCCACTCAGGGCAACGAGGTGGCGGGATTGTCTTCCTATCGAGTGGATGTCTCTCTACACTAGGAAAACTTCTGGAAGCTTCTAGGGGGATCCAGGGATGGACTCAGCCACGAGAGAGGGCATGGCCTGGTCCGTCTAGCTGCCCAAGATCCACCAGGTTGACTGTCCCCTCGGTGGGCCTCCTCTATGACCTTGTGGTGTGTCCCACCCAATCTAGGCCACCGCTTTCTCAGCTGGGATGTGGTCTGTGGCCAGGACTTCTGCGGGTACTGGGGACAGCTGGGCCTTGAGGTGGGATGAAGGGCCTCATGGCCGTGCTGACCCCCTTGTAGCTACTTTCGGGAGAGAATGTAGGGAGTAGGAGCTCTTGATCCCACCGTGCTTGTTCAGCATTTATTGAGCGTCTACTGGGTCCCAGTTGTCCCCACCAGAGGCCTCAGTTCTCCAGATCAGAACTCCAGCGGGGTCAGAGAATTAAATAAGGTCGGGTAATAGATGGAAATACGTAGGCTAGAGGGAGGCAGGGGGCCGGGGTGGCCCCACAGAGGGAAGTGGGGTGTTCTCAGACCACAAACTAGAGGAAGCCCAGGGACTGACCTGTCAAAGTCACACAGAGAGAGGGCTGGAGGGGCAGCATGCACAATCCAGTCTACAGGATCTGGAGATGGTAGAAGAAACCCAGTCCCAGAGACAAGGGGATCTCTGCAGCAAGTTCAGGACAGCCTAAGCTACACAGTCAAAATAAAATAAAATAAAATAGGGGCTGGACAGTGGTGGACCTCGCCTTTAATCCCAGCACTCAGGAAGCAGAGGCAGGCGGATCTCTGCGAGTTTGAGACCAGCCTGGTCTTCAGAGTGAGTTCCAGGGCAACCAGGGCTACGCAGAAAACCCTGTCTCAAAAAATTTTTTAAGTAAATAAAATATAAAAAAATAAAACCAGAAGTGGCTGGAGTATGGGTGAGTGGTAAAGTGTCTCCCCGTCATGTGTAAAGGCCTTGGAGTCACTATAAAATAGAAAATATAAAATAGAACCCAGCCAGAGGGGAAGGGGACTCATGGGGCTGGGCCAGTCAGCATGGAAAGATTGACCCATGGGTCTATCTCCCATACATTACCTGTAAGGAGGAGCCTGTCTGCCCTGAAGCTCTGTGATTGGCCCTCAGGTCCATCTGTGCCCGCCTGCCCAGCTGGGGTTGCTGTTGGCACCTTTAACTGAAGCTCCTGGACTTGAACCTGGGTCTCCATGCTGCAAGACCTGACTGACCTAGAGTCTCCCCGCTTTACACACTGGCGACCGGAGGCAGGCAGCCTGTCCCGTCCACCCTCCTGCCTACGTATTCAATAACAGCCTCCCTGCCTCAGTTTCCTTAGCCACCAGCATGGGGGATGGGTGAGGGACTCGGTTTCCATGAAAGGCTCTCCACGGGGTGGGTCAGGAATTGTGTAACAGTCACAGAAACCAAGCAGGAGGATTTGTGGTTAGATTCCAGAAGGACTTCCCCTGGCCGCCTTGATTGGCCACCGATTATGTGTTCTGAAGAGAGGCACCCCGTCTGCCTGGCCTGGCCTGGCCTGTTGGGGAGATGGGAGAGCGGAAATAACCAATGATTTTGTCAACCTCAGATCCAGAGCGCTCTGAGAAGGGTGAGGATAGGAGCGTGGGGTTTTAGGAAGAAGTGGACAGCAGTGAAACAGAAGCCCAAGGGCGCGGGGGGGAGGTGGGAACCCAGCTTGCAAAGGCCCCTGGGGCAGGGTAGAGCCACGCATTGGGGAGGAGTCCCGTGTGACTTCAGCACTTGCTCCAGGGACACAGACAAAGGAGGGGTAGGAGGCAGAGGTCAAGGCAGTCTGCATTGCTGCCCATAGAGCGATGGAGGACAGGTACACAGGTGGAGTGGCTATCTGCTGCTTTCCGCTGCTGGTCTGCGCCACCCACCACCTCCTGCGCCACTATGCAGCGCAGGGTCCCTGGTTGCTGTCTCCCCAGCCTGCGCCCGCCAGACCGCCGCCCACTCTGCCCACATCTGAGGCTCCGCGGAGCCGGACAGTCTGCTGCAAACCACGGAATGTTCCCCAGAGCGCCCAACGGGATGTTGGGGGACAAAGGGAGGCGGGAGACCCAGTTGAGAGACAGAGCAAGGCCAAGTCGGGGCCACGGGGCAGCATCGGATCTGTTGACACCCACAGGAAACAGGGATGCTGGCCTAACACTGTGAAAAACTCGGAAATGGAGCCGTGAGGGATTTGAACCCAAGCCTCTGAGGAAGGAAGGAGCTGAGAAGTGCTGAGAAAACATGGGGTAGAAACTAGTCAGACACAGTAGAGAGGATTTCATGAGTGGGATGGATGGATGGATGGGTGGATGGATGGGTGGGTGGATGGATGGGTGGGTGGGTGGATGGGTGGATGGAAGGATGGATGGGTGGATGGATGGATGGGTGGATGGATGGGTGAATGGATGGGTGGATGGATGGATGGGTGGATGGATGAGGGTGGGGGAGTGGATGGATGGATGGGTGGATGGATGGATGGATGGGTGGATGGATGGATGGGTGGGTGGAGGAGTGGATGGATGGGTGGATAGATGGATGGGTGGATGGATGGATGGGTGGGTGGATGGATGAGTGGGTGGATGGGTAGGTAGGGGTGGGGGAGTGGATGGATGGATGGATGGATGAGGGGGTGGGGGAGTGGATGGATGGATCAGTGGACAGATGGATATGTGAGTGGTGGATCAATTTGTTGTCATTTCTTGTTGACTGATCGTTGTGCTCAGCTTCCACGTTAAAGCATTTTCTCTATTTGCTCATGTTTAGAATCCTATCACTCAGCCCAGCTGTGGAGGAGCATGCCTTTAATCCCAGCTCTCTCTGCAGGCAGATGCAGGTTGATCTGTATGATTTTGAGAGAGTTCCAGGGCAGTCTGGGCTACATAGAGAGACCCTGGGGGAAATTTTTTGTTTTGTTTTTCAAGACAAAGTTTCTGTGTGACTTTGGAGCCTGTCCTGAGACCAGCTCTTGTAGACAAGGCTGGCCTTGAACACACAGTGAACCACTGTCCAGCATTTGGTGGTGGTGGTGGGGTTTAAAAAGGAATAAAAGAGTAAGCTTGGACTGTCCTTGTCAATACACCTTCTGTCCCTGAAATTCAGTCCCAGACTCCACATGCTGGAAGGACAGGAGGGTACCCCGCACATTGCTGTCCTGTGGCCCCCATGTGTGCAGCTGCAGTGACAGATCAGTTTAACAATAGAAGCAGGACAGTGACTGCTCTCTGGTTCTCACTCTGTGGATCGTGTGGTTGGGTGCAACAAAGGCTCCACCTGCTGCCACGTCTGCTCCTCTCGGCTGCTCCTCTTCTCTCTGTCTGCTATGGGCACTCTCTGAGGTGATGCCCCCCACACTGGGCTCAGGACCCACCACAGCGAAATCAGTGGAAAATTAAATGCTGCCTGTGTGCTTGGAACCGGATTCTAATGACCTGTTCCTGGGGATTGTTCCCAGCTGGTGCGGCCGGGGTTGGGGCTCCCCCCCCGCCACCCAATTTGAGGGGCACTGGCAATCTTGCAGCTGCAGTGGAGGCTGCGTGTGATACAGCCCATGGTGTCTGCGGAGTTGGAGGCAGGGGGATGCTTTCCAGGTTCTGGGGACAGACCCCCTTGGACTCCACATCTGTGGTCCCACCCCAGTTCTCATGTTCTCCCTACAGCCAAGGTGCCTGTCACCTCTAAACCATGACGTCTGTGCCCTGTGAGCTCCATACTCTGCTCCCTGTCTTCAGGGATCTACACTAGCTTACACACTCGTTCCCTTGCCCAGCCCGCAGCTGTGTGTCTCTGGGTAAATGTGGTCCTATTCTGTGCCTGTATCCATGCATGGAGTCAGTCAGGTGCATGAACTGGACTGTGGGACGTCCGCTGCTTAGGAACCCCTCCCATTATGACCTTCCAAAAGAACCCTGTGGATTATTGAGGAACCCACATGTGTACACTCGTGGGTCTCAGTGGTCAGAGCGCCTGCTCGGCACCGCATGATCATGGCGGCACAGGCCAGCCTTGGCTATATAGTGAGTTCCAGGCCGCCTGAGCTACATAACACTGCCCGATTTGGGAGCTCCTGCTTCTGAGTGGGTGGAGGCCACAGACTAAGCTGAGCCTAGGACGCCCTAACCCATCTCAAGCCAAGTAAACAAAACGCCACCAGAGATGCTCCATGGATGTTGTGTCTATCAAAAAGCCAGGAATCAAAGGGGTGGAGCCAAGCAATGCTGGGAACTGAACCCAGCGTCGTTGTGCACGTCCCAGGACTGAGAGATAACATGTCCTGCAGACTGATTTTATGTTCAGCTACATAAGAGTTGGTGTGTCCTATCCTGGGCGTTGTAGAGCGCTGCCCACTCAAACCTGCGGCCATGAGTGCAATACCGAATGAGGACGCTAGAGAGCAGCGCAGGACCGCGAGCCGCCGTCCACGACTGAGGCCGCTGGGTGTGCAGAGGGGGCCTGCAGGTGTCTGTGGGTGACAGCAGGTGTCTACGAGTCACTGTACTTCTCTGTAGGGGACGTCAGGTGACTGTTTAATCCACGGGCATTTGAAAAGCAGGTGACCTGCTGTGTTTGAGTGACTGTCCGGTTTGGAGCCAGGTGTCCCACATTAATTTTTAATGCATGATTAACTTTTTTCTGCAGTTTTAAGCATGAATCCAGGGTCTCTCTCAAGTTAGGCCGGTTCCGCCACTGACCACACCCCCAGCCCCTCACTGGGAGATTCTGGGCGGGGCTGACCACGCCGCCAGCCCCCCTGCGGGGTGGGGTGTGGAATTCTATGTGGGGCTTTATCCTGAGTTATGCCTCCAGTTCTGGTTTTCTTTGCCCAGGCTGGTCTAGAATTCCTTATCATCCTACCTTAACCTCCAAAATATCTGAAAGGATAGTCCTGTCTGTCCCCTGCTACTTGCTTCTAAGCTGGCGGTCACAAAGGCTTCCCTTAAAGGAGAAGCTTAGCGCTGGGAGCTGGCTCTGCCTTTGAGAGCGTGGGTAGGATTGGGTTTGGTTCCCAGACCCCACAGGAGGCTTGCCACCATCTGTAAACCCAGTTCCATGGGATGTGACATCCTTACCAGGCCACTGCTTGCACATTGATGGAAACATCCATGTCGGGGAAACACGCACATCAGGAAGGATAACTGTGGCCAAATCGTGCCCATGACAACCACACATTGGCTCTGGCAGAGCAGAGGCATCCCTGGACAAAATACAGAAAGAGTGGGTGTGGCCATTTACCAATAAAATTTTATTAATAAACTGGGTGTCCATGATCTAGGGATGGAATCCCATCTTCTCGGGCAAATTCAGTGTATGTCCAGAAGTTCTCACCGATTAGACTAGTCCCACCACCAGCACCACCCCCATGCCGTCACCATCCTTTGCCAATGGACACGGAGTCCATCTTGGCAGCATCAGGACCCCTGTGACTGTAGTTAGACACATGATTCTGCACAGATGAAGAATTCCTCATCCAAGCTGCTTAGGACAGTTTACTGGGTGGGGTGGTACTCACATGTCGTGTTTCCAACCCCAATACAAGCTTCAGGATTGTCTGCTATTATTTTGTGCCAAGTGCATACCACACATGCAGTCATTTAGCTCCTACCTTACTCCTGGCTCTGAACTCATTATCCACACACCCAGACTTTGGAAATTCATTTCCCAGGGACCTTAGCCTTGGGTTGATTCAAGGTCCCAACAGGTCTCACAGCCGGCTCTGCTCACTGCTGAGCCAGGTGAAACGGTTCCCAGAGCGTCGAGCCCCTGTGCCCAGCCTTCTGACCTGGAACCTGGCCAGCTGGACTCAGCCTTCTGTACAAATATCCCCCACAGAGGATGAGGGAGGGCAGGGAGAAGGAGGGCAACCCCCTCCCAAACTCAAGGGACAAGCTGTGCCCATTGTAGAAACCCATCCCTGCTCCTGTTTGTTCAGCTCTCGGGTGGTGGGGTCAGGACACTCTGGCCAGGCCTCCAGAGAACACGGAGTGCCGGGCCACACCTCTGTGCCCTGGCCACTCATTCTCTGTACCCCTACAGTGACCCCCTCAGACCGGTCACATCTGAGCCTCAGTTTCCCCCAAAAGAGGAAGCATATTCAATAGCCTTGAGTCCAACCTCTCCTGATGATCAGTTACTGGAGGCCACCTATGTGCCTGACATGCAGGTATTTAGCGAGTGGCATGCCAGGCTTGCCCAAACAAGGGTGCTGAAAAAGCCATACAGTAAGAATTCACTTAACCCCAGGATGTGTCAACGCCCGTCCCCACCCCTTGGTAAGACACCTGGGTGGAAGTGAGCCTCGGGCCTGGTGTAATACATGGCAACCCAGGTGCAGGTTCAACATGCTTGTCATTCGCAGACCAGAAGTAACAGCTGTCCCACAGTAGGACAGGCAGTGGGGGGACACATGGGGACAGAAGTAAAGCCCTGGAACTGTCACACAGGACATCCAGGTGTTTCTGTGCCCTGAGGACCCTGTGTGAGGCCTCAAGAGCCCCATCTCCCTCGTTCCCCAGGGTTTAAGAACCTGGAAACTGATGGTCACTGCTTCTGACACCTGTTTGGTCCTCCTTGACCAAGGCAGGAGGATCAGGAGTTCAAGGCCAGCCTGGGCCAGTTAAATTCACTGGTCCAGTGACTTTAAAAGTTTTATTTTAAAGTTATTTTATTTTAAAATTATTTTATTTTTAAAGTTAAAGATAAAAGCGGACTGGGGGCGTGGTCAGGGGTAGAGCCCCTGCCTAGAATCCCCCAGTGAGGGGCTGGAGGCATGGTCAGGGGTAGAGCCCCTGCCTAGAATCCCCCAGTGAGGGACTGGGGGCGTGGTTAGGGTGAAGCCCCACCTAGAATCCCCCAGTGAGGGGCTGGGGGCGTGGTTAGGGTGGAGCCCCACCTAGAATCCCCCAGTGAGGGACTGGGGGCATGGTTAGGGTGGAGCCCCACCTAGAATCCCCCAGTGAGGGGCTAGGGGCTGGGGGCGTGGTCAAGTCAGACTGGGTTTCTCAGATGTGAGGGATTACATTTCCTGTGAGCAGAGCTGTGTCTTGAGCCGTAGGGTGTCATCTGCCCCTCACCCCTCAGCTTGCTGCCCGGTGGTCCCCAGAGGTAGAGCATTAACGTCACCAAGTCTGTCCTTAGTTCCCTTAGGAGCTTCAGTTTTTCCCTCTATGGGAGCTGCCTCAGCCACAACACTGCTGAGAATCTGAGTACCAGCTTCCGCCCCTGGGGCAGCCCCCCAACTTCCTGTCGTGGCTGCTTACCCCAGTGCCAGCGCCTGCCCCGCTCCACCTCCCCTGCCCTGCGTCTTGTACACTGTCATGTGCTGGTGTCCAGCGGTCTCTGGCCTGCACTGACCAAGGAGTCAGGACACGGGCCGCGACCAGCGGCCCCTGCGTCCTCCAGGACCATCGGATGTCAGGACAGTCCACACTTGGGGATACTGAGGCACAGAGCGTGGCTTTTGGGTGGCAGAGCCACAGGGGCTGGGGTCAGGGGAGTGAAGGCCCATGGCATCTGGCTGTCATGTCGGCACCTCCTGCCTCAGGTTCCCTATGCGGAGTGAGACGCCAGGCAGATGTGCCTGGATCTGGCGAGGGGGGAACCCCGGAACCGCGCTGGGCGGACCCAGGCGTGTGCGGGCAGCTCTGAAACTGCAGACGGCTCTGGTGCCTACGCCCAGGCGTGTGTGCCAGGCCCGCCGGGCAGCAAGGCCGGGAAGATGTGCTTGGCTCAGCTCAGCTGCCTCCTTCGCTGGAGAGAAACGTGAAGAGAAGAGGGAGCAGTTCCTCTCCCGCTACAGACACTCCCAAAGCTGGAAGTTCTACAAGCTAACTCAAGTCGTCGTCCCTCCGCGCGACTTTCCGGGTGGTTTAGAAAATTCCAGAGGGGGCAGAGGTCTCACAAAGGAGGTCCACCTAGTCTCCACGTGCGAGCCAGGGTGATCTGCTTACCTCAAGCAGTCAGAGCGCTGGAATACAGCTAGCCTCAGTTTCCCTATCTGAGAAAGGGAGGCAGTGGTGCTGGCAAAGTTGGACGCACTAAGTGACACCCCTCCTCAACCACAGGACAGAGTCGGCCCAGCTTCCGCTCAGGAAGGCTCAGAGACAGTGACCCCCAGAGTCCACAAAGTTAATCCCCGCGCTGGTGAGGGCAACATCAGGAACAAAGATGAAGTCGGCGACGTCGGGGGCAGCTGCCAGAGCGACCAATCAGAGACCGCAGAAATGCACTCTAGCCAATCAGAAGCCAGGTCAGAAGGACCCCCAGCCAATAGCCTCCCCTGAAGACCTGGGTCCCGCCCCCAGGTGACAGGCAGGGGGAGGAGCTCGTCCGCAGAGCTAGCCTGAGGCCAGGCTCCCCGCCTGACGCCCGGTTCAGATTCATTCACACTCAACTCCTTTCTTTTGAGTCGAAAAGGCTCCACGTAGCCCAGGCTGACCTTCAACTGTGTAGCCAAGGATGACCCTCCAGCTGGGGTGATGGGACCCCCTGCCCAGACCTGCGGGTCATCTGAGGCTGAGGGAGGCTGAGCACTCTGCTGGGGTACTGTAGCCGGTGATAGCTCATGCGCCCACCATTCACTCCTGAAACACGTGTGCCCACACCTGGCGCCCCAGCCGCGAGGCTCACGTACAAGGATCTGGAATTGAAGGTCAGCCTCGGCTACACAGTGGATAGGGCAGCCTGGGCTAAGTGATCAGAACTTGTCTTCTAAACCGAAAGTCAATAGAAAAGGTTCCGGGAGTGTGGCTGTGGGTTGCTTGCAGCACGTGCGCAGTTCGGAAAGTCCTTCAACCACCAAAGAGTTTGGCCTCCCACCTTGTGGGTCTTTTCTTTTTGTAGTTTGAAGGTCAAACCCTCTATAGGTCGAAGTTCACAGTGTCTAGCCAAGTTCGAACCCCCGACGCAGCAGTTCTTTGCTGTGCGACTTTGGTGCCATCTGTCACCCTCTCTGTGAAGACAGAATCGACCTGAAACTTGGTATTCGGCCCAGGCTGGCTTTGAACCTAAACTAATCCTGCTGCCTCAGGCTTCCCAGTGCTGAAATAGCAAGTGTGTGTCACGGCTGGGGCACAGTTGAGGGACACAGGAATCTCCTGCCTCAGACGTGAAAACATTTCCTCTCTGGTTTTTACACAACAACAGAAAGTTGACTGACCTCGGAACTAATGCGCAATCACGGAGAAGGCATCTTGGTGACCAAATGAGATGATATTTGAAAGACCTGGTGGCTCAGGCCTGTCATCCCAGTGCTCAGGGGGTGGAGACAGGAGGATTAGGAATTCAGGGTCATCTTTAGCTACCCATGGAGTTAAATGTGTAGTCTAATGGCTATCCTGGGCTACATGAGACCCTACCTTTAATAAATGCATAAAGCCTGGTGGCGGTGGTGGCACGCTCCTTTAATCCCAGCACTCGGGAGCAGAGCAGAGCCAGGCAGATCTCTGTGAGTTCGAGGCCAGCCTGGTCTACAGAACAAGTTCCAGGACAGCCAGGCTACACAGGGAGAGACCCTGTCTCAAAAAACAAATACACAAATAAAAATGAAATATCTAGACAGGGCTTTACAGTGAAGAAATGAATCGCGCTCTGCAGACACAGTTCCCTCACCTGGCCTTATGTACAGGGGTGCAGACTGAGGTCCATGCCATCATGGGGGACTGCCAGAGCACAGCGCCCTCCTCAGTGGGCGGCGGCGCCTCACGGTTGTATCCCAACTTGTTTGCCTGCGGATGGGGAATCGCACCCGGCTGCCCTCCTCCGCGAAAGCCCCCTCCCACTGATGAGCCCCACACTCTGAACACCTCACCCTGTCTGCCTGCTGGGATTAAAGAATCTACCTTGGCCAAAGACTCACTCTGTAGCCAAGGCTGACCTTGAACTCCTGACCCTCTGGCTTTACCCTCTGGTGTTGGGGGATTGAGCCAGTGCTCTGCCCTCTCTGGGCAATTCTAGGCTGGGGTGTGCCCCACCTACCTGACCACACCCCTTCTCAGTCCCTCAACGGAGGGATTCTGGGCGGGGCTCCATCATGGCCACGCCCCACCTGGCCACGCCCCTAATCAGCCCCTCACTGGGGGATTCTAGGCAGTGGCTTCTTCCTGACCACACCTCAAACTTTTTTTTTTTTTTGGTTTTTCGAGACAGGGTTTCTCTGTGGCTTTACAGCCTGTCCTGGCACTAGCTCTTGTAGACCATGTTGGCCTCGAACTCACAGAGATCCACCTGCCTCTGCCTCCCGAGTGCTGGGATTAAAGGCGTGTGCCACCATTGCCCGGCTACCCCGAACTTTTTTTTGACACAGGGTTCAAGCATCTTCACCCTTGCTGGCCATGTACCCCGCTGCTGGTCTTGAGCTTGCCATCCTCCTGCCTCCAGGCTCATCCCTGCCTGGCTGCTCCTCCATGCCCTCTTCTCTGCTCTGGCCTCTGTCCAGAGATTGGGGATCAGACTGGGATTAGTCAAGAAGGATTAGAGGTGAAAAGAGAAGGGGGCGGCTCCTAGCCATCAGGTTGAGAAGTGCCCCACCCCCGTCCTCCCCACCAGACACCACCCTGGAGATGGCAGAACCGGTGGTGCGCTGCTGGCTTCTCCATGCTGTTCCACCTCAGGGAGGTGAACCGTCCTCTCTGAGCTCCAAGGACTCCGCTGCACGGGAGAGCGGGCCTGGAGCGGGGAGTAGGCCGGGAGTAGCGGGAACCTCCCTGGGGAAGGGATGAGGGAAGGTAACGCGTGTCAAAAGTCCTGAGCAGGTGCAACTTCTAGGTCAGGCTTCTGTCCGCCACCTGAGGCCCGGGTGAGCAGCGGCGAAGGAAGGCGGATGCTCGGGGAGGCGCTGCAGCGGGGCGAGGTACGTGACACTCAGGCTTCTGATCCCCGGGGGCGGGGGCCACCTGACCGACCAGAGCTGAGCCTGCAGCCCTGGCACCTGTCACTCCCCTCCACAGTCTGGAGGCTCTGGTCGGTGTCGCCTGCACGCGTGTCCGCGACCGCGAGTGTGCCCGAGCGCGCGCGCGCGCGCCTGCGGAAGGCGGACTGGCGGCTGGGGATGCAGGCGCGGACGCCGGAGCAGTGGCAGCCTCGGTCTGCAGCCGAGGACCGACCGGAGCCCCGGCTGTGGGGGGGAAAGGCGGCGGGGGGCGGGCCGGGGGAGGGTCCGCGGGCGGGGCGGGCGGCTCCCCACGCGCCTCCCCACGCACCTCCCCACGCGCCTCCCCGCCGGCCGTCGCCTCGCCGCACAGCGCCATGGTACGTCTCCGCCCCCGCTCCCACTCCGCGCGGGGGGACTTTCCTGGGGCGCCGCGCGTGGGGTCGGGCGAGGGGGGGGCTGCGGTTTCTGGGAAGAGGAGGGAGAAGGACGGTCCGCGTCTTCCTCCCGCCCTCCCTCCCTCGGGGGCGGAGCCGGGTCCGGGCGCCAAGGGGCCCTCGAGCGCGGCGAGGGTCCTCGGTGCGAACGGTGGGGGTGTGCGAGCGGCTCTGCCGCGCGCCCCTCGCCCTCCCGTCCGCCCTGCCCGTCCCCACCCGCGTCCGGGACTTTCGGCGGCGGCGCGCGCAGCTTAGCGGAAAATGGCCGCTGCTCCGGTCGCCCCGCCCACCGCCGCCGCCGCAGCCCGGGCACCGCGCTGGAGAGGCCGCCGCTCGGCTGGCGGCGCGGATGCGCGCGCGCGCAGGAGGAGACTGCGGCGGTCCGGGCGCCGCAGCCGCGTCCTTGGCTGCTCGGGAGGGGAATCCCCGCGCGATTTTAGCGGCTCCTAGCATCTTCTAAATATAGATCCGCGCGGCCGAGGGCCGAGCCGGCAGTCGTCACCCCCGGGGCTCGCACCGCTGCAGTAGACGGGCGGGAGCGCACACACGGGTCCCCGCCCCGCAGCGCCCCCGCAGCCCGGCCGGCGCGGGTGTCCTGTCCGTGCCCTACACCAGCCCTGAGGGGCACACGCCTCGGGGTCCCCTCCCGCAGCCTCAGTTTCTCATCTGCAACCAGGGAAAGACTCTTCTGGGGACCCCCAGCCTTGTCACCGCCCTGTCTGTCGTGGGAGCCTGGCACAGGCCTGGCTGGATGACCCCTGTGCCGCTGCAGTGTGGTGTCCCTCTGTAGTGACACCTCGGAGGGTGGAGTGTGGGCAAAGAGCGAAGCACTCTGGGAACTTTAGTTCATTCTCGAAACTTTGTTTTGGGGGAAGCTCGGGGCGTGGTCGCAATGGAGCCCCAACGTAGAATCCCCAGTGAGGGGTGTGGTCAGTGGTGGGGCCCTGCCCAGAATCCCCGCGGGGGGCGTGGTTATGATGGAGCCCCGCCCAGAATCCCCCAGTGAGTTTCTGAGGGCGTGGCCACTGGCCTAGTCTGCAGAAGGCCCTGGGGTTGGCCCTGGAAGAACCGGAATGCTACAGAAATATCCACAGGCATAGTCTGTTGTTCCTGGAGGGTCCCCACTCACCTCCCTCCTCTGCTCAGAGCCCAGGTAGCCATTGTGCAAGTCACATAGTCAGATCTTTATAAAGGATTCGCACGGGCAGACGTGTATTCTTTTAAAGCTGCCTGTCTTCCTGGCGCTCTCTGGAGCTCAAGGCCGGCCTGGGCTACAAGTGACCCTGGCTGAGAAAACCCAACACAAAAAGAAAGTGAAACTCCTCTTTGGAGTTTAGTTCTAAGGCCGGTCTGCAGCTGTGGGTCTCAAGCAGGGGTACTGCCCTGGGACTTGTCACTGCCGCTTGGAGCGCTTGGAAGTTAGGGAGTCTGAAACACCCTGTCCCAAACTCCACAGTGCTGAGTTGGCGACAGCAATTTCTGAGTGGAGACCTACCTGGGTGGCCCTTGGAGACGGCTCCAGAGAACAACCACCTTTCCCCAGCTATTTCAGGTTGTCACCTGAGTAGGCTATGGAATGTCTGTCCCGTTTCACAGTTGTTGGTGTTAAGGTTCTTTCATCTGTTGTTTTTCTTTTCTTTTAATTTTTTGTATTTTCAGACAAGGTGTCATTATATGTAGCTCTGGCTGTTCTGGAAATTCACTATGTAAACCAGGCTGGCCTTGAACTCACAGAGAACTGTCTGCTTCTGTCTCCTGAGTGAGGGGAATTAAAGGTGTGCGCCCTCACACCCACCCAGCTTGTTGTTAAGATTCTCATTGGTGGTCACGCCCTTTCAGTGCCTCTGTGTTAGGAACAACAACAAATGTATTTTTTTCTAAGATAACATCAGAATGTGTAGACCAGGCTAGCCTAGAACCCAAAGAGATCCACCTGCCTCTGCCACCTGAGTGTTGGGATTAAAGGTGTGTGCCACCACTGCCTGGCTTAATTTTTATATTTAGTTTTTATTTCTATTTGTGTGTGTCTCTGTGTGCCACATGTGCAGTAGAGGCCAGCAGGAACTGCGGAGTGTCCTTCCAGGACTGGCTTCCAGGTGGTTGTGAGCCGCCATGTGGGCTCTAGGACAGCAGCCGGTGCTCTTGCTGCTGCTGTCTCTCTAGCCACCTCACCTTCTGTTGTTAACACATGAGTCATGAACTACGGAGGTACAAGCCTAGTGTCCACCTGAGCCTCCTGCTACGCCCTCGGCATAGTGTCCCTCACTGCAGGTGTCTCCACAACCCAGGGCATTAGCCACCCACAGAGGAAACTGAGGGCAGGTGGCTAAGCTGCCTATTGGCTGGGGTGGAGCCACACCCACACACTGCACATGTGTTGAATCTACTGTGTGCAGTCCCTGGTATGGGGAGGTGCCGGGGGGGGCATGGGCTTTACATCCATCCACTCTCTGTGGTGGGTTGGCTGGTATCTGTGGGTGCCCCTCATGTGTTAGCTGTTGTTGGTGTCACAATGACCAGGTGACCCACTCTGTCCCCAGCATTCCTGGGAACTGCCACCCCAGCCAGTGGTTTCCTTCTTTGGGTCTCAGTTTCCTTGGTATGACATTGATAAGGGCTCAAAGCCTCTTCTTGGGGTCCCCCTGCCGGTCTCCAGCCATGCTGAGCCTGTGTCTGCTGCATTCCTAGTCCTTGGGCCCTGGGAGAGATATGAATGAGAATGATCCAGTCTTGTAAGAGCACTATGGGCACAGGGACCAGGCTTGGCCAAATGTCTCCTTCAGAAAGGTGGCCTGTGGCTGGGCAAGGCCCCTCACACCTGTCATCCCAGGAGGGTCAGCTACAGAGTGAGGTCAAGGCTAGCCTGGGCTACATGAGACTCCATCTTGGAAGTAGTAATAATGGAGGGAAAAAATGTGAAATTGGAGTGAGACTTCCCTGTGCCTCGGTTTCCCCATATATGAAATGGGCAGCCTTAGCTGGGCAGTGTTGGCACATGCCTTTAATCCCAGCACTTGGGAGGCAGAGGCAGG
>JAQHUG010000491.1:621641-639744 GCA_028555095.1 Dicrostonyx torquatus | reverse complement strand
GGGTCACAGGTCGGGTAGGGGAACCGGAATTCAACCCCATCTTGCCCTGAACCCAGTTGCTGTGTCCTTACAACCCGAGCGCAGATGGACAGATTTGGGGGGACCGGACTCGGGGTTCCGCAGGCTACAATTTTGTTTGTTTGCTGTCGGCGATTTCTTTGAAAGTTGGATGCGGGCGACAGAGAGGGAGCGGGGGCGGGCGGGAGGCGGCGTGGGGCGGAGAGGACGGCAGAGGGAGGAGCGGGAGGAGCGGCTGCAAAAATGACTCAGTAAGTTCGGCGGCCGCTCGGCCTCTGCGCCTCCGGTGCCAGCGCCCCGGGATGTATTCCTCCCCGCTCTGCCTGACCCAGGTACGCACCCCGCGCCCGCCTGGCCCCTGCCCGCACCCCGGCTCCTCCTGGAACCGCAATTTTGCAGACTGGAACCTCCCCTCCGCAGCGGGGGTGGGAAAAAAAAGGCGCGCGCGTCCTCCTTACCCACCCCCTTCCAGGCCAGGATGTTCCTGGCATGGACCTGGGGTGCGGGCAGCTCTTGAGATAGGGGATCTCCTCCTCATTAAGCTTGGATGTGCACTTGGAACCTCATATTCTGGACCCCCACTTTGATTTGAATTGCCTAACTGTTTTTGGGACTCTCCCATCCTTCCCCTCCTGGTTGGATGTGGAGGGGAGCTGGCGTCCTCCCCACAGCCCTCACCCTTTGCCCCCAGGAAGCCTGGGGTCCTCTCCAGATGGAGAAACTAAGTGGGTATCTGCAGAAAACCCCCCTCCCACCCTTGGGACAGATCTTGGGGTTCCATGCTGTACTCTTGGGTTTAGTGGCTGTGCGGGAACGGGACGTTCCCGGCTGTTGTTCGCGGGTCCCCAGTTTCCCAGTTGGCCCCCCAACTGGCCGTGGCCCCCTCCATTTCAGGCCCACGTGTGCGCGCGGGGGGGAGGGGCACATGAAGTTGGCGCGCAGGGGGGAGGGGCGGCCTTGCCGGTGTCCGTCGCGGGTCCCCCCCTTCCCTGGCTCAGCTCCCCCCAGCTCCGCATTGATTCTTGAATTATTGAGCTGAGCAGTCACTACCAGGCGGCTGGCGGGAGGAGCAGAGGCAGGGGCTGGAGGAGGAGGAGGAGGTGGAGGCAGGAGACTAGCCCACACTGTGGGCTGCGGACTAGGTGACCAGGCCAGCACCTGCCCCGCTACTCCCCTCTGACTGGGTTCCAACATCTGAGGGGATGTGAGGAGGGGGCATATCCATTCTGCCCAGACCCTTTCAAGGAACCCCCTAACCGTCTCTGTCCCCTCTGGGATCCCAGGCCTTCCTTTTCCAGCTCTACAGCCCTCTTCTGATTTTTTTTTTCTGTACAACTCCGGCCTCAGTTTCCCCAGAGAGAGAGAGAGAGAGAGAGAGAGAGAGAGAGAGAGAGAGAGAGAGAGGACATAGTGGTCTCCAAACTGTTAAGTGCGATGCTGGAGGATTGTGATTGTCCAGTGTCCTGAGAAGTTTGTGGGGGACTCAGTTGTTTTTGCCAGGGAAGGCTCGGGTGGATGGTTTCAGGAGCAAGTTCTCTGGGGTCCCTTATTCCTTCCAGGTTCAACTTGGCAGGTAGAGTTCTCCAGTCCCCAGGGGAGGCCCCTGGACTGAGGAAACCCCAGCCTGCCCTACCTAGGGTTCCCTGATGACCTTGGTTAAATGCCTACCCCTTCACAGACCTCAGTTTCTATTGCAAGCCAGATTTGGGGAAGGGGCACCCCTACAACCTAGGGCAGGCATCACTTGGTTGTGGGCCAGACTGACAGTTGGGATGGGATTGCTGTGTGTCCCCGGGCAGACTCCGAGGTCTCTGTGTTGACTGTTGGGCTTGGTGGCTGAGAAGCCTGGGGTAGACGTGGCCGTCTGGAAGGCCGCCTGGGCACGTGGAATTCCCCATCCTGGCCTTCTGGAGTCCGGCCTGCGTCCAGGTTGCTGCTGGGAGCTGGGGGTGGGGGCAACCCCAGTGCTGGCTCCTGCCCAGGGAACTTGCTGTATGGCTTTGGCCTCAGTTTCCCCCATAGGAGGATGTGGGTTGGACAGAGGTGGTGGGGCAGCCTAGGGTAGCAGATGAGAGAGGAGAGGACAGAGGCAGAGCAAGATGGAGGGTATCTCAGGCTGCTTTGGGCTTGGGGGTCTCCCCAGCCCTATGATCTCCCACTTACTACTCTTCTGCTCTGGGGGACTGGGACTTCCCTGAGCCCCAAGTGTGGTCTCTCCCGCTCCACCCAAGCCCAGTCTGGGAAAGAGTCTCAGAAGGACCCCCAGAAACAATGCTGCAGTCCCCTGACCCCCGTCTCCTGGCTCTTCCCCCACACACCACTCTCCATGTCTGCCTTGACTTGTCTCTGCCTCTCTGTCTCTCTGTCTCTCCTCACCCAGCCCTCTGAATCGGCTAATTTTAAGCCAGGGTTCAGCCTGAAATAACTCCTTTCTGATCTAACCGGATCCTACCGGGATCCTGACCCGGGGCGGGGTTGGCCCTGATGTCAGCACTGGTGCCAGGGTTACCAGGTGCCCGGGAGGATTCTGGGAGCCCCCGTGGGTCCACTGTCCCGTCTGTCACTCTGGGCAGTGACTCAGGTCCCTTTTCACTTTTACTCTCTGGAGGAATCAGCCGTTACTTCCATGAATCCCGAGCTGAGGCAGCCTCCCCCTCCCCCTTCCTCCCTCCCTCCTTCCCGCCCTCCCTCCCCACGTTAGTTATTCCGGGTTTGGGGCCAAATCCCTGTTGGCTGAGGTTGAGGATTCCCTGGGCCTGGTCTGAGGCCACCTCGCTCCTTCATTCATTCCCTCCTCACCGCGTCGCTTCTCTCTGCCGCCATCCTGGCAGTGGGGAAACTGAGGCAGCACAGAGCACCTAACAATCAGGGTTCCGTTCCAGAGGGGGTTGGGGGCGTCAGAGAGGGTGAAAACCGGCCCGGTACAGCAGAGCATGGGCTCAGTTTCAGTGCGTCCCCGAATGGACTCCCAGCGATAGCGCTGTCCTGTCCCCGTCCCCTCAGCCCCCTCCTCGCTGCAGAGAAGGTGCCTCTGCCTGGGCCGAGGCCTGTAAATCAGGGTGCTGGATTCTGGCGAGTCAGCGTTCTGGCCTCTCCCGCTGCAGCCGCTGCTCCCTCTCCGGCTCTTCCTGCCGCCCTGCACCAGACACGGGAGCCTCCCGCTCCTTCCTGTCCCCTCCCGCAGAACTCCGTGCAGCCCCCCTCCTCCCGGGTACACAGGGACCCACCGCCACCGTCAGCTGGTTTACCGCCACCCCCGTATCCCCAGAAATGCGGGAATGGGAGCCCCTCACATCAGCCCAGAATCCTGGTAACAGATGGCCTCAGTTTTTTTTGGGGGGGGCGAGGGAGGTATTTCTTATGTGCTAGGGCGTGACACACAGTAGGAGCTCAATGAGTGCTAACAGACATAGGTGGAGGCACACAGTAGGCATTCTATAAACGTTCATTGTTTAGTAAATGGCTGTTAGTGTGTCACCTCACACAGAACAGGGAGACAGGATTGTGTCCCCCGCGGACAGCCACACCCATTGTCCAGAGCTAGGTATACAGTAAGCACCTAATAAATGCTGCTGCCCAGGCCTGTGGCTTGGCCAGTAGGCATTTCATAGCTTCCCTTCATCCTGTCAGTTTAAGTGATACAGACTTGAGGTGGGTGAAGGGGCACAATGGTGACCCCTAAATGTTAGGGCACATGTGGAGGTCAGAGGTCACCCATAGGCAGAATTTGAACTCTGGTACTGGTGTTTTCACAGTGGCAACCCCGCCCCCCACACACTCACAACTCAGTCTTAAGTCTGACCAGCCACTGGCAGCTGCAGGGTTTGATAAGTTAGGGTTCCTGTGTGGGGTGAGTTGGAAGAAGGCAGGTAATATAAGATTCACCAGGTATGGTAGCACGCACCTGTGGCACCTGTGACTTTGGTACTCAGGAGTCTGAGGCAGGGGGATTATCATGAGTTTGTGACCTCAGACTGAGTAGAAGAGAGGATCCACAGGGAGCTGGGTGAGCGTGGAAACGGGGCATAGCCCTCCCTGTCTTCCCCACTCCTCTGCCACCCAGGACCTCTGCACTGGCTGAGCCCTCCCCGTACCAGGCAGAAAGTAAATGTTCAGTGAAGGCAGCGAATGAGTCCCCTCACAGACCTGGATGAGAGCTTGCCACAGGCCCCAAGATCTGAGTGAGGAGGGTGCTGTCTCATAGCGATCAGGAGTCTAGAGAGGCCCAGTGGGTGCTCACCAACCACACGGGAAAGGGAGTAGAGTTTGAAGAACGCCTGGAGTTTGGGGGTAGACATGGCAGGTTCTTAGAGCTGCATGGTCACTTGTATAAGAGGACTGTGGGTGATGACCGTCCAATTTGGAGGGAGGGTGGGAGTCACAGGACTGGCCCAGCAAACACCAGTGCAGGATCCCGGTCATGGGAGAGGTCTTATCTGATACCCTTCCTTGGCTGGGTGGCCACGTTGAACCATGTGGCCCAGGCTTGAGAGGAAGCTGAATGAAGGAGTGGGCACTGGGGACAGGGCATCTGGGGTGTGGAGGTGTTCTCAGTCCCACGCTGGTCCCAACTCTCCTCCAGGCCCTTGTGCAGGTGTCCTGGCTTTGGCTGGTCTCATGGGACAGAGAGAGCCTGGGCCTGCCTGGCCAGCGAGGACGGGGAGCATGACCAGTAGGTCTGTGACCCGGTCACTGCTGTTTACCCTCCTACCTTGCTGACCAGCTGGGGCCACCAGTGACTATGGTGTCGGTGCCCACCATGGCCTCCCCAAGGGATGGAGCCTAGAGGGCAGAGACAAATGGGACTCAGTGGTAGGGTTACTTAGGGTGGATTGGATCTGGGTCGCAAAGCCCCCACTGGCCCCCACCCACCCAGTTACTGTACCCACTGGCCCATCCTGGGGCCGGGGACTCTTTACCCCCGCTGAGGTCTGTGTGACCTGGTTCCTGCCTGTCTCTGATTTCACAGGTCAGTTACCATCCTGACCCAGGAAGAGCCTCCTTGAAGAGGCTCCTTGAGCCTACCTCGGTCCCCCATCTTCTCCCTAGACTTAGCAACCAGCATGGGGGAGGGCAGAAGCACCCCCCTCCCCGAGGTCCAGGCCGCAGCTGTTCAGTGACTCACACCTCAGAGGACATTGGCCTGGGGGACGGGGTGGCCCGGCCTGGCCTCCTTTGGCTCACCAGCTATTTTCAGAGGTTTGGTAATAGGTGGCATTTGGCATCCTGGCTCTAGGGTGTGGGGCAGATGCGGTCTTGGAGGGGTGAGACTGCTCAGTGAACTGGGGGGTCCAGAGGAGACCTCCTGATTCAGAACTGTCATCAGAAGAAACAGACTAGCGACCTGTGGCCTACTTGAGGCCGGTGGGGACCTTGGGCAGATCTTGGCAAGGTCTGAGCCTCAGTTTCCCCATCATGCCACAGGTAGTGGAGCTCTGGGGGTGCTCCCTCTCAGTGCCCAGCAGCCACCCTTCACGTGATTATGTGGCTCCTGTCCCAGATGTCACTATCCCCCCAGCAGGGAGACAGGAATTTATTTTCCCTCAAATCCCTTGTGACGCTGAGGGTCCTCTCGGTTTTTCCTGGTGGACACTGTGAGCCCCAGGATGACCCCTCCCATTCAGGGAAAGACACTCCATGCTGCTCCCAGGGTGGCAGAGGATCTGAGGGCACCCTCCCATGGGGGACACACCCAGATCTATGGCTCCTGCATGGTTTGGGGGCTACTGTTTGCTTGGCCCTGTGCTATGCAGCTGGGGACCCCTGTAGCTGGCAGTTGGGGACTGGTTTGTGTCAATAAAGCTTTATTGTAAGCCACCTGTGCTGTCGCATTTCTCTGGCATGCATCAAGGCAACTGGCCTCAATCTTGGACAGTCCTCTTCCCAGAACCTCAACTTCCCATAGGGGACATGGGTGTCCCCGGTGTCCCAGCTCGTTCTGTCGTTTACTGGGAACTCTGGTTGCCTGTCTAGGGCTTCATCTCTGACCCCCCCCTCCATCTGTGGTAGAACAGTCTGGGCCTCAGTTTCCCCACCTGGGCAGTGGCTTCGAGTGTACCTGGCTTCAGTTATCCCGCCTTTCCACAGGATGAGTTCCACCCGTTCATCGAGGCGCTGTTGCCGCACGTGCGTGCCTTCGCCTACACGTGGTTCAACCTGCAGGCGCGGAAGCGCAAGTACTTCAAGAAGCACGAGAAGCGCATGTCCAAGGACGAGGAGCGCGCGGTGAAGGACGAACTCCTGGGCGAGAAGGCCGAAGTGAAGCAGAAGTGGGCGTCCCGGCTGCTGGCCAAGCTGCGCAAGGACATCCGGCCCGAGTGCCGCGAAGACTTCGTGCTGGCTGTGACCGGCAAAAAGGCACCAGGCTGCGTGCTCTCCAACCCCGACCAGAAGGGCAAGATGCGGCGGATTGACTGCCTGCGCCAGGCTGACAAGGTGTGGCGCCTGGACCTGGTCATGGTCATCCTGTTCAAAGGCATCCCGCTGGAGAGCACGGACGGCGAGCGGCTAGTAAAGGCGGCCGCGTGCGCGCACCCGGTGCTGTGCGTGCAGCCACACCACATCGGCGTGGCCGTCAAGGAGCTGGACCTGTACCTGGCATACTTCGTGCGTGAGCGTGGTGAGTGTGGGGGGCACACGTGGGGCATGGGGGCATGGGGGCGGGAGCCGTGTCAGGGATGTGGCCATCATGGGGCGTGGCCTGGTCAAAGGCGTGGTCAGGGTCAAAGGAGCTGGGCCACGGTCATGGTCAGGGTTACAGGGGTGGGACCATGTTCAGAGTCATCATCAAGAGCTGGGCCATGGTGTGGCTGTGATCATTGTCAGGGACATTGTAATGTGATTGCCATTGCAGTTAGGAGCTGAGCCATGGCGTGGCCAGTGTCGTGGTCAGAATCAGGATCATTGTCCCAACAAGGTCATGTTTAGGGACGTGGTCAGGAACTGCCGTAGTCACTAAAGGTTAGGGCCATGGGTTGGAGCAGGGTCAGTCAGGGCCGTCAAGGATCAGCACCGTGTATGCCTGTCCTTCTTCCAAGTGGAGCCCAGCGAGCACAGCCCGGCTCAGACCTGGGGGAAGTGGGCCAGTGTCACGTGTGGAGCCACAGGAAGGAGCAGCCATCAGAGAGGGCTAGCCTTCACCTGACTGAGCCTTGGCGCCTGTGGAATGTGGGACTGTGAGCATGGTGTCCACAGATCTGATTGACCTGGATCTGAGCAATGCTGACCTGGAGCTGGGAAGGGGGCGGGTCCATGGGTCCATGGGTCTATTTGGAATTTCACTCAGGTCTGCTTTGAATAGGAGCTGGAAGTAAGGACCCAGGCCAGGGAATGTGGCCCTACATGTGGGCAAGGATAGCCATGCCCCCTCTTACTTCAGACTGCTGCTGAATGGGAGGTGTCGTTCACGTGGGCGGGGACGACCATGGTTCTGCCCACTTCCGTCTTCTGCTGAATAGGAGTCCCAGGGAGGCAAGTCTTGGGGTAGTCTGGCAGGACGCAGGCAGAGGTAGGGGGATGGCTGTGAGGTGGACAAAGGCCCGTGCTCCACCTGAGAGTCAGCCACATGTGTCATCTGCGCACCAGGGTTCCAAGAACCCACAGTGGGGGCGTTGCCCCGGGCACCCAGGCAGGTTGCCCCGTGATAGCCCATCAGAGAGGACAGCCCTGGGCCAGGTGGGTCACTCCTGGCTGGGTGGATCCACCTCTTCTCTGTACCTCAGTTCCCCCCCCCACACCAGTTGGGGGCCCCCAATGTCACACAGAGTAGAGCCAGTCAGGCCTCTCCCAGCCCTGACCTTGAGTCTGGCTGCAGGTGACCTTAGCCTCTGCCTCTGCCCCGGCCCCGCCCCCATCTCCCGCCAGCCCCCAGCTGTGTGGAACACTGGGTCAGAGGCTGTGGGCTAGGTGACCACCGTGGGCAGGGGCAGAGTGCCACCTGGAGGTCCTGGGCTCATGGGTATCCAAGTCCTCATTATTACCCCCCACCCCTGCCCCGCCTCCTTGGAGCTGAACTGATAAATTTTCAAAGGCACTTTCTGCTGCATCAGCACCATTTCCCCGCGTCTCCTTCCCCCACCCTCCTCCTCTGCCCAGCGGTGGGCAGGGCCTCTAGGCCTGCCTGAGATGCCTTCCCACGGGTCACCCTGGTCAGCCACCTGCGTCCCAGCCAAGGCTGGCCAGTCCTATAGCTCGGTTGCCAGTTGGCTGTGTGACCCAGGCAACTCATCCTCTCTGTGCTTAATTTCTTTATCTATAAAAGAGGAAGCTCACACATAGGCACCAAGGGAGTCGCCAAGAATCCTTCAAAACAAAAAAACAAAACCTGAGGGGATCAAGATGCAGCCATCCCAGATCAGGCCGGCCATCACTGCCGTGGGCCCCTGCCTTTGTCCATTGTGTTCCCATTTCCCAGAAAGCTTTTCCCTAAGCAAAAATCCTGAATGTATTTCAAAACCCTGACTCCCAGCTCCACCTCTGTCCATCTCCGTCCATCAGACATTTTCTAGAGGTCTTAGGGTGCTCTGTAGCTCAGCCCAGGCCTCCTGCCCCAGTTCCCATCTGGGCCACCATGTCCAGCCAGGGAGGCAGAAGCCAGAGGGTCAAAACAGAGACCTGCTCTGTCCCAGACAGAGCACCTAGCCTGAGCCACCAGCGCCCCTACCCCCAGCCCAGACACCGGAAGTGGAGTCGCTGTGCCCATCTCTGTGAGGTCCCTGAGAGATGCTACCCTGAGCCTTGTCCCCCAGTTCTTCAGGTCAGTCCCAGCTCATCTGGCTTCTGAACCAGCAGTTGGGGGGTGAGGGATAAGGGAGGCTGCCTTTGTCTGCCTCCTGCCTCAGGGGTCCCCAGTGATGGGGGACTCTACCTGTGATGCTTAACATGGGGGTGGCAAGATTGGATTGAGCTCTTGAGGGACATGGGGTCAGTGTTTGGGGTTTGATGTGAGACCTCTGAATGGTGAGGGTACAAAAGTTTAGTGAGGGACTCAGGCTGGCCCTGGGTTCTGTCCTCAGAACCCTGGAGTTCAGGTCTAGCCTCTGCTACATACTAAAGTTCAAGACTGACCTTGTGTCAAATGAAGAAGTGGGTTAGCAGTGGAGGAAGTGGAGGAAGTCTGGAGAGAGCACACCAGGCTGGAGGGGGAGGTCAGGGACTGCAAAGATCCTGGGGTCACAGGAACCAAGAAGATAGAGGAGACTATGGTTGTGGGGGTGGAGGCCAGTGGCGGGTCGAATGCAGCCCAGGCTCCCAGGCTTGGCCTGCTTTCGGGAAGGAGTCTGGGAAAGCTGAGCCAAAGGAGAGGCGGCTGCCAGCCCGACGCCCTGCCCCCCCCCCGCAGCCCGCGAAACCCGAAGCGCGGGCGGGCACCGTGCCAGGGGGGGAGGGGTGCCAGGCCCGCCCAGGCCGGCAGCTGCCAACCCAGATGGTGCCCATGTGCTCGCCATGGCCAGATTCTCTTCCCGCCAACAGCCACAGGGACAGCGTGGTGGCCTCAGCAGGACCCAGAGTGGGAGTGTGGTTGCCTTGGGTGCCAGGAGGTGGGGGCCGTGCTGCCAATGTTGGAACTAGGGCCTGGAAGGGCTCACCCCTTCCTCACTGGGGATTCTAGGCGGGGCTCCACCCTGACCACGCCCCCTACATCTCACTGGGGGTTCTAGGCGGGGCTTCACCCTGACCACGCCCCCAGCCCCTCACTGGGGAGTCTAGGCGGGGCTCCATGTGACCACGCCCCCAAACCCTCACTGGCCCAGTCTTTCCCGTCATTAGGGGAGGGGTCCTTGAAGCACAGATGCTGTCTTTAATGTCACTGGCTTTCTAAGAGCCAGAGCTGCAACCCTAAAGAACACAAACTCCTGAAAAAAAAAAATCAACGAACAGCCCATCCACGTGTCCTGTTGACCCCAGGGTAGAGACAAGTGGAGGTTTGAGGTCAGGGCCAGCCTGGGCTACAAAATGAGACTATCCCAAAAATCCCGAGGCTGGGCTACAAAATGAGACTATCTCAGAAATGCCCAGGCTGGGCTCACTCCATTCCAGATTCTTGAATCCCTATGTCCCTACGAGGAAGCAAGGCAGCTCAGGGTCCGCTCAGCCCCGGCCTCAGTTGCCCATCAGTGACCCAGGGGCTGTAAGGCCGCAGGTGTCCGGAGGGGGAGAGGGAGGCCGCGTTCTACTCGTGGCCACTGATCCCGGCGGACTGCAGAGACAGATGGGCAGTCATGGTCGGTCCTCCTCCCCTTGGTGACGCTGTGCATCCCTGTGCAGGTGGCCGGACTGCTCTGAGCCTTGCAGGTCGTTGGAAGGGGCTACTCCTGGCATTCTGTCCAGCCCCAGGGAAACCTGAGGCGCATCTCTGGTCTCTGCCACTTCCTTGCTAAGAAAGGTGTCAAATACTATCGCGCCTGCGGCGCCTTGCATACTGGCAGTGTGGGGCAGGCCACCCTGGGGCTCTGAGTCCTTGTCCCCTGCACTGTGCCCGCTGCAGTTGGCTGGGAGCTGATCGGGACATCTCCGACCTCTACACAGCTGTCCGCAGTCCTCCCCTTGCGTGGGGCTTTGAGGAGGAATGATGGGCAGGACCCTATGTGGATTGGGGGGGTCATGACAAGATGGGGAAACTGAGGCCCCGAAAACTCCATCTGGCCTCGTTTGGGTTTTCGGGCCGGGTTGCATGTAGCCCAGGCTCAAATGTGCGACTTGGCTGAGGATGACTCAGGTTCCTCGTCCCCTGCCTCAGCCTCCCACACAGACCAGCGCTGCTGCCCCATGCTCTGATGAGAACCATCCAGAACACTGCCCCTGGAACATCCCACACCGGGTTCTGGACCATTCTGCATGGGCCAAGCCGCAACTGCGCGCTAAATCGCCATGGAATGTTCTAGAACTGACTGTGGGCTAGGCATGCCGAGGACCCACAGCCCCTCCAGCTTGGTGCTGATGGGCGGATCGGTAGCAGGACTTCCCACAAGGTCTACACCCCAAAGGCTGACACAGGGATGTGGTCCTGTGCCCCTGCTGGGGTTCGCTGAGCGCCGACTCATCTACACTGCCACAGACAGGACAGGTTATCACACTTAACCTTCCTGAGGGCTGAGGCTGGGAACCGAGCCCAATAGGCGGATTAGAATCCACAGCTCAGATTCCCAGGGAGTTCCCAGAAGCACCTCAGCCCCTCAGGCCTGGAAGCTGGTTCGGTGGTGGAAGTTTGGGGTTGGGGGTCAGCAGTGAGGGTGCAGAGGCGGGGGTGCAGGGCTCAGCGTCTGATTCTAGGTGTCCTCATGCCCAGTCTGCCCGCCAGGGCCCGCCCCCTGCTCCCTCTTCCCTCCTCCTCCCCCTCCTCTTCTCCCTCCCCCCCCCAGCTGAATGGGCCCCTTGTTCCCGGCCACACCCTCCCCCGGGGTCACTCTGGGACAGACTCAAGCCGCAGACCGCCTTAAAGGGCCAGCGTCAAGATGGGCGCCCAGAGGCTCAGGGTGGCCAAGGCCCCACCCCAGACACGGTGGGGAGGTGGGCGGAGCTCCAGATTCAGTGCAGTAATAGGACACCTGCTGTTTCCAGATGCTTTAGCTTGCGGGGTGCTTCAGTACCAGTGCTTTACTTCCTCTGTGCCTCAGTTTCCCCTCTAGGAAGCAGCCTTGTCCTTTCTTCACAGAGAGCTAGAGGGCAGTCCGTCTATGGAATGTAGAAGGTCACCAGATGTGACAAGGGTTGCATTTATTGAATACCTACTCTATACCAGGCCCTGCTGAGAGAGTGCAGAGCACGGAGGGGGGGTGTCATCGTGCCCTGAGGAGGCGCCCAGGGGTGGCCGGTCAGGTCAGTGCTGTGCAGCCTCAGGCTGCGCATACCCTCTCTGGGCGTGGGTTTCCAGAGTAATGGGAACAGAAAGGGTCGCTTTCTGTAAACCAGTGGGAACTGGTCACTTCTGGGTGCTGCAGGGAGTGGGGGGTCCCCAGGCGAGAGCTGACGGGAGGGGGGTTCTGCAGGTGGGAGCTGATGGGAGGAATCAGGGACCTGGGATTGCACACACACACACACACACACACACACACACACACACACCCGCGGCAGCCGGCCGGGTTGCTGATGTGGCCCAGGTCTGCACTGCAGACACCCCGACTGGTCCCTGCCGGATGGAGCTGCCTGTTCCTTACGTAACTGGGTTATGCAAGGACAACGGCCCAATTACATAAGGAGGCGGCCGTGGGGGAGGGGCTTAAAGGGGCAGTGTTCCGAGCCTCCCGCCCCCAGCCCTCCTCCACATTGACAGCAGACATCCTTCCCAGCCTCAGTTTCCCCATCTGTAAGTCGGCCAGGGCCTCGGCAGGCTGCCATCGGAGGGGCGGGGGACTCGGGCCAAGCCAGGCTGCCTATAAAGCCCCTACGGTGTGCCAGGCACTGTCAGTCCGTGAGCGAGAATGGGGGTTGGGGTGCAGCTGAGTGGACAGCTCCAGAACCCGAGTTCAAATCCCAGTCAAAGACCAGGTCCCTGGGGCCGCAGCCTGGGGGAGCGCAGGACAAGGCGGGCCCCAACTGAGGAGACACCTGTGATCTCCATGTGAGCCCGGGCATTTGGGGGTTACCACTGTCCCCCATAACCAGCCTCATGTCTGTTGCACTCAGGGGCAGGATGAAGAAGGGAAACTTCAGACCATGGCAGCAGCATTTATCGCGCAGGTTCTTAATGCGCAGAGCAGGGAGGAAGCCCCTGTGGAAGGAGCGGAGGGACCGAAGGGGTGCACGGCAGTTGGGGGCTCCAGAAAGGTGACACAGGGGGCAAAAGGAAAGGCAACTACTCGATCCTCACCCCCGCATGGCTGCTATTGGGGATGACTGAGTGGGGGTTTTCGGTGAGCCCCAGACGACTCTGTCCTGCCTCAATTTTCCCATCTGTATGTACATTAGGAGAGTGTACATGAGCATCACAGGGGCCTTAACAAGACAGGAAACAGAGAAAAATGATTCACACTCAAAGCCAGGGTGCACCAGACTGGATCATGGAGGCAGGATTTGAACCCTGTGTGTGGTTTCTGGGGACCAGGAAGGTTCTGGCAAATGGGCACCGGTGCTAAAGGGGTTACAACATCTCAGCATTTCTGACAGCTAGGGAAACTGAGGCCCAAGAAAAACCAGTAAGGGTCTCAACAAAAGAGTCATTCAAAATTCCCCAGGTGTGGACCCTCCACCAGGCTAGCACCATAGACCTTTGCCTGAGTTGTGGGACCCAGGACAAGCGAGCCTCCGCATTCTGTGCATTTACATTGACCTGGACTGAAGAGCTGCCCCCACTCCCCCCAGCCTCCCATGATGGGCTGGGGGTGTGATCAGGGTGGAGCCCTGCCTAGAATCCCCAGGGAGGAGCTGGGGGTGTGGTCAGGGTGAGGCCCCACCCAGAATCCCCAGTGAGGGACTGGGGGCGTGGTCAGGGTGGAGCCCCACCTAAAATCCCCAGTGAGGGGCTGAGGGCGTGGTCAGGGTGGAGCCCCGCCTAGAATCCCCAGTGAGGGACTGAGGACGTGGTCAGGATGGAGCCCCACCTAGAATCCCCAGTGAGGGGCTGAGGGCGTGGTCAGACTGGAGCCCCACCCAGAATCCCCAGTGATGGACTGGGGGCGTGGTCAGGGTGGAGCCCCACCTAGAATCCCCAGTGAGGGGCTGAGGGCGTGGTCAGACTGGAGCCCCACCCAGAATCCCCAGTGATGGACTGGGGGTGTGGTAAGGATGGAGCCCCACCCAGAATCCCCAGTGAGAGACTGGGAGCTTGGCTTAGCATCCATGCAGGTCCCAGCTGCTATGTCCTGTCAGGGTAGGTGGGGCTTGTCTGTCCCCACACCCATTTCCCTCCTGGTCACTCTAGGTTGGTGCCTCTGATGCCCCCAGCCTTCCTCAGGTTCCCTAGTCCTGGGAATGTTTATACTGTGCCTGTTCTATGTCCACTCACAAAGCAACAGCCAGCACTGGCACTGCTGAATGCCGACTGTGTGTTCAGCCTGCATTAGGCGTTGTGTTTAAACATGAGAGGTCACATGTGTGTTTCTCCTCCATTATGGGAAACCATGACACAGACAGAAAGGGATCATCTTTTTTTTTTTTTCTGGTTTTTCGAGACAGGGTTACTCTGTAGCAAAGGGATCATCTTGAGTCTATTTCTAGTTCAGAGACGCTGGAGCTGGCCTGGAGCCACACAGCACAGGATCTGTCTTCCCTGTGACCCTGTGGGGTGGTGGAGAGGGACCCTTGGAGTCCCCTGCGGTGGCTTTGGGTGTCCTCAGAGCTGTGGCCTGGCTCTGGCCCCTTTGCAGCCACAGATGGATTCCTAGGACTGGCTAGGAAGTGGGGGGGGGAGACCGGGGAAGCCAGGAATTCGCTGAGTGTAAACATGGGTTATTTTCAGCTCCTCCCGGCTGGCGGGTGACACATTTGACTTTGGAGAGGACCAGGGTCTGTCTGGTATTTTTAACCTCACAGCTCACAGCCCAGGAGCCACCCGGGTGACAGGGCCACAGTGTGTCACTGCCAGACTGGGGTGAGGCCCAGGCCATAATCACCTGGCCCCATTCCCACCATGACCACCTTGCACCTGACCCATCCCCACCACAACCACCTGGCCCCATTTCCCACCTTGACCACCTGCACCGACCACCACCTACACCAGACCCATCCCCACGAGGACCACCTGCACCTGACCCATCCCCCACCAGGACCACCTGAACCTGACCCATCCCCCACCATGACTACCTGGTCCCATTCCCCCACCACGACTACCTGGTCCCATTCCCCCACCACGACCACCTGGCCCCATCACGGTCCCCCTACCCCATCCCCCACCATGGCCACTTGGCCCTGTGCCCCAACCTGGCACCTACAGTTTAACCCCGGAGGCTGCTGAGTCCACCATGCCCTGTGCCAGGGTCTCTTTTCCTGGTCACCCCTACTTGGAGAGGGGTTGGCTCTGTGTTCCGGCCTCCACCAGATGGCCCTCCCCAGCTACAAAATGGCCGCTTAGGCCATAGAAGCATCTGGAAGCCCAGGGAAATGGCCGCCCAGTCGATGATGTCACCAGCATGTGCCTCCTGGGCCACATGCACCAGGTGACCAAGCCCGATGTCCCCTCGGGGTCCCTGGGCTCCATCACCAACCAGAGCAGCAGCCAGGACAGCCCAGAGTGGCTCAGTGGGGTGGGGAGGACTCTCCAGAGGACTTGGCTGAGAGGACCAGTTGGCACTGGCCCAGGCCGGCTGGAGCTGGAAAGAGCAGGCCAGCCCGGGAGGTCACCCCACCCGGTTGCCGCCTCCTCGTCCCCAGGGCTCCCTGCGTGTCTGCAGTGGCCATCTGGCTGGTCCCCACTTTTATTTATGTAACAGTAGAGAGGCGGGAGTTTTAAGCACTGTCTGCCCCTGTCCGCCTGTGGCAGGACCAGGGAAGTCCACCTTCAGTCTAGCCTTTGGTCTTCCGCCAGGAACCCGCTGGAACAAGGCTTGCGTTTACAGCAAGTGTCAGATGTGTGCAGAATGAACTGACACAGAAACCAGCAGTGGGTGGGCCCCGAATCCCGGACAGAGCAAGTTGGAACAGAACCGGATGTGTGTGGGAGGAGGAAGGGGATTTCCAAGCTTCCCGAGCCTGCCCACGGCATGCTGGGAAAAGGGAGCACCAGAGAGAGGCCGCTGCCCTGTGAAGGTTCAGGGCAGGATGGTGCTTGTGCTCCAGGGAGGAGCCCTGGGGCTGCAGGGAGGACCAGCTCTGGCTGGCTGCGGATGCTCCCAACAGGTGTTAGACTGTCAGAGGCAAACTGACTCCTGCTCATGGCTGTCTAGTACTCCCTGCAGCTTGTCCTCACTCCCAGACTGGAAAACCTTAGTGCAGGACTGAGTTCCTATTTTTACACCTCTAGGGACCTATGCAGGAGCAAGGTGCATGGTCACGTGACAATCCCTGCCCTACCCACCATGGCTGAGCATGACAGCCACAGACCTTAAAAACGGACAGTTGAGTCACAGCTGTGGAACATGACCTCCTGCCATCCATGTTCCCAAAGGTCCATCTGTCCATCGCTGCCGACCATTCTCCTGTCCCTTACCATCGTTCCTGGAGACTGTAGAAGTCAGACCACAGGGAAACCATCCTGAGTCTCCTGTGTCCTTCCTACGCTGCCCCTGCCCCATCACCCACAGTCTATGTACATGCTTGGGGGAGGTGACATCCAGGTCTGCAAAGGAGGACAGGTGGACCCAGGAAGTGAAGTGAGGGACCAGCAGGTGATGCCGCAAAGCACGCCTGCCAACCAGCGCAACTATCCCTTTTACACAACATGACTATGGTTGTCTTTCTTACTGGGGAGTGATCAGGGTAAAGCCCCACCTAGAATCCCCAGTGAGGGGCTATGGGTGTGGTCAGGATGGAGCCCCACCTAGAATCCCCAGTGAGGGGCTATGGGTGTGGTCAGAGAAGAGCCCCGCCTAGAATCCCCCAGTGAGGGGGTTGTGGGCGTGGTCAGGGTGGAGCCCCGCCTAGAATCCCCCAGTGAGAGGCTGGGGGCGTGGCCAGGGGTAGAGCACTTTCCCAGCATGCCACTGTGATTCATCTCCAAAATTTTACAAGTGATGCTGCAGCTGGACTGGCCCATCTTGGGGATGACCCTTGACCTCCAGGCCCACACTGACTGAGATGACCATGCGACTCAGGGTCAGCATTTCCTTAGGAAGAATCCTCCCTCCCTCGCCCATACCTGAGGCCACCTGCTGGAGCCCTGGAGCTGGGACCCTTCCCAAAAGCCTCCAGCCAGTCTGATCATGCTAATCCCCTCTGCCACAGGGAAAGTAAGGCCCAGCTCCTGACCTTCCACTGTCTGTACCCTCCCCCTCTGGCCTCAGAGGTCAGCTCAGCTCAGCACCTGGCAGGCCCCCAGTCTACCAGGGAGGGAATTATCTTTAGATAAAATGGAAAGAAAGTACAGGGGAGGAACTGGTAGCCAGGGAAACATGTGACACTGGGGGCCCCAAAACTACGTGTGTCCTCAGTTTCCCCATCTGTCATATGACAAGCAGCCTGGAGCCCAGAGGCTACACAGCACAGAAGTAGCAGAACCAGGATTTGAACCCCCAGATCTCTCACACCTTGGCATCAATCACTGCACCTGAGCAGATGTCACTGCAGTGTTGTGTGGTCCACACCACTACGTGTACTATGGTACTACGCCTGTAGATTGACACACAGAGGCAGAGACACAGGTCATCCTTGAAACAAGAACACCCCCTTTAGTGTGTTCCAGGGTAGCTTATATATGGATCTTTAACTGATAGCCATGCCCCTGCCAAACCCACCAGAAACCACCCCCCTGCCATCAGGAACTCCTGAGGGTCTCATGCTCAGAGCAGCTGCAAACACAGGAAAACAAGTTGTTCTGCTCAGATCAGCTGCAAGCATAACAAGTTGTTTACAGGAAATTCAGGGTCTGGGTCCAAACCCCCAACACGAGGTCACAAGCTGTCCTCTCTTCTCTTTGCAGACGCAGAACAGAGCAGCAGCCCCCGGACTGGAGTGGGCTCCGACCAGGAGGACAGCAAGCCCATCACGCTGGGTGAGTCCTTGGCAAGCTGAGGCAGGAGAATTATGGCTTCAAGGGTAGCCTGAGCTAAGTAATGAGTGTCTGTGAATAGTCAGCAGAGCTGGAGCCTATAATCCCCAGTGAGGTGCTGGGGGCGTGGTCAGGGTGGAGCCCCGCCTAGAATCCCCCAGTGAGGGGCTGGGGGCGTGGTCGGGGTGGAGCCCCGCCTAGAGTCCCCTAGTGAGGTGCTGGGGGCGTGGTCAGGGTGGAGCCCCCCAGAATCCTCCAGTGAGGGGCTGGGGGTGTGGTCAGGGTGGAGCCCCCCCAGAATCCTCCAGTGAGGGGCTGGGGGTGTGGTCAGGGTGGAGCCCCCAATCCCCCAGTGAGGGGCTGGGGGTGTGGTCAGGGTGGAGCCCCGCCTAGAATCCCCCAGTGAGGGGCTGGGGGCGTGGTCAGGTGTGGAGCCCCCCCCAGAATCCCCCAGTGAGGGGCTGGGGGTGTGGTTAGGGTGGAGCCCCCCCCAGAATCCTCCAGTGA
>JAQHUG010000491.1:603935-619846 GCA_028555095.1 Dicrostonyx torquatus | reverse complement strand
GCAGGCCCACGGTCCTCAGCCCCCTTCCCCCCTGCAGCAGCAGGCCCACGGTCCTCAGCCCCCTTCCCCCCTGCAGCAGCAGGCCCACGGTTCACTCGCAGTAATCGTTTGTACTATACACGTGGGCTGAGGAATGCCTGCTCATCTTCAGAAGCCTAGTTCCAGTACCCTGTTGCCCAGCCCTGGTAGGCCGCAAAGGCCAGCCTGAAGCCCAACAAATTCTTCCAGAGATAATCACCTGGTGATCACGTGGTGTGCCTCTGTTTTCCCCATCTGTAAAACGAGTCTTAGCCCTGGGTTTTAGTGCAAAGACTCTGGTGTCTGGTCCACCTCTGCCTCGGGAGTCCCAATCAGTTGACTGGCTGCAGTTCCCTTGATGTTTCCTGATAACACCCCTACAAACCGGAAGTTAGCCAGTCCCCATCTCCATGGTAACCAGCCTGCATCCTGCATCTCCCCCCCACCCCTCACACACACATCCTCCTTCACTTAGGAGCAAGCGGCACAAGTCGGGCTCCATGGAGGAGGATGTGGACACGAGCCCAGGCGGCGACTACTACACCTCGCCCAGCTCGCCCACGAGTAGCAACCGCAACTGGACGGAGGACATGGAAGGAGGTAGGGCTTGGCTGTGTGGGTGCAGAGGCAGTTAGGACTACCAATCCCGGCGGGCTCTGCCCTCTCACCCGGGGCAGGAGCTAGGCTAAAAATGCAGGGCCTCTTGGGAGTTGTAGTCCCGCAGTATGTTACCTTCACCTAGACTAGATTTCTAGCGGGAGCTGTGCAAGTGCCATGTATAAGAAAGAAAGCAGCCCGGGTTGCAGGGCCTCGTGGGAGGGAGTTGTGAGCGAACGTTCTGTAGTCAGGTCCTGACACAGCGTGTTCCCGCCGCTCTTTGATTCTGGTGCTGGAATCTCTGTGCCTCCCGGGAGTTCCTGCTGACTTCTTCCCCCTTGAAGGCTCTTGTAGAAGCATCGGAGATGAAACGACCCCGGTGTGCACCGTGTGACCTCAGTCAGTCTCTGGTCTCTGATAATGTTGGAGGTGCTGGCGATGAGAACCTCATGCTGGCTTCCCAGAACTACCCCAGGCCAGGGTGTAGCTCGGGGAAACTGAGGCCGGTGGCAGGCGGGGGCTCTGGGGACCTGGCCTGGCGCTGGCAGGTCCTGTGGCTGGGGACAGACATGCCATGCTAATCAGCTTAGTGACCTTAATGAGCCGGTAATTGGGGACAGTCTAGACAGGAAGGGAGGTGAGCCGATATCGTCCCGGGGGACCCTGGGTAAGATGTCTGACCTGGGCGGTTGGGGTGGACAATGGGGGCGGGGCTACCTATGCCCAAGCAGGCATGCTGCCCCTCCCATGCTGGAAGATGCTGCGGGGCACTTTGGCCACACTCGGTGCCAATTCTTGAGACTCTGACGTCATCCCCTCCAGCCTGCTTCTCCTGTGTTGCCTATCCCCCACCACCACTCTGATGGGGTGGCAAGCCCAGGGTGGTGACAGCAGATGCAGACGGTAGCTGGTACCCCAGCACCTGGGAAGCTGAGGCAGGATTGCTATGAGTTGGAGACTAGTTTGAACCAGTGGAACAGGTTACAAGTACCTGACTACTGTGTCAGGACCAGGATCCCTAGGGAATAAGAAAAGTCTCTGAGGATAGAGGAGACCCTCCCCTAAAGATGCCTCTCAAGGCCTGTGTTCCTGGCTGTGTGCTATTTCACTGTGATCTCTCCTGAACCCCCCACCCGTCCACCACATTCTCAATTAGAGCCTTGGGCTTTTGGGGGATGACATCACTTGCTACCCCTTGGAGACCGAGACTATGGTCCTCCCCTCACCCACAGGCATCTCATCGCCGGTGAAGAAGACCGAGATGGACAAATCTCCGTTCAACAGCCCATCCCCCCAGGACTCTCCCCGGCTCTCCAGCTTCACGCAGCACCACAGGCCTGTCATTGCGGTGCACAGCGGTGAGTGTCATCCAGGCTACGACGCGTGACCGCCACCGGCATGGCCACAGAAGTTCTGCCAACTCTCCAGCTTTGGTCCTATTACTGTAACCTTCCAGCTAGAAAGGAAAAATTAGCATGGTGTGGTGGAAATGGCCTGAACTGGGGTGGGGCAGGCTGTAGGAAGTCCCCTGTCACCTGTCGAGCAACCTGGCTAGGTTGGGGTCAGCTGACTGTGGCCCTCCTGCTGCTTGTTCATATACAGTTCGATGGGCACCTGGTCCCAAGCAGCCTCTTCATTAACTCCAGCTGTTTGCTCACCATATTGATAAAGCCATCTGCGGGAAGACACACATGTGACCATCTGCCTGGGGCCAGAATGTGGTGACCACCAGAGAGAGGGGACTTGGCCGTGTTATGACACAGGCACGAACAGGAAAGACGCCTTGCGGTGTGAGGGGCCTTTGAGAGACCCAGACGCACAGTGTGGGCACTGTGACAGGAAGTGTCTAGAACTAGGGGGCTCTGGAGATAGGAAGTAGAATTATGGGGGGTGTGGAAGGGGCAGGGCGTTTGTCATAGTGTAATGCTAGGAAGATAGTAGAGATTATAATGTTGAATACTTGGTTTTAAGGGTCTCACTTTGTAGCCCAGGCTGGCCTTGAACTCACAGCAGTCCTCCTGCCTCAGCCTCCTGTGGTTCTGCGTGCCACCTGCTGCACCCGTGACCTGTGTTTTCCTTTTTGTGTCTTTTTTTACTTTTTATTGTCTGGTTCTCTGTGGTAAACGATTTTAGGACACAGGCTCCACTCACCTGTCATGTGCTCTCCTGGGGACCACAGTGGTGTCCCTTCAAGAGCTGAAGTTCAACCCAGACTGGGCATCATGAGGGTTTGAGGTCCCATTGACCCCATAACCACCCTGCGCCTCTCTCCACAGGGATTGCACGGAGTCCCCACCCATCCTCAGCCCTGCACTTCCCCGCAACATCCATCCTGCCACAGCCGGCTTCCACCTACTTCCCCCACACGGCCATCCGATACCCACCACATCTCAACCCCCAGGACCCACTCAAGGATCTGGTGTCCCTGGCCTGCGACCCAGCCACTCAGCAGCCTGGACCGGTGAGTGGCCGATGTGGTCTCGGCTCACACATTCTTAGGGTTAGCATAATCCCCCTCTGCTGTAGTTGGAGGTACAGTGGAGCCTGGGGGGGCAGGAGCTATCACCTTGTGCAGCCTGATGACTACAGGGGATCCAGGCACTGAACCCCAATCCCACGAGCTCGTAAAATCCAAGCCCAAAGGGCATCAGCGTTGGTTTGTGTGAAACACAAAACATGTCAGAGATTCATATTTGGGAGACTGAGGCGGAGGATTGCTTTTAGTCTGAGGCCACTCAGGCTGTGTGGTGACAGAAAGACATGTGGGACTTGGGGCTCTCGGTTTTGGGAAAGATGGGTGCGAAGTGCCACTGACTGAAAGGGCCTGTGGGTGCGGGTGGCTCAGAGGCACATCTGAGCAGGTGTACCCAGCATGTCCCAAATGCCAACTGACTTTGGGGCCTGCAGCCTCCCAGACCTGATGTTCCTAGCACCCATAAGTCATCAGTCCCCGTACTGGCTGTGGTGGAAACGCACCTTTCCAAACAGCTCACATCCTGCGTGACCTTGGGCAAATGTCTCTCCCTCTCTGTGCCTCAGTTTATATACCTGTAATAAGTCAGTCTGTAGAAATCCCCCAGTGAGGGGCTAGGGGCGTGGTCAGGGTGGAGCCCCACCTAGAATCCTCCAGTGAGGGGCTGGAGCGTGGTCAGGGTGGGACCTCTGCTTGGTCTACTGCAGGAACTTAGCAGTGGCACTGTCTCCTTCCCCTTTGGGGCTTTATTGCTAGCCACTCTGCCTTTCCTACTTCCCCAGCTCTCCTCATCCTTTTCTGCCCCTGGTCTGTGTGATTCTTTGTCCCTGGGTGCTGAGGTTTTGACCCCAGATAAGATGTGGCCGAGACAGGTATGAGAAGCAAGGTGTGGAGGCACAGGACTTTCATCCTGACACACAGAGGGCTGAGGCCAGAGGATGACTGTAGGTTCAAGTCTAGTCTGGGCTACAGAGAGATTCTTCTCAGAAAAGAACACCACAAGCCAACTAGATGATAAATAGATCTGTGCAAACACTCCACCCAACCCTACACTCTCTACAAGGGGAATCAATAAATAAAGTGTCCTTAATAATTGATGGTGCCCTATGCGGGACACTGCCAGTCTGGCCGCGACTAGTCCTGAATTATGCACAGCAGCCTCTGATTATTAATATTTTATTCGCTGCCCTAGCCCAAGGCTGATACCTCACCTTCCCTACCACATAGGAACCAGCCAGGATCCCCAACACCCCAGGGTTACACCCTTGGGAGAACCATGAGGGCCTACTACTGGGTACGAAGGGAAGGCTGTGTGACCCCCGGGGAGCAGACACCCTTTCTGGTCCCGGTGCCCTAGTGCTAATGGGCTCTGGTCTCTCTCCTCCCCACAGCCTGCTCTCCGCCCGGCACGTCCCCTGCAAACCGTCCCTTTGTGGGATTAGGACGGAGGGATCCTCTTGCAGGACAGGTAGGGGCCGAGAGGCCGGCTGGGGGGTGGGGGGCGGGGCAGAGGGGCCGGCCGGGGGGTCAGGGACAGTCCTGCTGGCCATAGCCCCCAGGGACACACCCAAGCCAGCCTCTCGCTCCTGACCTAGGCCTTGAGCCTACCCTGTGGGTGTGAGGTCTCCCTCCACCCTGTCTGCCTTCAGGACCTCTGAGGCAGAGCACCCAGGGCTGCGGGGCACATATTTGGGGAACCTGAGGCTCAGAGAGGAGAGACAAACAGCCCAGGGTCACACAGCGCACTGCAGGTCGGGACATCCCCAGCTGCAGCCCCATCCCAGTTCTCCAAGCTAGAGTGTCCAGAGTGGGAGGCAGAGGCAGGAAGTTTTAGGGTGCAAGAAGAGGCTCAGAGAGGGCAGGCAAGTGTCTATGGTTGCACAGTGACGTGAAGTCATCTCCATCCTCACGTTGCTCCACAGCTGCCTTGGTACGCTCTATAGCTGTCCAGGTTCCTTTTGGTGGCTCAGGGAGCCCTGAATGTGACTGCAAGAGACTAGACAGCCTGTCCCAGCTATGTCATTCCTTCTGAACCTGCCTCTTCCACAGGCCTCAACCATCTCCCCGCAGCTCCCAGAACCACCCCCACCATCTTTATAGTAGCTCAGTAGGTCATTGGCCCATCCACCTGGTCACACAGGCCATGGCCTCTGTCTCACTCCTTCATGGGTCCAGAATGCACTCTGACAGATTGATGGCTCCCTCCGCCTTCTCCTCTGGGTCAGGGCATCCAGGGCCAAGGTGGTTAGCCATTGCTGGCTAAAGACGGAGCACAGTGACCCAGTGACCAGGCCTGGCCCACAGAGGATGCGGCCACACTGTGTGGGCTAGACAAGGGCGAGCAGGCCTAGCAGAATGCAGGTCTCACCCCAGGAACACTAGCAAGCCAGGGAAGGCTGTGAGGGGGGCGGAACTTCCTGACAAGATCCGCACCCCCACCAGGGAAATTAGGAGGCTGCATGGCTCCCCTCCTCTAGGCCCCTGCCTCAGCTCATTCAGCCCAGTCAGCACTTCCAGGCTGTCTACATTGTTATTCCTGGCTCGGGCTTCCTTGGCAGCCTGGCTCCCTCCCTGGCCCCCCCATCTGCACACTGAGACCATGGTCGTCCCCCCACCGCAGGCCCCTTCATATCTGAGCACACAAATAACTAAGGAGCTGAGGCTCTGGCTGCCTCCCACTGCCTCGGTCTCCCCCTCTGCCGGCTTGGCAGACTGGGGGTCCCTAGGGAGGCAGAGGCGGAGGCCATGGTCCAGCACCAGGCCAGGGTCACACCCCGGCCTGTCTGGTTGCCAACGGAAACCAGACATGAAGTAAGGGACACGGGAGCCTGAACTTGGCTGGGCGAGGCTGAGAGAGGCGCTGCCCCTCAGACCACCCTGTCCCGCCCCCTCGCAGACAGCCCCTGGCTTGTGCTCTCAGGCTCTAGGCTGGGACCCCCCCCCGCGCTGTGGTGATTGGGAGGACTTTGCCACAGGCTAGCCCTGATTTTCATGATAGTGGTCACTGATAGCCCAGGGACCTTGGAGAGGACAGAAGAAAATCTGAAGCCAGACCAGTCCAAGCTTGTTCTTGTCTATCCTCTGGGCCCACCCGGCAGCTTCATGGCTGCTGGGGCAGGAGCATGACTGCTGAAAAGCCAAGCCCACTGTGGCAGTACAGGACATCCTACTGACACTAGGGAAACCGAGGTGGGAGGACCATCTCTACCCAAGACCATCCTGGGTACACAGTGAGTTCTAGGCTAGCCTGGCCTAATACTGAGCCACAGATAGAGCCACCCATATGTGCCCCTTTCGCAGTCTCCACAGTGTGTGTGAGGGTCGAATTAGCAAAGCAAACAGGAGTGTCTCGGCCACCCACGCACCTAATGTGGCCATACGGAGTCTCTGACATCACATGGGACATCCTTAGGCCAAGTCTCTGCAAGAGACTTATTATGTGAAGTCCCTGATAGCACATGGGTGCTACACCGAGTATCTGATGTCACCAGGATGGAGAACTGAGTCCCTGATGTTGCGTAGGATGTACTTATGCTGAGTCCTGTCGTCACGGGCAAACTTACACCAAGTTCCTAAAAATCACACATCACAGGGACATACGCCAAGTCCCTGACCAGCGGTTGTAGTTACCTCTGAAAGGGGCAGGCGGGTGGAGGTGGAGGCCATAGGCCAGCGTCACACTTGGTATTATGGTCTGCATTCAGGGGTCTGGAGTGCAGTGGGGGGTGGAAGGAGGCAGCCTGCTCCTGACACCCCATTTCTCTCTCTCCCTGTCTCCTCGGACCACACAGTCCTGGTACCTGGGATAGCAGAGTTCGCCATCCCACGCCTCTATCGCGGGGAGGGGGAGTTCCAGAGGTGATGGCCCCCGCCTGCATTTTCAGTGGAAACTTAGAACGAGCGAGAAGCTCCCTGCTGACTCCCAGCACGACAGAAAAGACAGACACACAGGAGGAGAAAAGGACAAAAGACAAACAGGAAAAAAAAGAAAGAACCTTCCCAACCAAGATGACAAAAGGTGGGAGCTGCGGGTCTCTGTGGCACCTGCTGCTGACGGACTGGCTGCCTGCTGCCCTTCTGCGCCCAAGGACCCTGCCATCACCCCCAGACCAGACGAGCCTGGCCTGGCACCCACACCCAGCATCAACAGATGGACAGAGTGTCCGGGGTGGGCCACCCAGCCAAGCCACCTATCCCCAGACCCCTGCCGCCAGCCACCAGCACCAGCCTCGGGGACCTCCGCTGGTGGTCCCCACCGACGGTGTTTGCCAAAGACAGGGTGCTGGAGGCAGTGCTGGCAGAGGAGGTGGACGCAACCCCCGGCGCGGGCAGCAGAGGCCTGGAGAGCACACGGAGCCGCCCAGCACTGGCCCTGCTGGGGACAAACATGCCACAGGTACTTTGGGACCCCCGGGAGGGTCCTGTGTCAGCCTCTGCCTCAGCCCTCTGGTCCCCTTTCCTTGAGGACCTCGTTTGGAAGGACACATCTCTATGCAATTTGTCCCCAGCCCCACCCCGGCATGAGAGGCCTCGCAGCTCCCCCCCCCCCGGCCTCCTCCTCTCACACATGGGAAGTATCAGCACTTTGAGAAACAGAGGTGGGGGAGCAGGGACCCCCATGCCGAGGACCCCGGAGGCGGGAGGTGCCACTAAGTGCCTAACCCCTCCGCCCACCCGCCGACCCCCTCATCCATCAGGGACACAGAGTGGCCGGGGCACCCCCACCCTCATCCCCGCCTACCCCAGCTCCTCATCGCCGCCGTACCCTCCAAGCTAGAGAGATGGGACCCCAGGAGTAGAGCTGGGTATCCCCAAACCCAGACTGGGGCCGTGTGCTGTCCCCCTACACTTCTGCCAGTGCCTTACTTCCTGGAGACCCACCCTGGGGTGCCCCACTGCAGGGGATGCCCTCTTTGCACTTTGATCCCCTGATGACATGGGGCCCGGCACAGGGACCAAGAAGGCTGGTGGAAGTGCACTCGGACCCAGGTGGGAGGGCTCTGTGAGTGATGGGGAGACTGAGTGGTGGGTTCCCCATCTGCTATGCGGACTTCACTGACCTAACAAAAGAACACTAAAACAGGGGCACGATGTCCGTGCCCCAACCCTGCTCTGTAGCTCCCATCCACACCCACCCGGGTCCCCATCTCCGGTGGACTGCCCTGGTAGTGGAAGTTGGGTTTTTAGGGTCACTGAACCCACAAAGGCTCCTCTTCCCCAATGCCCCATCTTGGCCTTGTCATGCCTGTGTCCCTTCCCTGCCTACGGAGGCCGCAAGCCATCACCCCAGCAGAGCCCCAGGGCCAGGCCTCATCCACCCACTGTCCTCCCGGGCTTGAGGTGAGGCCACTTGAACGTACCAAGCCCCCCCAAGACATTTCCCCAACCTTTGAGGCCTCGAACCCCCACCCACCTGTCTATCTGTCCTCAGGGACCCTCTAGCAGGGGGGACCATTGGGGACATCGCGGGGGTCACTGTCCAGATGTGGGACTTGGGCCAGTGGGTGTGGAACAGGTTATACCCAGGGTGGACCTGGTCAGTCCCCTCTGACCCCCCCCAAGCCAGCCAGTCGGGTCCCCCAGGGGTCAGGACAAAACCAACTATTTACGTAACTGCATGGTGCTTAAGGCCCCCCACCCCCGCGACACCCAAGAGTCCCCCGGGGCTGCTGCGTGCATGACAGCTCCACCCGGTCTGTCCCACCCGCCCAAGCCCCTCACCGCCTCTACTAAAAAAGGAAAAAAAGGATACACAATATATATATATATATATATATATACATGTGTACATATATACATATATATATATATCTCCTTACCAAAAAAAATTATTTCTGAATTTGCACGAACTTTTTACCACAACATGTGCCTTGCTCTCCCGAGGACAAGTATTAACTTTTAAATAATATCCGCGCACACAGTCGCATGCCCTGCACGCATAGTTACAAACAGACAAGCGATTACATGAAATAAAAAATAAAATCCAAAAGGGTGGTATTTCTATTTGTAAAAGAAATCAAAAGAAGAAAGAAAAATAATTTTATAAAAGAGAATAAAAAGGCTGGGCGTGGTGGCACACGCCTGTGATCCCAGCTCTTGGGAAGCTGAGGCAGGAGGATGGCTGTGGGCTCCAGGTTCAGCCTGTGCTGTTACAGAGTGAGATGCTGCCTCAAGAAAAAGGAAGGAAGTAACCAAAAAATACAAACAAACAAGAAAAATAATACTATTAAGGAAGTCACAATATTGGCTATGGTTTGTGACCCCGCCCCACCCACCTCAGCCCTGCCCTTACCCTCACCCTGCATTGGGGGAAGGGACTCCCTGGTGCTCATTCCCTGCCACCCCAGCCCTGAGGGGGCCCAGAGTCCCCTACCTGGGGATGAGACTCTCAGGCCCTTCCCCACCAACCCTCCTACCCAAGGATAACTGGGGGAGGGGGGAGGGGGGTGGCATCCCGTCTTCCAGCCAACCCACAAAGCTGAGTATATGCAATATCTGTCTGTCTTTGGGTCCAGCTCAGCTGTGGGGCGTCCCGGCAGGAGCAGCGGGGACACAGCAGTCTCCATCCTGCCACTGGGCAGGCCGTTGTCATGTCCGTGATTTCAGCTTTTCTTTTTCTGTTCCTTTTTGGTTTTGTTGTTTGTGGTTACCTTTGGGTTTTTGATTGTTTTTCTGTCTTCTGTTTACTCTTAAACTTCACCAAAGCTGAGACAATAGCCAGGGGCTAGCAGGGCAAACAGGGGTCCCAGCTCTAAGCCATCCCCCTGCCTCTGACTCCCCACCAGGCAGTGGGAGACCCCAGCCCACCTCACCGCCCACCCTGGCCTGGGCAGGGCCTGTCTGTCAGTTAACCCTGTGGCTGGCTTCTGGCTTTTAATTTTGTCCTTCCCCAGCCTGTGCCCTCCACCCCCAGAAAGTAGGAAATCCACAGGATGACAGGAAGAGACGGTGCCATCACCCCTAGGGAACCATCAACACGAGGGGCAGTGGATGAGGCAGTGGATGGAATGTGCCTGGTGGCAGGTTGCAGGGACTGCTCAGTACCCCCATTTCTCAGAAGATCTCCAATTCCCACCCAGGTACCTGGGCCCCCACACTGGTCCTCAGATGGTGACTTTAGGTGGGATGGAACGTTAGGAATTTTGGCTTATTTTTCGTAAGTAAAACATTTTCAAACCTGTCCCCTCCTTAGGCCACCAGCCTTGCTTGCTCATCCCCTAACCAGTATCATGTGCTGGTGAAGCCCCCACAGTATATCACTTGGGGTCTAGTGTATGACCTTAGAAGACATCTGGGGTCCTGAGCCCTGAGGTCTTGAGCTTGATAATCAGAAATGTCCATTGTGTCGGGAATGACATCAGGAGGGTGGGCTTCTCCCAGTTCCCCTCAAAGACAGAGCCAGGGTCACCTCACTCCCTTCAGGGCCTTCTGTGTGTTCCCAGGCAAGACACCCCAGGCCACCAGCAAATGTCCTGGCCAGTGGGCAGGTCAGCCTTCCCCACTACCTGGCCTGGACAGGCCAGTGCTGCATATGTACATAGACATGCATTTATTTGGGAGCTTGTCAATCCCCTTCAGTGCTGAGCACAGTAGCTCAGTCCCTCTGTTCTGATTGTCCCCCAAATGCTGAGTGGTCCCTTTTCCTCCTGGGCACTGGCTGCCAGGTCCAACCACTTATTTTCCTCACTGATTGTTTTGTTATCTTGAGACAGGAGGGTCTAGCCAGGTAGCCCAGGTTGGCCTCTAACTCATGGCGATCCTCCTGCCTCCATTTCCCAATTGTTCTGATGACAGGTGTGTACTGCCATTCCTGATTCCCTGCCCCCGCCCAGGCCTCAGATCCCACTTGTCAGTGACTGTCCTCTCCCTTCCATCCATCTGTCCTGTCCGACAGGCACCAGTCATCCATCACAGGGCTGAGGTGGGAGGACTCACACAGCAAGTCCCCGATCTTGTAGCCATGATACCAAACCGTCATTTCCCGATCAGTGCCTCATACATCTGATGGTGCAGTGTTGGGGTCCTCCCATGCCCCCCCTTAGTCCCCACTCCTGTTCCCTTTGGACCTGGAGAGGACTCAGCAGGTGTGCTGGGAGGGAGGAAGGCACATACACTCAAGCCACCACCCTCCCTAAGCACCCAGCCTTGCTACCCCAGCTTGGAGGACCCAGTTGGATACCCCCAAAACTTCACAACCCATCCAACCTCAGATCCCAGCCAGGCAGCCATGTCCCCACAAAAAGAATTCCCTTTGAGTCTGAGGTCCCCAGTGTGAGCGCCCCCATGTCCCCTACATCGCCTGGACAAGCGATGGTTTGAAGGATTAGACAGGGTGGAGCGCATGGCACTCACAGGTTGCAGGTTGCAGCAGGGAGCATGGGGGCTGTTTCTCTCTCTTAACTTTCTCTCTCCCCTGACCCCGCCCCTTGTTTTCTGGGTGGTAAGGCTGGCCATTTCATTTTCCTGCCAAGATCTTTTGGTTTTACTTTGAGATTTTTGTTTCCTTTCAACCATTTTGTATTTTACTCCTGGGTTGTTACATCTCTGACCTTCAGCTTTTTATAAATGCGCCTGCGTGGCCTGTGGTGCCCTCTCCGCTGTCCTCCCTAAGCAAGTGGGAGTCTGGATGGAGAACAGAGGGCACCCTGGCCCAGCTTGCTCCATCGCCCATGCCCACAGCAGACTCCGGTCATAGCCTCATATATTACAAACTCATTTTGGTTTCTGGTTTTTTGTTTTGTTTTGTGGATGCGCCTAAGCACCATTGTCTGCCTGCTGTTCTGTTTCTCCCTATGCAAAAAAAAAAAAAAAAAGAGAAAAAAGAAAGAAAAAGAAAAAAGTGAAGGGGGGTTCATAAAAGATTCAATAAAAGCCAAAAAAATAAATAAAAGAAAGAAAAAATGTAAAAAAAATAATAAACAAGCTTAAGCTTCAACTGTTTCAGACTGTCCTGGGTCTTCCTTTCTGCGTGGTTGGATCAGGAGGGGATGGGTTATCCCCAGCCCCACACCCTGTACACAGGCTGTGCCTTCTGCCCACAGCACTGGACTGTGCTCATAAGTCCAGGCCCACTATGTAGCCTCTCCTCTCTCTCCCCTGCACTTCCCACTACGGGACCTGCTCACCCAAACACTGGGAAACAGGCTTCTAATTCCCCACGTGTCCAGCTCCACCATAGACCTGGATTCCTCCACCAAAGCCTAAGGTGGCTCAGGCCTGTCTAGAGGCAGGAAGATCAGGAGTTCAAGGTCATCTCTGACTTAATAGAGAATTTGAGGCCGATCTGGGCCTTGTCTAAAGCAAAGAGCTGGGGTCCCCTGTGACCTTTAGGCTCTCCTACTTCTGTGGGAGGCTAAAGGGAAAGTGTCCTAGGACTCTGCCTCCTGATCACTGCTGAACAAAGGACTTTAGAGCGGTTGAAGCACTCCACACAGCATAGCGGAGGAGTCCAGGTGAACCTGAAAGCTTCACAAGAACCTACTAGGTGCCTCAACTGACAGTGCACCTAGGCCCGGCTCCTTGGTGGCCCAGGACCCTGCTCTGGGCTCTCGCCTCCTAAGCCTAAACAAAGGGACCATCAAGAACAGTAGGGTCTTTATTAAGTGAAGAGGCTGTAAGGACGTATCCCCCAAAAACAGCCTCCCCTGATTACATGAAGCAAAAGCCCCCTCGGAAAACTGTCCTCAGAAAGAACTAGATGACCATGGGAGAAGAGAGACCCTGGCTGAGAAAGTATGGGCCACAGGGCATCCCTTCCAAACACAAATTCCACTAGAGGGCTCAAGGTCTTCCAGAAGCTGCACAGGGGCTCAGGGCCATCGGAAAAGAGGAAGGGCACAGTCAGGCGATGCTTGCCTAAAGGGGTAGCGTAGCTGTGCCAGAAGATGGCTGAGGATTGGAGAGCAGAGGCGAGGGAGAGGGCACAAGCTGATGATGAGGGTGTGTATGCGGTGGGTGACAGAAGGACACATGACAGGCAGAGCTGGCTTCCTTATTTGAAGATAGTTTTGAGATCCAGGTGATACCAGTCTGGATTCTCGTGGCGGCTGGGACTGTGGTATGAAGGGGCTCCTCCAGGCTGCAGGAGGCTTCACAAGACTGTTTTCTTGCATCTCTCGTCATCTGAGGATTCCTTCTCCTCCAACTCCAAGCCCTCGTTGCTGTGACCACCCTTCTTATTCACCTGCTTTTTCTGCTTCTTCTTGTCTATTTTACTGTGGGGTTCAGGGACCACAATGAGAGCCTGTCACTGCTCATGGGATCAAAGGGTCAGACACAGTCTCCAGGGCTGCAGTGACCTCAGGGTAACCCATTAGGAAAGGAAACATGAACTCCATAGAGAGAGATGGGTGATGGATGGATGGGTTGGTGGGTGGATGGGTGGATGGATGGATGGATGAGTGGGTAGATGGATGGGTAGATGGATGGATGGGTGGATGGGTGGGTGGATGGATGGGGGTGGATGGATGGATGGATGGGTGGGTGGGTGGATGGATGGATGGATGGGTGGATGGATGAATGGATGGATGGGTGGGTGGGTGAATGGACAGATGGATGGACAGATGGACAGATGCATGCATGCATGCATGGACAGATGCATGGATGGATGGATGGATGAATGATTCAGTGCATGAGTTGATGGTTTGTTGGAAAGGTGTGTGTTTGGGTAGATGGTTGGAGTGATGGAAATTGTGCAGAAGGAATTGTGTTGTACAGTGGGCACACAGCCATGTGCTTGGCAGCGGTCTGGGCACAGTGCCCCTGTAAGCTTCTCACTCCTCCCTTCCCCAGAAATCACTCAGGATCACAGGGCTCTTCTGCCTGTTCCAGCTCTTTGCCCTGCTTTTCTTCCTCTCCTGGATCCAGAGCTTGCATTAGGGATTCCTGTACAGGAGCCGACTTGCTTGGCACTATTCCCACCCCAGCTGACCTCCCAACACTATCTGGTTGAGTGTGATCACCCACAGGGTACCTTGGCTCCATGTACTCGTTCATACGGGGCTCCATTCTGACTCTGATCTCTTCATCATCTGGTCTGCACACATAAAAGGACAGGTTTATGTGAAAGCTGTAAGCTGTTCTTTGCCTCCGCGCACCCTCCTGAAGTCATGAACTCCATAAATCAGGAGGGATGAACAGGATGGGAAGCAAGGCAACTTCCAGGCTGACCTGGGAGGGACCAAGAGGGTTCAGAGGCCACCGGCAGCGCTGGGTGGGCAGGGTTCAGTCCTCACCTGGGTTTAGAGCACCAGACACGGTTGACCAGCATGAGGACGAAGACTATGAACAGGAAGCCTACAACTGCGGCCAGGCCCACCAGCCAGGGTTTCAGGCGGCGCTCTGAGGCTGTGGAGAGGGGAAGGGGTCAGCAAGAGAAAGGCGGGGCCCGTGAGGAGGGTCCTGTGGAAGAGGAGGGCCTGTGGGACTGGGAAGGCCTTAATGGAAGGATCAGTTCCCAGAGGGCAGGGCTTAGAAAAGTCAGGATGAGGTGGGACTCAGAAAGAATGGGCACCAACAGCTCTCAGGGGCCTCGGAGGCGGGGCTAGTGAGGAAGGCGGGGCCACGCAGGGAAAAGAGAGGGCTTCTGGCGGGTGGGGCTCTTAGAGAAACGACTTGGGGCGCTCTCATAGCCACCCTGAAGGGGCTCAGAGGACCAGCTTGCAAAGTGCCATGGCCTCAGCTTGGGGCTCTCAGAGAGGAGATAAGGGTACTAGAACATGGGCCCTGGGGAACACCCATCTCTGCCGGGGCCCTTCACACTTTCTCTTCTTCCTATGCCCTCTCTGTGCCTCAGTTTCTCCTAGTGGAGAACCCAGCCCCAACCCTAGTTCCCTATCACCTCCCAGGGTGGTCTCGGCACCCCAATCCTACCCTGCTGGGCCTCGGCGGGTGCCAGGAGTAGTGCGGCCAGGAGGAGCAGCCTGCCCAGGGTGTCCATAGCCAACTTCTGCGGACAGGTCGGCGTCCAGCTGCGGGTGTGAACGGCCAGAGGCCTGGGTGGGGTTAAGACAGGGGGGGGGGAGAAGGGGGCGGAGAACCTGCCACCTGTGGCCTGGCCACCTGTGGCCTGGCCTTCTGTGCCTGTCTGACTGGGCCTCAGGCCCCCAGGCCCTGGAGGGCAGAGTCTGAGGCTGGTTTAACATTAACCTGGACTGTCCCTTCCCCCGCACCTTCCATCCTGCCCTGGAAACGGCAGCCCTGCGCCAGCCACAGGTGACAGGTCCCCAGAATCCCCTGACAGAGGTCAGGCCGCATCAACATGATCTCCCACGCCCTCACAAGTGCATAAACCAGGTGTGGCAGTCAGGCTTGTGGCTGGAAAAGCTTTGCAGTTCCAGGTCTGGCAAGTCTGAGCGACAGCATCGCTAGCTCCGTCAGAACCAGGCCTGGGACCCTCAAGGTCATGGCAGAGCCGCCTGCCTGCTGAGCATCCGGGAATCTGGACCCCGATGTACCCGCTCCTCTCCTGCTCTCAACCTTGGGCCTCAAGCTGATCAGATAGTGAGCCCCACCTGGGCAAAGGGGCACCCCACCCAGGAGCGGCACAGGGGCAGCCACAGCCTGGGCACGTGAAAAAAGATCCTAAAGAAACAGAGCTTTGGTGCCATAGGTCTGTCATCCCTATACATGGGAAGCCTGTGGCAGGAGGATGGCTCTCTCCAGGCCTAGCCTGGGCTCCAGAGAAGAAATTGTGCTGGGGCCGCAATCACAGGTCACAAGCTTTCTCCCAGAATGCACTAGGCCCTAGATACCATCCTCAGTGCCCCAGAAGCCAGGAGAGGTGGCATAGGCCTTCCAGCTCCAACTTAGAGGTAGAGCCATG
>JAQHUG010000491.1:582924-594405 GCA_028555095.1 Dicrostonyx torquatus | reverse complement strand
ACAGGAGTAAGATGGTATCTCAAAGTCGTTTTGATTTGCATTTCCCTGATGGCTAAGGAAGATGAACATGACCTTAAGTATCTTTTGGCCATTCGAATTTCTTCTGTTGAGAATTCTCTGTTCAGATCATTACGACGACCAATACCGACGGAGCATGCGCGAGGCTTCGGGGCGGGGCTCTACCGCCGGGGGCGTGACCAATGGTCTGGAACCATAAGAAAAGGTGGGTGAAAGAGGGGTTAGCAAGCAGCTCAGCAGGTGAGGGCGCTTGCAGCCAAACCCAATGATGAGAGTTCGATCTTGGCGGCCACAGGCTAAACAACGAACATCATAATGCTTGCAGTGAGATGCACATGAAATCGATGTTTAGAAATTTTGTTTTGTTTTGTTTTTTGAGACAGGTTTCTCTGTAGCTTTGGAGCCTGTCCTGGAACTAGCTCTGTAGACCAAGCTGGCCTCAAACTCACAGAGATCCGCCTGCCTCTGCCTCCCGAGTGCTGCCGCCACCACCACTGTGCGATGTTTAGAAATTTAAATACAAGGCTGGAGAGATGTCTCAGCAGTTAGAGACTGGCTGCTAGTGCAGAGGACAGAGGTTCCATTCCCAACACCACACGGTGTTGTGAGACGGTGCCTCACAACTGTCTGTAACTCTAGTTCCAGGGGATCTGACACCCTCAGACCAGTGCATATAAAATAAAATTATTTTAAAAATACATCATATGTGCGTGAAGATGCCATAATGAAGTTCATTATTACATAGTTATGTAAATTTAATCTATGATAATGACATTTTAAAAATAAAAGTGAAATGAAGGCAAGATTAAAATACACTATATATTGATCAAAATGCCCTCAGTTAGGCCGTTATTATATGGGCTGTATGATATATTAAATAAATATGGAAAACAGAAATGTGAGTACATATGATGAAGATACACAATGTATATTTGTGGACGTGCCCAAAAAAGTTAAAATAAAATGAACACTAAACTGGGAATGAATCATTTTAAAACATTTCATAGTCAGACAGTGGTGGTGCATGCTTTTGATTCCAGCACTCAGAAGGCAGAGGCAGGGGGATCTCTTGAGTTCAAGGCCAGCCTGGTTTACAGGGTGAGTTCCAGGACAGCCAGGGATACACAGAGAAACTCTGTCTCAAAACAAAGAAAAACTAAATAAACAAAACAAAATTAAAAAGTGAAAACCAGTGCTACTCCTTCATCGAGATATTGACTCATCTGTCAGTCTCCTGTGGAAGGCAGGACACTGAGCTGGCGCTCCTGGTTCAGTCCAGCTGCACCATCTGATTGAATTTCCTCTCAAGATTATGGTTTTTTAGACCAGCTTTTGCTCTCAGTCTGGGGTTGGCCTCCTGAGTACAGGAACCACTGAACATCACCATCTACCCCCTGAGGACTCAGAAAGTTGGCTCTCAGAGTGACATGGTGTATGTGGAGACAGGGGCAGGAGAAGGGTCAGCCAGCCTGGTCTAAAGGGTGAGCCCCAGGCTGAGTGAGAAACCCTGCGTTCAAACATGATGGAGAGCATTGAGGAACACGCCTTAGCTTTTACGGGGAAAAAATAAACAACAAACATGGCTGCTGATGCTGACTGCATCGTCATTCTTGGACTGTTTGCCACAGCTCAACTCATGTTTACATGAAGCTTCTAGAAGGGCTGGGCAGAGGGGGGCCTGCAGCGGGTCACAGGGTGGGGTGATGCCAGGTGTGATCTGGACCTCAGAACAGCAGAGGGGAAGCGGCGGGCCCAGGGGTGCAGGAAGCAGATATGGCTTCAGAAGGAGGCTGGTGCTCTGGTCACAGCTTGGCATGCTGCCCAGGCTGCGCTGGGAGGAACTGATACCAGGAAAAGCTGCACAGAACCCAGCAGCCATGACTTCCCTTCTGCAGCTTCTCCACCCAGAATTTAGCATCCCTGTGGCTGCAGGCCCACCTTCCTCTGCTTCACAGCTCTTGGTTAGCTAGCAGCCATTGGCTTGTGGCCTCATCACTCCTGTCTCTGTAAGACTGGGTTTTTGCCAGGTGGTGGTGGCACAGTCTTTAATCCCAACACTCATGAGGCAGAGGCAGGAAGATCCCTGAGTTTGAGGCCAGCATGGTCTACAGAGCTAATGCCAGGACAGGTTCCAAACCAAAGCTACACAGAGAAACCCTGTCTCAAAACATTAAAAAAAAGAAAATAGTGAGTTTTGTTTTTAAAGGGAGCCCATGGATCCTCCTGCCTCAGTGTCCCAGCTGTGAGATCAGAAGCCTGTGTCACTGTCACTGGCTGGTTTCGTGGGGTACTGTTTTATTTATCTTGTTACATTTATGGGTGGAACACAGATGTCCCTACCATGTGTGCCAAGAATCAGGCTCTGCACCTTTGCCTGCTGAGTCATCTCTCAGGCCCTTGACAGGAGTCTGAGCTCCCATCCTCACTTTAGCAGGGCAAACACTTTACCCACTGAGATATCTCCCACACCTCCTAATTTTTAATTTTTTTCAACTTTATTTTTTGACAAGAGAGACAGGTGGAGAAGGGGCTGTGCCCCTCTGAACCCCAGTGAGGCTATGAATTTACTGCCACCTGCCTTCCCACCCAGGTTCCAGGTGCCCCAGGCCCGGAGTGAGTGGTGATGTGTGGTGGCATCTTCTGTGCACCCCCAGAAGGTGCTGGCTTCTGTTACCACATTTGGCTATGTCTTGTCCAGACCCAGTAACCATGCTTTTCTGATTGGGTCCTTGGTCCAGTGTGCTGATTTAATCAATCCTAATTTAGGGGGCTGGAGTAATGAATGACTCAGTGGTTAAGAGCACTGACTGCTCTTCTAGAGGACCCGGGGTTCAATTCCCAACACCCACATGGAAGCTCACAACTGTCTTAACTCCAAGATCTGACACTCACACACAGACACACATGCAGGCAAAACACCAATGCACATAAAATAAATAAAAATAAATCGCTGGGCGGTGGTGGCGCATGCCTTTAATCCCAGCACTCGGGAGGCAGAGGCAGGCGGATCTCTGTGAGTTCGAGACCAGCCTGGGCTACAAGAGCTAGTTCCAGCGCAGGCTCCAAAGCCACAGAGAAACCCTGTCTCAAAAAACAAAATAAATAAATAAATAAATAAAATAAAAATAAATCATTTAATCTGGGTGGTGGTGGCACATAACTGTTGTATAAAACGAGGAGTGCGTGTTGTGTTCCCGGCACCCAGCTCCCAGTCCCTGCTCAGCTGCTGGTTGCTTGCTTATGCCCCGAATAACCACATGACAATTATATTCATTTAAACTCTGCCTGGCCCATCATCACCAGCCTCTTCTTGGCTAGCTCTTACATCATAAACTAACCCATTATAAAAGTCTGTATGTCACCATGAGGTCTCTCCCTGACCCCGTCTTCTTCCCAGCGTCCTCTTCTCTTTTCCCTGCCTATCTAAGTCCTGCCCTATCAAATGGCCCAGGCAGCTTCTTTATTTAACCAATCAAAGCACAGAAATAAAGATGGACCCTCCTACACATGCCTTTAATCCCAGCACTCGGGAGTCAGAGACAGATTAATCTCTGTGAGTTCAATGCCAGTCTGTTCTACAGAATGAGTTCCAAGACAGCCAGGGCTACACAGAGAAACCCTGTCTTGAAAAACAAACAAAAATTATTTAATAATAATATTAATAAAAAATTTAGGGCTGGAGAGACAGCTCAGTGTTTAAGAGCACTGGTTGCTCTTCCAGAGGAACTGGGTTTGGTTCCCAGCACCAACATGGCAGCTCGCAACTGTCTGTGATTTCATACAGACACATGTGCAGGCATAACACCAATGCACACAAAAATAAAAAAAATAAATTAAAAGAACGAGACAACAATAGCAAAGGTAGGTAGGTTGGCCCTGCTGGAAGTGTTGGGTGTGGCGTGCCGTGGCCCTGCCTGTCTGCTCAGTGTCACAGCAGAGCAGCACTGGTCCAAAGAGACACACTCGAGCAAACCAACATGTCAGGGTGGGAAACCTATTACAAAACCGAGGGCAAGGAAGAGGAAGAAGAGGAGGAGAGCCCTGACCCTGGTGGAGAAACCCTTGATTTTTCTGGTTGATGCCTCCAGGGCTGTTTGAATCTCAGGGAGAAGATGAAGTCACACCCTTTGATACGACCATCCAGTGTAGATCACCAGTAAGATCATAAGCAGCGACCGAGATCTCTTGGGAGTGGTGTTCCACAGTACCGAGAAAGACAAAAATTCAATTAATTTAAAAAATACTTATGTCTTACAAGATTTGGACAATCCAGGTGCTAAACATGTGTTAGAGCTTGACCAGTTTAAGGGACAACAGGGAAAAAAGTATTTCCAAGACACAATTGGCCATGGATCTGACTACTCCTTGATTGAAGACCTCTTCAGCGATGTCCACGTCTAGATGAGTAATAAGAGGATCATGCTATTCACCAATGCAGATGACCCTCACAGCAGTGACAGTGCCAAAACCAGCCGGGCCGTGACACTGGGATCTTCCTGGACTTTTTGTATCTGAAGAGTCGAGGGGGCTTTGACATCATCAGCATAGCTGAGGGTGAGGACCTTGGGGTTCACTTTGAGGAATCAAGCAAGCTGGAATATCTGCTAGGGAAGATTCGAGCCAAGGAAACCAGAAAGCAAGTACTGTCCAGGTTAAGGTTCAAGCTTGGTACAGATGTAGCGCTCATGGTGGGCATCTATAACTTGGTCCAGAAAGCTAACAAGCCTTTTCCAGTGAGGCTCTATCGAGAAACAAATGAGCCAGTGAAAACCAAGACTAGGACTTTTAATGTAAATACAGGCAGTCTGCTCCTGCCTAGTGATATCAAGTGGTCTCAGACCTATAGGAGTCATCAGATTTTGCTAGAGAAAGAGGAAACAGAAGAGCTGAAGCGGTTTGATGAGCCAGGTTTGATCCTCATGGGCTCTAAGCCCTGGGTAATGCTGAAGATGCACTACTACCTGAGACCCTCCCTGTTCGTGTACCCAGAGGAGTCCCCGGTAAACGGCAGCTCAACCTTGTTCAGTGCTCTGCTCACCAAGTGTCTGGAGAAGGAGGTCATAGCCGTGTGTAGGTACATGTACGGAAAGAATGTCCCCCTTATTTTGTGGCTTTGGTGCCACAGGAAGAGGAATGGACGATCAGAATATTCAGGTACCTCCAGCAGGCCTCCAGCTTGTCTTCCTTCCCTTTGATGACAACAAATGGAAGGTGCCCTTTACTGAGAAAGTGGTGGCCAACCCCGAGCAGACAAACAAGATGAAGGCTTCACATATAGGAGTGACAGTTTTGAGAACCCGGTGCTGCAGCACTACTTCCGGAACCTGGAAGCCCTCACTTTGGATATGATGGAGATCTGACACTGCCCAAGACTGAAGCCATGGAGAAAAGACTGGGTTCCCTCGTAGATGAGTTTAAGGAACTTGTCTCCCCCCCCAGGTTATGACTCTGAGGGCAAAACTGCCAAGAGAAAACAAGATGATGAAGGTTTTGCAAGTAGAAAGCTTAAGGTGGAGTTATCAGAAGAACTGAAGGCCCACTGTGCTAAGGGCACACTGGGCAAGCTCACTGTGCCTACACTGAAGGAGGTCTGCAAAGCCTATGGACTCAGGAGTGGAACTGCTAGACGCTCTCACCAGACACTTCCAGAAGTGAAGACCAGCTGTTGTGTCTCACCAAGGTGGCAGGTGTTTCTTAGCTGCAAAGAGCTGCCTGATAGAAATGCAAGGGACTTTATCATGGAGACTGTGGCCCTCCCACTCCGCTGTGCTGTGCCTTACACTACTATATGAATAAAGAGTTCTTAAAATTTAAAAAAAAGACAACAAAGGTATAGATTAGCAAACTTCAATACACTGTCAAAATATTTTTCAACTGCCGGGCGGTTGTGGCGCACGCCTTTAATCCCAGCACTCGGGAGGCAGAGGCAGGTGGATCTCTGTGAGTTTGAGGCCAGCCTGGTCTCCAAGAGCTAATTCCAGGATAGGCTGAAAGCTACAGAGAAACCCTGTCTTGAAAAACCAAAAAAAAAAAAAAAAACAAAATTTTTTCTACTATCTTAAAAAACCAAAATATGCTGGACAGTGGTGATGCATGCCTTTAATCCCAGCACTCGGGAGGCAGAGGCAGGTGGATCTCTGTAATTAGAGGCCAGCCTGATCTACAGAGTGAGTTCCAGGACAGGCTCCAAAGCTACAAAGAAACCCTTTCTTGAAAAAAAGAAAGAAAAACCAAAAAAAAAATTTAAATGTATTAGATTTTTTTCTTTTTTATTTTGTTATTTTCTTTTAAAGTGTTCTTTATTAGCCGGGTGGTGGTGGCACACGCCTTTAATCCCAGCACTCAGGAGGCGGAGGCAGGCGGATCTCTGTGAGTTTGAGACCAGCCTGATCTACAAGAGCTAGTTCCAGGACAGGCTGCAAAGCCACAGAGAAACCCTGTCGCGAAAAACCAAAAATAAATAAATAAATAAATAAATAAATAAATAAATAAATAAATAAATAAAAAGTTCTTTATTTTGTGTGTATGTGTCCACATGAGTTTATGTGGAACTCATACCAGCAGAGGCCGGAAGGGGGCGTTGGGTCCCCAGAACTGGAGTCACCGGCAGTTTAAAGCAAGCCAGGTCCTCTGCTGGGGCAGTCAGTACGCTAAAACCACTGAGCTCTCCCCCCCACTTTTTTTTTTGCAGCCCCCACCTTGATCTCCTGATCCTCCTGCCTCCACTCCCCCAGACCTGGGATGATAGGCATACTCCACCGTGCATTTTATTTTTTGGTGGGTTCTGTGCATAGGACCTCATGTTTGTTGGCAAACACACCCACCGAGCTGTATTTCTGATTGTTATTTATTCAACATTTGAGATCTCTAAATGCTCATGTGTGAGTTAGTGCCACAGCCCTCCTGTGGAGGTCAGCTGATGAGAAGCCCATTCTCTTCTTCTTCAGGAATATCTGGGAACCAGTCTCAGCATCACAGGTGTGGCAGCAGACACCTGTACCGCCTCCTTCATCACTTGCTAACTTTCCACCTAAGCCTTCCAGTCCCTGGCCCCCATGAATCCACTTCCCAACTCTGGACATTTCCTGTCATCAAGCCCAAATTGTGTGGTCCTTTGTGTCTGGCCCTGCTGCTGGACACAGAGTCCTTTGGGGTCCCTTTGTTTGATAAGCTTTCAGAGCTCTGTCGTTTTTCACGGCCAAGTGATGTTCCACTGCATGAATGGGGCTTGAAGCTCTCTCCTCCGCGGGTGGACACTCATGTTCGCGGTAGGAGGCTGTGGGTGGGTGACTGCGCCTCTGCTGGCCTGGTCCTGTGGCTTGGCTGTTCGGTGTTCTGCTGTCGGCCCCTCTCCTGTGTGGGCTGTGGATTTCACAACCTGCCCAGCAAGGAGAATGACCCATCTTACCCCAAAGCTTTGCAGCGTGATTCGCCTTGTTTTGGAACAGTGGTGAGGCGCCTGAATCCGAGACTGTGACGGCACTATGTGCTGAGCACTCCAAGGCCTTTGCGCAAACCTTTCCCCCTTTGCCCACTGAACTCAGCCCCCCAGCTCACCCTTTGCCCTATATGTCTTTTCTAACTTTTCAAAAATTCTATTTGTTTAGTGTGTGTGACTTAGTCAGGGGGAGGCATAGGTGTGTGTGTGGTCAGAAAGTCACAACCTGTAGGAGTTGGGTCTCCCTTCGCCAAGTGGGCTCCGGGTATTGAACTCAGGCCGTTTGTCTTGATCTCGCTGGCCCTAACCTATGTTTTTTTTGAAGCGGGACCTTCTTGAGCTTTGTTTCGAGTTGTCATCATTGTGGTTTCTGGGAGTACTCATTTAAGGCGCATAATAAAATTTTTTAGAGGCCGGGGTGGGGTGTTGTCACTTGCAGGTCATTCTAGCATTTCGGAAGCTGAGGCTGGTGGATTGTTTCCAGTTCGAGGTCAGCCTGGCTAGAGAGTGAAAAATCTCAAAAAATCAAAACAATACACAAATTCCTAGTGCGTGCACAGCAGCGTACGCGCGCCGTCCGTCGAGAGAATCAAAGTTTCGGGGTGACGCGTCCCCACTTCTTCCTCAAACAGGAGCCACGCCTTCCTCAGCACCGAGTCATCCGCGTTGTTTTCCATATTCCGCACCGGTCTCCAGTCTTCCTGGACCGCACTTCCGAGCGCGGTTGCCCCGGGCAACGCGTGCCGCCCCGCTTCCTGTATTGATTTGAATCCTAAAGGACGTCCCAGACTCCCGAGCTGCCCCGCGCTACGGCGCGCAGGCGTAGTTGTCCGCGGTGGGCGCAGGCCCGGCACGGAGTGGGCGTGCACAGGGGGCGTAGCTTTCAGACGCAGCGTGGTGGCTGTTCAGGGGGCGTGGCCCCGGAGGGGCGTTAGGTGCTCGAAGGGGCGCGGTTTCAGCTGAGGGCGTAGGGAATTGGAGGGTGCAGTGCGCGATGGGCGTGGCTATGAGCGTGGCTTCCTCGGGAAGACCCGGTGGCGTGGGGGCAGAGGGGCGTGTCCCGTTGCGCCTGCGTGTGGGGGCGTGGCCTAGGCGCGGGGATGCGCTCGGCGGCGGGGCCGGTCGCGGGCGCGCGCGCGGCCTGCGGGACAGACGGAGGGAGGGAGCCGGGTTGCCGCTGAGTGCCGCCATATTAGCGACCGCGGAGGCCGGGGGATTCCCGTGAACTGCGGTGGCGGGGTCTGGCGCAGCGGAGGGGCCTCGAGCGGGCGCGGTGTGTTCCTGGGCCCGGCGGGAACCTACGGGAACCGGCTGGCAACGGGAGCAAGGCAGGTGAGGACACAGGTGACTCGGGGACCCGCCCCCCAGGTCGACCCCTTCCTTCTCCGGGGCTCCCCCACATCGCAGCGACTTTCGGTTCTGGCCTCCACCCCGCCAGCTCGCCGCGTCTGTCAGAGCCCTGCATCCCCAGAGCCCCGCTCCCCCGGATGCAGGGCACCACCCGTGCTGCTTCCCGGACCCCGGAATGCAAACGCACCCTGCTCCTAGGACAGACCCTGCGTCACCCCAGCCCCGAGTCGCCTGTACTAGGCGACCTCGCCCTGTCCATCACAGCCCTTCTTCCCCAGAGCCCGCCTCTGAACCCGGCACTATCCAAATCCAGGGCATTCCACATGTTGCTACTTTAGACCCTAGGTCAGTCCCGGTGTCACCCCAACCTCTACCTCCGTGCACTCTCAAACCCGGGTCACCCCCGTTCTGCTCCCTCCAAAACCACACAACCCAGAAGAAGGCCTTCATCCCGGAGCCATCTGTCCTTAGTGACCTCGCCCTGTCCACTACAGCTCTCTTACCCTTTTGAGCTATATTACCCTAAATTTAGGGCATTGTCCTCCATGCTGCTCTCTCAGAACTCTACAGCTACAACCACTCCTCTGAACCCTGTTGACTTCCAAATCCAAATCCCCCTGCCTCAGAACTCCCTACACCCAAACTGAACCTGCAGATCTGAGTCAGCCTGGTAAAACCGTAGTCAGAGCCCAGGAGTCTCAGGTATAGCCTTCTGCAGGTGATGGGTCCCCCAGTGGGAGACTTAACCCAAAGCGTGAGGCAGTCTGTTTTTCCCCAAACCGACCACATGCCCTCTCATATCTGAACCTCCTCTCTGTGTCTCCAAATGCAAGCCCCAGCCTCTCCGTCTTCTATTCCTCACTCAAAGCCACCGTCCCCTCAGTTCACCTTGCCCACCCGTCTCCCATCTAAGCCTGATGGCAGCCCCGTATTCACCCCCTAGTTCAGAGCAGGTGAGAAGCAGGTCCCCTACCTGTTCATTCCCCTGGCCGCTGAACCCCAGTCCCAGCTCCTTCCAGCAGTCTGAATGAACATGAGTGCCCAGTGAGCAATCACCCAAAACAGATAAGACAGGGGGTTTGGTGGCTCCAGCTCTCATGGGGCTGGAATGACAGGTGTTACAAATATTTTGCTTGTTTGGTTTGTTGGTTGGTTGTTTAAGACAGGATTTCTCTGTGTAGCCCTGGCTGTCCTGGAACTTGCTCTGTAGACCAGTCTGGCCTCAAACTTAGAGACCTGCCTGCCTCTGCCTCCTGAGTGCTGGGATTAAAGCCCAGTATGTGCTGTAAATATTAATGGGGTTCCCCTAAGGATGTCTTCATGGTGGACTTGGTACTTGAGGAATTTAACTCAATATGTCTTGTGGATCGTCAGGTCTCGTAGCTTGTATCAAGAGTGTATTATCTTTGCCAATACTAGCCCTCTGCTTCCTCGTCCTAGAGGGTCGGGAGCTAGCTGTGCACTGCAAGAGTCCTGGTGTGTTTCATTTCCTGGTGCTGGACGTGCAGCCCAGGGCTTTTGCACATGCTATACAATAGCTCACCTCAGCCACACCCCAGCCCCTCACTCAGATTCTAGACAAAGGCTCCAGCCTGACCACGGTGCCTCCAGCCCCCAGCCTTTTTTTTTTTTTCTTAATGCGTGTATGTTTTTTTTTGTTTGTTTGTTTTTATTTTCATTTTATCTGTATGGATATTTTTCCTGCATGTATGTTTGAGTAGCATATTTCTGTCTGACAGAGACCAGAAGAGGGTGTCAGATCCCCTGGAACTGGAGTTACAGTTGTGAGTCACCTTGTGGGTGCTGGGAACTGAACCCAGGTGTTCTGGAAGAGCAGCCAGTGCTCTTAACCACCGAGCCGTCTCTCCAGCCCTAAGCTGTGTTTAGTTTTAGTGTGTGTACGTGTACGTGCTTGTGTGTGCTTGTCTATATGCATACTGTGTGCAGGCAATGCTCATGGAGGCCCAAGGGGGTGCCATGTCCTAGAACTGGAGTTACGGGTACTCATGTGGGTGCTGGGAACTAAACCTGGTCTCCTTGCATGTGATCTTTACCATTGAGCCATCTCTCTAGCCCCATTTAAATGTTTAATCCTTAAACATTTTTTTTGGTGCGAACATGTGCATATGGTATACATGTATGTTTGCACAGGTACACACAGGCAGAAGAGGATGTCACGGGCCCCACCCTGTCACTGTCTCCCTTATAGCCTGGACTTAGGCTGACAGCCAAGAAGCCTCAGCCATCCTCCTGCCTTGGTTGCTTGCCACACTGGGGTTGACATGCGTGTGTGTATTCAGCAGAGCCTGGCCTTTATGGAGGTCTTGGGATCTGAGCTGGGTCCTCACGTGTGCCACTCCCACAGCTATTCTTTTTTCTTTTGAGACAGGATCTCAGTAGGTTGTTTCAGCTGGCCTGGTACTGGCTGGCAATCCTCCTGTCTCAGCTGCCACAGTAGCTGGGACCATAGTTCTGTGCTTTCAGAAGCTTGGAAGGACCTGGGCTGTCCCTCTGCTCCTTCCTCCTTAGAAGTTTGAAGAGGCCTGTGGGTGTGGGCGGGAGGGCACAGGTCTTAGGAACCTGAGGCTGGAGGGTCGTGAGTTTGAGGTCTGTGTACAGTGGCACTGAGGATGCATGTTGGGGACACCTGTCCAGCAGAAGGCCTCTGTGTACAG
>JAQHUG010000491.1:556193-580902 GCA_028555095.1 Dicrostonyx torquatus | reverse complement strand
TTTTTTTGTATTTGTTGAGGTTTGTTTTGTTACCAAGTATGTGGTCAGTTTTTGAGAAGGTTCCATGAGGTGCTGAGAAGAAGGTATATTCTTTTCTGTTTGGATGGAATATTCTATAGATGTCTGTTAAGTCCATTTGAGTCATAACATCTGTTCCCTTATTTCTCTGTTCATTTTCTGTCTGGTTGACCTGTCCAGTGGTGAGAGGGGAGTGTTGAAGTCTCCCACTATTAGTGTGTGGGGCTTAATATATGATTTAAGCTTTAAAAGTGTTTCTTTGACATATGAGGGTGCCCTTGTATTTGGGGCCTAGATGTTCAGTATTGAAATTTCCTCTTGATGGATTTTTCCTGTGACTAATAAGAAATGTTCTTTGTTGTCTTTTTTGACTGATTTTAGCTTAAAGTCTATTTTGTTAGATATCAGCATGGCTACACCTGCTTGTTTCTTAGGTATATTTTTTCCCAACCTCTTACTCTGAGACAATGGCTGTCTTTGAGGTTGAGATGCGTTTCTTGTATGCAGAAGAGGGGATGGATTCTGTTTTCGTATCCAATCTGTTAGCCTGTGCCTTTTTATGAACCTCGGCTTCTTTTGGTGGGTTCCTTTCCCACAGAAGAGACGCAGGACAGCATTCACCTGCCTCAGCCTCCTACTTGGCACTTACCCTTGCTTCAGTCCTGTTGGCTGTCAGGTGCAGCAGGTGGCCCTACCCCCCAGAGCTGTGGTTTGTTTTGTTAAGTTTTACTTTATCTAATGTGTGTCTGCGTGGCCGTGTGTGTGTGTGTGTGTGTGTGTGTGTGTGTGTGTGTGTGTGTGTGTGTGAGCCTGAGGCTAGAGAAGGCGCTGGATGCTCTGGAGCGGGTCCCTCAACACCACAGTTGAGCGCTGACCCAGGAGCCTTGTCTGCACCCCACAGGTCTTCATGTGTCTGTGAATCTGTATCTATGTGACTTGTCTCTGTGTGTGCTTCTCTTTGTGCATGTGTGTACTCATGTGTCTTTCTCTGAATGTGTGCCTACATATGTGTGTCTCTGTGCATGTGTATGTCTCTGTGTGTGTGTACTCGTGTGTCTGTCTTTCTGTCTTTGCATTTCTTTGTGTGTGTGTACTCGTGTGTCTGTATCTCCGAATGTTTGCCTACATGTTTGTGTCTGTGTACATGTGTGTGTTAGGTGGGTGTGCATACGTGCGTGTGTAGGTCAGAGGGCACCATGCAGGGATGAGTTCCTCCATCCACCATGTGGTCCCATGCTGCAGCTCGGGTGTGCGGCTCTCCAAGCAGCCTTTCTGCTGAGTGCTCTCGCCAGCCCCTTTTTCTGGGGTTTGTTTTCACTGTAGTCTCACTCTCGCTCAGGAGGCCTCAAACATGCAGCAATCCTCCTGCCTCAGCCTGCTGAAGTACCAGGATGGCAGGTGTGTACCACATCTGACCCCAACGAGGTTTGGGGATGAGCTGATGTCCCCTGTCCACATTGGGAATTCCTGCTATCTTCACCAGCCTTTGCTTTAGAACCCGAGACAGGGTTTCTCTGTGGCTTTGGAGCCTGCGCTGGAACTAGCTCTTGTAGACCAAGCTGGTCTCGAACTCACAAAGATCCTCCTGCCTCTGCCTCCCAAGTGCTGGATTAAAGGCGTGCGCCACCACTGCCTGGCTTTTGTTGTGTTTTTTAAGACAGGGTTTCTCTATGTAGCCCTGGCTGTCCTGGAACTCACTCTGTAGTCCAGGCTGGCCTCGAGTGCTGGGATTAAAGGCCACCACTGCCTGGCTTGAAAAGTTGGTTTTAATTATTTCTTTTCATATTTTTATCTGCTTTATATAGATAATAATCTCACATTTCACATTTTATTAAAATAAACAGCTGTGGTGTGGCCATCACCTGTATGTATTCTAGAACTTTCCATCACCCTAAAGTCCACCCCAGCCTCTGACCCAAAGTTTTGAAAGCTTCCTGCCACGGCGTCCCTGGTCAGTGTCACTGTCCTGGACAAGTACTGCCCTCAACTCTGCTGGGAATGGGGTGCACACTCTTTGACTGTCTGTGTCCTCAGATCTGCCATGTTGTGACCCTCGACAAGTTGTCCTCTCCTGTCCTTGGTGCAGCTGCAAGGGGGGCATGCACGGTTGCGGGGGAGAGCTTGGTGCTGCTCTGCTTGTCCTGGGGAAGCAGCCCACCTTGCTAAGAAATCCTCTAACCCCAGGGCCTCTGGGACTCTGTACCCCACCCCTAGGGTAGCCATGATGGGGAGAGCTGCAGGTGTGGAGTGAGTGGAGGCCGAAGTCACCCTCAGCACTGCAGGTCCTTACGCTTCACATGAGACAGAGCACCTGTGCCTCCCTTCCATAAAGACCCTGGGCACTTAGTCTGCAAAGCATTTACTCACAGGCACCAGGTCATATGGAGACCCTGGTTACAGTGCCAGGTGTCTCTCCTCACAGGCTGGGGCAGCTCTGAAGGACAGGTCTGCCCAGCTGGTGTAGGGAGGCTAAGAGTGGCAACTGCTGGATGACCAAATGAGCGGGTGCGCATGTGTGCACTGAGGGTGTTCTTGCACTCTGGGCCCAGGCTGGGCGAGGCGACTTGCTCAAACCCCAGGTATCCAGGACAGCTGCAGTACCCCTGGGGTCCCTGACTGATGGGAGCTGTCAGGACCTCCTGCTCTGCTTGTTTCTCCTGATTGGAAGACTGCTGTCTGGACCCTGTCATGTGCCTGCTTCTGTCTGTCACACCGGCCACCGTTTACTGACTGGCACTTTCTGTCCATTCTGACTGACGATTCTCAGACCCTTTGTGCTGTCCCAGTTCCGCAGGTATTCCTCACACATGCACACAGGAAGAGCCCATGCTCTCCCGTGCACCCTTCTGAAAGGTTCCTGGGTGTAGGGTCTCCTGGAGGCTCAGCCAGAGCTATGTGTCCAGGGAATTTGTGGTAATACAGGTGAGAGCAAAGTGGAGTGGGGACCTCATTCCTGGACAACAGGCCTGCTTGTTAGCCTGTATCGTTGGGAATTTCCTGCCCTTGCCCTTAAGGGTATCTTGGGAGCACATGCCCTAGTCAGCATATGAGCTCTGTGGGACATCTGATCATCCCTGTGTCCAGGTGCCCCCAGTGGGCACTGCTGCAGAGCTGACCACAGCTCTGTGCTCGGCCACTCACACAGCCCAGCCTGCTGGCAGCCTGTCCCCATGTGTGTTTCCAGGGCAGGGACAGTCCTGACCCAGCTCTGCAGCCCTGACCACATGGCTGCCACCAGTTGTGACAGAGGGAAGAATGGGGCAAAGAGGCCTGGTGTTTTCCTGCCAGCTTCCATCTCCGCCTGCTCTGTACTGAAGTGCCTTGAGCAGTTCCTGTTGCCTTAACTGGGGGGATGGAGTGCTCCTGATTCTAGGGACATGTGCAGGGCCCAGCAAGCCCCACCTGACCACAGTGGGGTTATGTGGGGGCTCTTTTTGGGTTCCTTGACGCACCAGCTGTGAGGACCAGTTTTTCAGGATTTGTAGCTCCTGGAGGGTGTGACCTGCCGGCAGTTAAGGGCCAAATGAGCTGAACTTCCGTCCTTGGGAGAGCTTCCTGGTGACAGGAGCCCAAGGGCCTTCCTGTGCCCAGTGCCAAGCAAGAGGACGTGTGCACTGGGGGTGGGCGACTGGTGACACCCTGGCTCTTGGTGGCATTGGCAGGGGCTGGCACAGGACTGATGGCCCCATCACACCTGGCTTTGCTCACTTTCGTGTGCTCTTGGTCCCAGTGGGTGAAACCCCCGCCCACAGCATCCTGGGATACAGACAGGATCAGGCGCTTGGGGGAGACACACAGCAGGAAGGCACAGGACCCAGAGCTCCCAAGGGTTAGCTGGGCCTGGCGGGGCTTGGGAGAAGTGAGCCAGGCTTGGAGCAGGACCCTGCCACCTGAGGGGAATTCATGAGCCTTAGGCCTAGGCCATCTGGCTGCTGGATCAAGGTTGTATGCAAGGACTGGGGCCACCTGGGCTTCTGGGGACCAGGGAGCAAGAGAAGGCCCAGCCTTTCCCTCAGAGAACCAGGCAAAGGGGTGGGTCCACCTGGCTAGGCCAGACAGCAGCTGTGCCACTGGGCACAGTCCGTGACAGTGCTTCATCTGCACTGTGCTCCCACTCCTGCACTCCTCAGCCCCACGGACCACCCTTGTCCCCCTCCCATGTCAGCCTCTCACCTACAGTGGTGAGGTGACCTTCAGGCCTGGGTCATGTGAGTAGGCTGCCCTTCAGCTTGTGTCCTTGTGTATCTAACCATGGACTTGAACTCCTGATCCTCCAAGCATCCTAGTCCCGGGAGCTGACGCAAGAGGATTGTGTGCTCCAGACCAGCCTGTCTCCAGCGCTGGGTGGCTAGAGCAGCGGGCGGCAGTCTTCTCCTGCAGCCTGGTCTTTGGGGTGTTTCCTCAAAGTCGCTTTAGAGCCTTCCTGTTTATGACTGAGTAATGTTCCAGTACGCAGATGGACCTGCAGCTGGACAGGCTTCCGCCTGTGGGTTGTCTGTCTCAGGTCACATAGTCCCTTCAACTGTTTAAGAGAGTGCCAAGCTCCAGGAAGGCTGGGAGTTGGTGCTGAATGAGGACCGAGCTTCAGTGTGGGAAAGTGGAAAGTTCTGGGGAAGGATGCAGAGCCAGTCTCTTGCTTCTGCATTTTGTGTTTCTCTGTATTCCGTGTGTTCAACGTTGGGTGGAGCAGGAGGCCCAGGGCTCAGGGCAGAGGGGCCCAGTGGTGGGGATGGCGCACATGTGCATGTATAAGCTCGTGCTGTGCTGTCTAGGGCCTGGGGCGGGAGGTCATGGAAAAGTTGGCAGCCCTGGAGCTCTGCACTGGGAACTATTGACATGGACTGTCCCCCAGGCTGTAGGGACTTTTGCCTTTTCCATGTCTCTGCTCTGAAGTATAAAAGCTACATAGTGCATAGACCAAGGGTCTGGTCCTCTGTTAGCAAGCAGTAGCCTCACAACCTGAGGGCTCTGCCCTGGCTGACCACATCTCCTCCCACCTCAGCTGTAAGCTGTCTGAGTGGACACCAAGGCTCATGGGTCATAGTTGCTCCAATTGCTGATGGAGGCTAGTGTCCTCAATTCCCCCCACACTTGGCTTGGCACTGGCCCCACCTCCCTGCTAGCACTGGTCACTCCAGAGACTGAGGCTTATCGCACAGGCACACACTCAGGTACATCAGGACCAGCCTGAGACTGCTGGAATGTCAGGACCAGGGTGGATCCTGCTTCCCAGGCTCAGGGATGCTGTGTTCTTGACTCCTGGCATATATTCCTTAGGTGACACACATTTGAGGCAAGACATTAATATAATAGTCAAGGTTATTCTTTGCTACATAGGTTGGGAGCCAGCCTGGGCTACATAAGATCTTGTGTCAAAAATAAGATTTACAGCGGTGGTGGTGCATACCTTTAATCCCAGCATGGGGAGGCAGAGGCAGGCAATCTCTGTGAGTTCGAGGCCAGCCTGGTCTACAAGAGCTAGTTTCCAAAGCTACAGAGGAACCCTGTCTCAAAAAAAAAAAAAAAAAAAACCAAACAGAGAAACCCATTCTCATAATAATAATTGTAATAAAGAATTACAAAGCAGCCCAATCTGTCTTCTCCGATGTTGGGTTCTACGGGGCCTGAGCTGCCATGTCCTTCATTGTGTCTGCCCTGCAGGCTGCCCTCAGCTGCAGGCCCCTCCCCGCCCGCCCGCCCGCCCGCCTGCCTACCCACCATGGATCAGGACTATGAGCGCAGGCTCCTGCGGCAAATCATCATCCAGAATGAGAACACAGTGCCATGTGTAAGTGACAGGGGTCCCCCAGGGTGTCACCTGCAGACCCCGCCCCTATACCAAAAGGCACTATGCATGAGCCGAGGGACCTACTCTGGGGGTTGCCGCAGCTGAGCCCCCCACCTCTCTCCCAGGTCTCAGAGATGCGGAGGACCCTGACACCAGCCAACTCCCCAGTGTCCTCGCCCAGCAAGCATGGAGACCGCTTCATTCCCTCGCGGGCCGGGGCCAACTGGAGTGTGAACTTCCACAGGATCAATGTGAGGTCCAGGCCTAGCCGAGAGCGAGGCCAGTCACCCCTAGGTGGGCATAGCCCCTCATTGCGGTGTTCCCTCACCGGGCTGCTCTCCCATAGGAAAATGAGAAGTCCCCAAGCCAGAACCGGAAGGCCAAGGATGCCACCTCGGACAACGGCAAAGGTGAAGGTCGGCCCCACCCACTCGGCCATAGCCCCGCCCACTTCTCCCGCCAGAGGCTCCGCCCAGAGCACACCCAACAACCTCCCGCCCTGCCCCTGCAGATGGCCTGGCCTACTCTGCGCTGCTGAAGAACGAGCTGCTAGGCGCAGGCATCGAGAAGGTGCAAGACCCGCAGACAGAGGATCGGAGGCTGCAGCCATCCACGCCCGAGCACAAGGGCCTCTTCACGGTGAGCCAGCGGCAGCTAGGGCCCCATGAGGGAGAGGGCTGTGGGCAGGCCGGAGCTGCTCTGTCTGCAGCCTCCAGCCCATTCTGTGTCGGCTTTGAGTGCTTGGGGTTCCCAAACCCCGAGGCCACAACAGCCACCCCGCATGGTGTTCCTGTTCCCAGTATTCCCTCAGCAGCAAACGCTCGAGTCCTGACGATGGCAATGACGTGTCTCCATACTCCTTGTCCCCTGTGAGCAACAAGAGGTGAGCCAGGCCTTGGTCCCTCAGTGTCTGGGTGGTGATAGGGACACAGGGGTCTGGGACAGCAGCAAGCGGCCTCCTGCTGTCCCCGCAGTCAGAAGCTGCTGCGATCGCCACGGAAGCCCACGCGCAAGATCTCCAAGATTCCTTTCAAGGTGCTGGATGCGCCTGAGCTTCAGGACGACTTCTACCTCAACCTGGTGGACTGGTCCTCCCTCAACGTGCTCAGCGTGGGGTTGGGCACCTGCGTGTACCTGTGGAGCGCGTGCACTAGCCAGGTGTGCACCAGGCACCGTCATGGGGGTTTGGCCACAGGCAGTGCAGCCCACAGGGGAGGGGACAGAAGGAGTACTGTGCACAGAGCCACCACGTCTTGCCTGTTCCTTCGATGCTCCCCCCTACACAGACACACACCGACTTCTCCCTGAGGAGACCTGAGTGTTCCCTGAGGCGGGGACCACTGTGGACGCCGGGACTCTGGTCTCCTTTGCTAGCCTCTGATGCCATCTCTGTGCATTCAGCCCGTTGGGCAACAGCTGGGGAATGGAGGTCTGAGGGCAAGAGCATCTGCCCCTCACTCTAACCTTCTGCCCACAGGTGACACGGCTCTGTGACCTCTCTGTGGAAGGGGACTCAGTGACTTCTGTGGGCTGGTCTGAGCGGGTGAGTGAGGAAGGGGCCCTGGGGTCATTTGTGACCCCTAAAGGAGGAAGGGCGAAACCCACCTGACCCTTTGATCTTTGAGTAAGGCCGCTTAGCTGGAGGCTTCTTCACTGTGCCACATGAGCACTGGCCTCCTGGCCGTGCCTTGGCCATCTCTGTGAAACTGCTGCTGCTCACTGCAGCCTGGAGTGCAGGGGTGGGCAGTATCCCCCGCACAAGGCTGGCACAGTGGTGATGTTGCCAGGAAAGCCCCGCAGATGGTTTAAGCAAAGCAGTGTATCGAGGTAGCTGGGTATGGTGGTTTCCAAGGCTGGAGGATTGCCCTGAGTGTGAGGTTTGCAAGCCTGGACTATAGAGTGAGCCCTTGTTTTAAAAATCAAAACAAAAAATGGGCTACAGAAACCGTCCTGCCTCTCTGGACACGAGATGGGTAAACTTCTTGTCCCCATATCCAGCTGATGACCACTCTTGTCCCTCTAGGGAAACTTAGTTGCAGTGGGCACACATAAGGGCTTCGTGCAAATCTGGGATGCGGCTGCTGGGAAGAAGCTGTCGGTGCTGGAGGGCCACACTGCACGCGTTGGTGAGGACCTGGCCAGCCCAGCTGCACCCTTGGCCCTGGCTCTGCCCCAGGCCCGGGCTGACCTACTGTTACCCTGCAGGGGCACTGGCCTGGAACGCAGACCAGCTGTCATCGGGTAGCCGTGACCGCATGATCCTGCAGCGGGACATCCGCACACCACCCCTGCAGTCAGAGCGGAGGCTGCAGGGCCACCGGCAGGAGGTGTGCGGCCTCAAGTGGTCCACAGATCACCAGCTGCTCGCCTCAGGGGGCAACGACAACAAGGTATGGCTACTGTCACTCCTGCCCTGCCCCAGGTTACAGGTCATGGCCCGGGTATTTAAAGCCCAATATCCCTGGGGTCATCTTAGAACATATAGCTTATGACCCCAGAGTTGGCCTGAGCACGTGCCTGCCCCGTGTACCTGGGTGGGCCCCTATCACAGCCTCGGCCTGCCCGCAGTTGCTCGTGTGGAACCACTCGACTGTAAGCCCTGTGCAGCAGTACACGGAGCACCTGGCAGCCGTGAAGGCCATCGCTTGGTCCCCACACCAGCATGGACTGCTGGCATCTGGGGGTGGCACAGCCGACCGCTGCATCCGCTTCTGGAACACGCTGACAGGCCAGCCCCTGCAGTGCATCGACACTGGCTCACAAGTGTGCAACCTGGCCTGGTCCAAACATGCCAACGAGCTGGTGAGTGCCCACGTGGGCCTATGGGAGGCAGGAGGCATGGGGGCTGAGACCCTGCCACCTGTGCGCACTGTAGACTGATGCCACCCTGAGGGAATCCCAAGGGCGTCTCCAAAGCCCTCTGCAGCCCTAACACCCAGTCTCCATCCTAGGTGAGCACACATGGCTACTCACAGAACCAGATCCTTGTGTGGAAGTACCCGTCCCTTACACAGGTGGCCAAGCTCACTGGCCACTCTTACCGTGTCCTCTACTTGGTGAGTGTCGGCCACTGTTGCTGTCAGCCCCCTGGGGCTCCACGTGGTGGAGTTGTCTCTGGCTGGCTGAGCACTGCCTCCAGCCTTCCTGCTGTACTCTCCTAATCTCGGAGCAAAGCCATCACTAAACAGTGTCCCCCCCACAACCCGGGATGTGGGATGTGGAGGATCCTCCCCACCAGACCTTGTGTGCCACATGGCCTCTGTCCAACAAAAGTGTCAGTGTCCCTGGCTGCCTGGTAGGCTTAGCTTGGGAACCCAGGGCTCAGACCCACCACTTCAGGAACCTTTGTGTCCTGCACCCTTAGCCCGGGGTGTGTCCCCTGGCACCTACCTACCTGGCTTCTGCCTGGGTCTCAGAACCTGCCTGCTGCAGCTGGAAAACAACCAGGTCCCTTTTGTCCTCTCTATAGGCCATGTCCCCTGATGGGGAGGCCATTGTCACTGGGGCTGGAGATGAGACCCTGCGGTTCTGGAATGTTTTCAGCAAAACACGCTCTACAAAGGTACCGAGGGTGGGTTGTGTCCTCACATGGTCACACCCCTTGGGTTCTCAGGGCACCCTGGCACACAGTCACTCTTGTTCCCTGTTCCCAGGAATCCGTGTCTGTGCTCAACCTCTTCACCCGGATCCGATAGACCCGCAGGCGGGATGTGCAGCCCCTCAGGACAGAGATGGAGCAGCCAGCATGCATGGGCCCTGCTGTCCCCGCAGTCCCCAGGAGGCATCTGACGGGCGGGAACCGGGCCAGAGACCCCAGAGTCTCATTAAATGCCTCGTTGTGAGCTATGGAGCAAGTGTCTGGGACAGGGACACGGGGACCCTCATCCACAGGCTGCATCCCCTTCTTGCTGGCCGTCAGCGCTCTCAGATGGACATTTTTGACCTCCCTGTCACCACTGCCCAAGCCATATTGGACACAGCTGAGCAGGAGGCCCAAGACCCCATCAAATCCCCCAAACTCAGTGTCACCTGGACCTATGGACCAGAGCCGATATGCCCCTCTGCAGCCACCCCAGCCAGAACATCCTGGGAGGTGCTGGCGGGGGCCTGCGCCTCTCGCCCTATGACACCCTGATCGCATTACCACTCTGTCTGTGTGTGTGCCTCCTGTAACCATGTGTGTCATCTCGCCCCTTCCCCAGCCAGCTGCCTCATCTGCCCTGTCCACTTCCTCTTGGCCTTCTGGAAGCTTCCCAGGCCTCCCTGACCTCAGACCCCCATCTTTGCTGCTCCTCACCTGGGGACACTGCGGATCCCCAGTGTGGTGGCTGTGGCCGTGGTGTGTGCACGTGTGTATATATGTATTTGTGACGCCCTTGGGTCTGTCGTGTGTTTTGTTGCCTTGTTCTAACACTGATGGCTGGAGAAAGCCACTGGGCATTAGGACACAGGTCACTGTGGGGTCTGCTGCCTGTGAGGCTGGGACTGTGGCAGACATTTCTTAGCAAACCCCAGGCCAGTGGGTGCTGTGCTCCCCAGCAGGGGCTTCACCCCAGCAAGGTGGTGGCTCGGCCTGTTGGGATCACCACTGATGCTTGCAGCCTGGACTTTGCCCTGTCACCAGAAACGGAACACACAATGGGACCCTGCCCGAACAGAACAGCCTTGTCCATCTGTCAGCCCCAACACCACACTTGTAAGTGAGGCTGGGCTGGTCCCCAGTGGACAGACAGCTGTGAAGAGTGAGGTAGGCTGGTAGGGGTGGGGTGTGGTCCTATCTCTACTGAGTCCTGGGGAAGGGACTAGCTGCAGATGTGGAGGAGGTTCAAAACTGCAGGCAAGTGGGTGTGGTCCAGGCCCCATCCACACACTGGAGAAAAGCCTGCTACGGTCCTGAGTGGCCAGGGGACTTCAGAGGCTGTGCACTCCAGCCCCCGAGTGCCCAAAGGTGGCTTCTGCAGCCTGGGCTGTGGGCAGCTTGCACAAAATCCCTGGGGCAGGACAGGTCCAGTATGTTGCAGAGAGGGACTTGATGTCTATACTGTGGAAAGACCCCAGAAGGACCCTGGTGCCTGGATAGCTGCCACAGGATACAGGTGCCACCCGAGGGCAGCGAAGTGCACCATCAAGTACATGGAGTTGTGTTATTTATTGCAGTAAAAAACACAAAGCACACACTGTACTATCATAAAATGAGCTGTGTAACAATCGCCACTAATTACAGGGCATTCTGTGACCAAAGGTGCAAAGCCCCAATCACATCTGTCATGAATCCACTTCCATTATGCCGTCCTTGGGTGTCCAGGGGACAGAGACGGGGGTGAGGTGGGTAAGGGCAGGCTGCAGAGACCCTGGCACAAGGAGGACATGGCTTGCTACTGTGGGGCAGGGATAAAGTTAAGGAACATTCAGCCATCCCCAGGTAGGGAGCTGTCAAGAACCCAGAGCCACAAGTCCCACTGTGGTCCTGATGGCTCTAGTCCCATACCAGGAAGTAGGCTGAGGTCATGGGGACTGGAGCTGCCCACTTCCCTGTTGCTGGGACACCTTTGTCCCTGTCAACAATGGCCCTAGGGCCTTGGTGGTCTGAGCCTCTGGGAACACAGAGGCAGACATGGAAAACCTGAGGCGGGAGGCTGCCCAGCCCTTTGTCCCCTCGGGCACACTGGAACTCTATTTCCCTGCCCTTCTATACAGGTGGGTTCCTGCATTTGGTACCTCCCTTCACCCAAGCACCAGCTCGCCCACCCCCCTAACTTACAGTCAAGTTGGCTGGGATACAGGTGTGCAGGGGATTGGGAGTCAGGCATGTGCACACCCACACTTAAGAAGGGAAGCCCCCATTCTCAGATTGCTGGATTTGGAAGCTAACAAGCTCAACAACAGAACTCCCTCTCCTGCATGGCCATGCTGTGTGTGAGAGATGGTAGCCCTAAGGGACAGTATGCGTGGGGAGATGACATCTCAGGTAACCCAGGCTGGCCTCAGCTGAAGATGGCCTTGAACTTCTGACCCTCCTGCTGCCCTCCACTGGGCTGGAATATGCCACCACACTATATATACATTTGTAAAGTTTGAGCCAGGATCTTTCTGTGTAACCCAAACGACTCTTAAACTTAGATCTCCCTGCCTCACACAGCATACTGAGCACAGGAATGTGCCACCCAGCAAAAGTCCCATTTCACAGGCCTGTTTCACATGTGGGCTGAGGACAGTCCCAGGGGTCACCATGGAGTCACCCAAGTACTGGTTTTGGTTTTCAAACTGTAGAGGGTGTGCCCTCTTCTCCGCTGCAAATCCCTTAAGCCTGTCACTGCATGGGCCTTGGCAAGCCAGGCCACATGAGGCCTGCCCGAGCTCTCAACTCCAGGTACCATTTATGAGAAATTTCCTGCCAAGCAGACCCCGGCTTGGTCTCCTTCTGCCCCCAGAAGCTAGGCTCGTGCCTGTCATACAAGCACTTGAGAGGCTGTGGCAGGAGGATTGCTGCAAGGTCGGGAGACCTGCCTCAAACACAAGCAGGGCATCCTCAGCTATATGAGACAATGACTGCGGGTGGGGAAGTGCACAGAGGAGACCCTGGGCGGGTATGGGGTGACCCTCACCCCCCGCAGCACCTTTGCAAAGAGGGTGGACACCCTTGAGACAGGGAGCAGCAAGGCAACTGCGCTCAGTGCCCATCCTCCCTCAGCAATGACTACCTGTCCCTGGAGGGGCCTCGTTGGGCACCGGCTGTCAAGCAAGCTGTGCGCTGGAAGTTCACGCCCATGGGACAGGATGCAGCCGGCCAGGTGTGGTTCACCGGCCTGACCAACTCGGACTCACGTGAGGCCTGGTACATGCTGCCTGGCGCGCTTGACAGACCATACCGCGAGGCCCATGCGCGCTGGCACGGCTGCTTTGAGAGTCGCCAGCGTGGCCTGCCGTCTGGTGAGTGTCGTGCCCCTAGCCACGCACGTTCGTGGGTTCCACGCTGACCCCGCCCTTGCCTTCCCGCAGCCTACACGCAGCACCTGCGGGAGACGGCCTTCTGGGACCCCACGCTGCCTGCGCAGTATCTCAGCCCAGGCACGCGCTGGGGGTGCATGCCGTGGAGGGACAGGCACATCCGCGGCAAGGAGTTTGGTGAGTGGCGGATGGGGAGCGGGAGAGAGGTGGGGCGGAGGTGCAAGCGGGTCACCCCAGCACTCCCGCAGCAGAGGCAGAAGGATCTCTGTGAGTTCTGGGGACAGCCTGGGCTACACGGTGTCAAGCTTTAAGAGACTCTGCATCAAAACTACAGGGAAAGAAAAAGATACAGTGGCCGGGTGGTGGTGGCACACACCTTTAATCCCAGCAATGGGGACCCGGGCAGCAGGTGGGAGGGGAAGGGGATCCGGGGTGTGACTGCGGCGGGGGCGTGGCCAGCATGCAGAGGGTCCTGCTGCCAGCCTCTGAGACCAGTCCGGGTCCCCAGTGGTCAACAGGAACCAATTCGGGGTGGAGCTGCCCTGGCGGTCCGACTACGTGCCCCACCTGTCGCCGCCACAGCGGCCGCGCTACACCTCGCAGGACTTCAGGCACCGGGACGGAGAGCGCCCCTGCCCGGCCACCGGCCAGCCGCCCCCGGCCTTCACGCCCGCGCTCTGATAAAGCCCTGCTGCCGACCAGTGCCTCGCGCGTCCGTGGGCCGGGCGACCGTCCCCACGCACGTAGTCCGGGATGTCAATCCTGCTTTATTCTCGAGTCCCAGCGAGCCGATTGAGGGAGGCCCTGGCCTTCCCGTCCCTGGTCCCTGCGCTGGTCCACGGTTGGGGCGGGGCACCTACGGGTCCCCGGGGTTCAAGGAGCATGGCCGGGGGTCCTTCCCCCACCCTCACACCGTGCCCTCTGACCCCGTGCAGGTGGGGGCCAGGGTGTCTGCCTGTTCCTTCGCCGTGTTGCCCTGGGGAGCCAGGTCAGGGCCGGTCTCCGAGGTCCCCTGAAAATGAGGAGCAGGGTGGCGTTGGGGAGGGCTAGTCCCAGGTCACACCTCCCCCAGCCCCGAGACACCACCCAAGCTGCAGTGATGGACTCACGGGTGCGGATGCGGATGGGCCAGATGAGGAGGCTGCAGAGAGCCAGGGCCGCGGCCACACCCACGCCGCCTGTCACAGTCACCATCACCCAGTGGTAGAAGCCGACGCAGGCCCAGCAGCAGAGCTCAGAGCTAAGGGTCAGACATTGGGCTGAGGGCAGTGTTCCCTGCAACAGCCCCCCATGGAGCCCATCTCAAGTTCCAAAGGACCCTAGGCCTACACACACCCCAACAGACACAGAGTTCCCCTGCAGCCCACAGCCCTGCTTTGTCCCTCAGCTCCAGCACGGGCTCAGTCCTGCCCCAGGGCCTTTGCGCAGGCCCTGACATGGTATCAGGGTTCTTAGGAACCCTCCCGGCCTCCTGTCTGACCCCAACTCCTGAGATCTCACCTTCCCACCCGCACGCTCAATCCCGTTTCCTATACATCTGGCATTGTCCTGGGCCAGCATGGGTGGCTGGCTGTAAGGGGCCCGAGTGGCTCTGTGTCCCCTGTAGTCTGACTCTTAGCACCCAGCTCACAAGAAACTCAGTGTTTGTCGTGAGAAACTCAGAGAATCGGATGCTGTTCCTGTGGCCTGAGGACATGAACTCACGGGCAGGGATGCAGGCTCTGTACAGTCATGACTGCCAGCCCATTGGCTACCTTATCCGAAAAGCTCATAGCACCGTACACGAAGGCTCCACTGTGCTGGGGGATACACCGGTGGTCAGTACCCAGGCCCAGGATCCAGACCACCACCTCCCGAGGCTCCTCCCACCAGCCCTACCGTGTGTGGGCCAATGAGGTCAGCTGTCATGGCCAGCGAGGTGACCAGGATGGTGGCACAACCCGCACCAAGCAGCACAGCGGCCCCGTACACGGCCACACCCAGCTTATCTACCAGGGCCACCCACGCTGCGAAGGCCAGGATCACCAGCAGCCCAGTGAAGTAGGTCACCTAGGAAGGAAGGAGGTGGGGCCTGCATCAGGCCCACATTGCCGGGCATCCTGTGCCTGACACCCTCTTGGGTCTTCAGCCCAGTGAAAGGCTCCACTCCCAAGACAGGCATTGCTGGTCCACGCCCAGGGCACCCATTACCAATCAACCTTCTGTTGTACAGCCAAGTCAGACACTACTAATTAATTTTCCATTCTGCATCCAGGGTAGGCTGTCCAAGCGCCGCAGCCCACCAGGCTATTGGAAGGAACAGCTTGGAAGGTTCCACAGCCCTGCAGCCCGAGGGCCAGATAAGTCTGGACTGTGGGATTCAGGCTGCAGTCTGACACCGATAGGTGTGGGCCGACCCCGCCCGCCCCCTTCCCAGCGCCCCCTTCCCAGCGTCACTCACGTTCCTCCCTATGCGCCTGTTGACCGGCTTCATAAGGAAGGAGGAGAAGAAGCCACTCAAGTACATCACCAGAGGAATGGTGGCGATGAACTTCTGGGGAGGGAGAGGTGGCAGCGGTCCAGAGGGGTCTCCCAGGTGGGAGGGGCCTGCCCATCTCCTCCCCACAACCCCGCCTCACCTTGGGCAGGCTGAGAGAGTAAGTCAGGTACATAGCGATGTAGGTCTGAGACAGGTTCACGATAAGCCTCGTGGTCATGTACAGCATGCCCACCTGTGGGCAAATGAGCAGGGGGACAAGCCCAGGGCTCAGCGGGAGACCCAGACAAGGATTTGGAGAGCAAGCTGAGGACTTCCACAACGGCATGACTCATTACAGCTGACTGCTCCGCAGGCCGGGAGGGATGACATCTGTGATTAGTAATGTCTGCCCTGGGTGGGGTACGGGAAATCGGGAACATATGCCCCGTATGTGGAATGGAAAACAGAATGATGTCTGCCCCAAGTATGAAACAGAACTCAGCTGCCCTGAAAGATCAGTGGGGGAGTGATCAGAGTCTGTCCTGGGACAGGAACATCCACCCTGGCTGTAGAAGATTGGTTCACAATGTCTACTCTGGATGAGACAGGTTGATTAGTAATGCCTGCCCTGGGTACAGACTGTGAGATCCACTGGTAATGTCAATCCTGGGTGGTTCCAACGGGACTGGGGGGGGCATGTTCTCCAGTCCCATCAGCACCCAGTGTACCTGGTAGAAAGCTGGCTCCCGAAGCCAGTGTTTCCAGAGCAGAAGTGGCCGGGCCGTTGGGGCCACCAGGGGGCTGTGTTCATCAGGTTCTATCTCCCGAGGCTGGGGCCGGCGCCCCTCCTTGGTACCCAAGTGGAAGAGGAGCGAGAAGACGGCTCCCACGCCCACCACCAGCAGGGCCAGGTTCTAGAAAGAATAGCGGGAGTCAGCTATGGCTTCCATAGGCTCGGGGACCCCAGGGCCACCACACAGCCCTGACTTACCCGAAACACCGGCACATCCTGGACTCCCAGCTGGTCACCCACACTGATGTCCTGCTCAGCACTTGCGGAGCCCTGCAGATGCAGCAGCAGCCAGGCAGCGCCGTAGACTGTAATGTTGGCCACCACAGTGAATGCATACCTGTGGGTGAGCACCCGGCTCAGCATGGCTCAGCAAGCGTAAAGTCCACAGAAACCATGTCTGGTACACAGCAAGTGCTCAATAAATGCTTACTGCCTATCAGAAATCCAGAATACTAACTTCCCTGGCCGGCAGGTGTGGTCCCCAAGACCACAGAGTCCCAACCCTGCCGATCCACCGCAGAATAAAGGGTCATGTGAAAACAATTAGGCCCTGGGCCAGCTGCGGTTCCTTTGAAGGGGGAGTGTCCCTGGAGGGTCTGGCCTAATCAGGTGACCTTAGGACATCAGCCTTAGGGGTCACAGACCACTCTGCCAGCCTCAGAGAATCATCAAGCCAATGCTTCAAACTCTACAGCCACGTTCCAGGCTAGTGAACAGCTACTGTTCTAGCTACTCTGGAAGCTGAGGCAGGAGAACCACAAATTCAAGGTCAGCCAGGGCAATGGAATAAGAAACTGACTCAATTTTTTTTGTTTTTTTTCGAGACAGGGTTTCTCTGTGGCTTTGGAGCCTGCTCTGGAACTAGCTCTTGTAGACCAAGCTGATCTTGAACTCACAGAGATCCACCTGCCTCTGCCTCCCGAGTGCTGGGATTAAAGGTGTGTGCCACCACCACCCGGCATGACTCAAATTGTTTTTTTTTTATCTTTTTAAAATAAAAAATAGGGCCGGTGGTGGTGATGCACATCTTTACTTAATCCCAGCACTCAGGAGTCAGAGGCAGGTGGATATCTGCTGGTCTACAGAGCGAGTTCCAGGAAAGTCTGGTCCACAAGAGAGACCCTGCCTCAGAAGAAAGAAAGAGTGAGGACAAGAGGGCACCCTGTCCCCCTCTGGGGCTCACCTAGCATTCGACTGTTCCACAGCTGGGGCTAACAGGACAAAAACTCCCCAGGGATACCTAGCTAGGTTACTGTCCCCAGCCCCAGGTACCTGAGGGCTGTGAGCTCCACCTTCTCGTGGTCACTAGTCACTAGCTCGGGGATGAGGCTCAGGTGGGCAATCTGTGTGGCTGCCCAGCCAAACTGGAAGATGACGATGAAGGGTCCGTAATAGAGCAGGGCAGCCCACTCAGGGGTGGCCTCCCCGCAGCCGAGGCAGGGGCTGAAGATGAACGGGAAGGACAGCAGGACACAGACGGTGCCTGTGATGGCAGAGGGGCAACATGGAGGGGTGAGGGGAGGCTGCAGAGCAGGCAAACAGAACAGAGGGACTCCGGCTTCCGTCCTCTGCTTCAGATAGAGAAACTGAGGCACATGGCAGGCCAGGAGTCTCCTTGATGCTTTAAGTGGCCTGTGACTAAGGACGGGGAGAAAGGACAAGAATGGGGGGGTCACTTGCCATCTCTGAGCTCAGTGTCACCCCCATCATATCTACAACCTGCCCTGTGTTCTGTCCCAGAGGACCAGCTGGGCAAGGAGGAGACAGGAGGCTGCTTCTGGGTACAGAGCAAAGCCTGCCACTGTCCAGGACACGCTGGGTGTTCCATCCAGCTCCATCCACTCAGAAAGATAATGAGTTTAAGATGCTCCCTCATCCCACCATATCCTTCCCACCCAACCCCTGCCCCTACCCCAGCCACCAGGATCCATCTGTCCTGTCCCTGAGCCTTCAAATGGCTGCCCGGATGTATCCCACAGGCCACCAGTCTCACCCTGCAGTGTCTGCAGCCCCTGCCTCTGCCACACCAAGACCCAGGGACTCCCACTGTGAACTACTCTCTCCAACCAGACCACAGGCCCCCTGGGACTGGGGTAGGTATCCCCATGTCCCTTCTGTGTCCTAGGCATTCAGGTCAGCCTAAGGATTCTGAGCCCCAGGTGGGTTAATAACAGAGATTTCTCTTTAGTCCAAAGGGAGACATCATCACTCCACACAGTCCAGGCTAGCCTTGAACTCCTGATCCTCCTGCCTCAGCTTCCAGAGTGTGGGAACCAGAGGCATGCGCCACCACCACCTGGTTCCCTTCACACATTTTTAAGTGGATGAGCTTGAATCTGAGACCCTGTGAGACACACATCCCTCAGAAAGAACCCTGAGCTTCCTTCTTCTGCCTGGCAAACTGGGCTTCCAACTTCCCCTTCCTGCCCGGAGGTGGCCTTACCCCCTCCCCCTGTGTCTTGGGTTGAGAAATGAAACCAACCCTCAGGAGGAGACCGGGGAAGATTCCTAGGGGCTGCCCCAGGGGGCCGTGTGGCCTCTGGACTCTCTCCCGTGACCACACCACACCCTGCAGTTTCTGAGGCTTGGTTAACCATTGTAGCCAGGGCTGGGCAGGTCGACTGCAGGTGGGTAGCTTGGCCTCTCTGGGCCTCAGTAAACCTAAGAGTTCTTGTTTTGTTCCGGGACCCAAAGTGGGGGAGTTTCAGGTTAAATGAGCATATCTGCCAGGTGTGATGGTGCACGCCTTCAATCCCAGCACTTGGGAGGCAGAGGCAGAAGGATCTCTGTGAGTTCAAGGCCAGCCAGAGCTGCCTCCACTATCCTGGCCCAGGCGGCACAGAGGGGTTGTCAGTTTGCTAGGTGCCCACCCACCTCACCTGCTCAGGTGCCTCCCAGTCTGCCCTCCCCAAACCCAAGTCACGTGCCCATGCTCAGTCATAGGCTCAGGGCCTTGGCACGGCTGGGCTGGAAACAGGACCTCTTTTGCGCGTTTCTTCTCTTTGTTGGAAACCGGGTCTCACTAAGCAGCTACACCCCTGCTTCAGACGCCTACACCAGCTACAACCACCCTCCCCTCCTCTTCTTATCCTGGATCTTCTGGGGTCCATAGCTTAGAACAATCCCGAGAAACTAGAAATTCCAGCCCTCAGGCTCAGAATCCAGTTTGGGGCCAAAGCTCTGACTCGCAAAAAAATGTTACCAAGGGGCAGGGCTGGGTTCCACAACTATCACCCCAGGGGCAGGGCCAGGCCTTCCAGAACAGCTGCCTGGAATTCCAAAAGGAGCAGCTACAATCCCAGAGCCATACTTCCTCACTGTCTACACCAAACAACAGCCAGAGGGGGACCCCAGGCTGGGCCACCCCAGACAGGATGTAAGGGATAAGGAGCAGGCAGCTGTGGGGTGGGGACAGGAGAAGGAGGCTAGACCACTGGAAAGGGAAGGGAAGAATGGGTCCCAAGATGACAGACTGGGGGAATGGAATCCTGAAAAGTGAGAAGAAGCGAGACACGGGATTGCAGGAGGGCAGACATAGGGTGACAGCTGGGTAGGGGGCGATGGTCCCAGGGTGACTGTCGGGGGAAGGACTACAGGATGGTAGTCAGCGGGAAGGATGGACACAAGGTGACAGAGTTGGGGGACAGTCCCGGGTGACAGTCGGGGTGAAGGACAGCCCGGGGTGACAGTGGGGAGGACAGCCCAGGGTGACAGCACAGGTGGAGGACGACCCGGGGTGACAGACATGGGGGACACAGCCCAGGGTGACAGTCAGAGGGTGGAGGACAGCCCCGGGGTGACAACAGTCAGACGTAGGTGACGGCCTGGGGCGGGAGTCTGAGCCGGGATTGGGGGGACGGCTCACCTGCCAGGTGCCAGGCCTTGCGGGGTCCACAGCGCGAGCAGGCGGCGCGGTCAGCCTCGTAGCCCACGAGCGGCGTACAGAGCCCGTCGGCCGCCTGTCCCAGCAGCAGCAGCAGCCCGGCGCCCCGCGAGCTGTAGCCGCGCACGGAGTGCAGGAATAGCAGCAGGTAGGTGAACCACATGCCCGCGCACAGGTCGTTGAGGAAGTGGCCGACCGCGAAGCTCAGCCGCGCGGCGAGGGACAGCGTCCGCGGCGACCCGGGGCCCGCGTCGCCCGGCGGAGGCGACATCGCGGCCGCAGGCCCCACCGCACAGCGGCCCCGGCTGCCGCGCTGCGCGCCTATGCGGCCGCCGCTGCCGGGAGCCGCCTCGACGGGGCGGAGCCGCGGAGCGACGGCTACAATCGCCAATCAGAGCCGCACGTCTCGGCCTCACGACCAATCAGCAGGCAGGAGTGTGGCCTCAGGGCGGCGCAATCCCGCGGCCCTTAACGCCACCCGCTAGGCGTCAGGCTTTTGTCGTCGCGGTTTGTTTCCCTTTTATTTTCTTCGTGTTTTCATTTATTTGACTAAAGAAATTCTTTTTTGTTTGTTTCTTTTTTTTAACGCAGGGTCTCCTGTAGCCCAGGCTGGCCTTTATATCCCTGTGTAGCAGGAGACAACTTTGAACAACCTATCCTCCTGCCTCTACCTCCAGAGTGCTGGGAGTCACCAAATTTATCCTTTCAAACTGAAAACTCTGTTTTGAGAGGCTCTCATGTAGCCCAGGCTAGCCTCAAACTCAGTGTGCAGCTGAGACTGACCCTTAACTCCTGATCCTCTGGCCTACCGGCTTAGTCTTGGGGGTTGCACCCACACGTGGACCTTTTTAATTGTTTCTGCTTTGAGACAGGGCCACACTCGTTGCCCAGGCAACTAGCCCTGGAGTCCCTCTACAACCTCAGCGGCAGGAGTTGCTGGGATTTCAGGCCGGGCTCAGGGAGTAGAGTCGTGAGCCCTGTTGTCTGCCACCCACCCACGTCTTGGACCCCAGCCAGCTTGCCGCTGGAGGTTAGGGCTCCCTGCAAAAGGCCAGAATGAGAACACAACTGGGTGATCTCATAAACTTCCAGAGATACACAGTGAGGCACTTGGGAGACATATTAGTGCTAATTAATTAATAATTACAGAGAATAGTTGGGTAGAACAGAATAACACCGGCTAGCCTTTAATGACGGTTGCTGGTGCCAGGCGCCCCACGTGGCAGATGCCCAGGTTTCACTCCTACTTACTGGGTGGTTCTGAGAAGCACTCTCAAAGAAAGGGGAAGCCAGGCCTCTGTGGTGAGTCACAGACACACACACTTCCAGGCCAGACCATGGGACGTAGTGGGAGCAGCGTCCTTCCACCTCCTCCACAAGACATTTCATCCCCTTTTTTTAGTCCCCCCCCCAACACACACACACACACTTCGGTCCTGAGGCTGACCTTGACCTCTGAGTGCTGACTGACAGTGGAACCTGGGCTTCACCATAGCTCCTGCTGGCGGGGACTGTAGCCCCTGATACGGTGATGATGTCTCTGTTACCACACAGAACCTTCCTCCGGGGACACTCAGAGTCATACAGCCTGGTTGTGAACCCCTAAGTCCCAAATGGAACTGCTCTCCTATGAGCCTCTATACTCCCAACAATAGATGTTAAATTGACCAAGGCGTCATGGCCACATCTTTATGTCTTTAATCCCAGCACTTGGGAGGGAGAGGCAGGAGAATCTCTTGAGTTGATGCCAGTCTGGTCTAGAGAGTGAGTTCCAAGACAGCCACCACTATACAGAGAAATTCTGTCTTAAATAAATAAATATAGCCAGGCGGTGGTGGCGCACGCCTTTAATCCAATCACTTGGGAGGCAGAATCTCTGTGAGTTCGAGGCCAGCCTGGTCTACAAGACAGGACAGGCTCCAAAGTTACAGAGAAACCCTGTCTCGAAAAACCAATAAATAAATAAATAAATAAATAAACAAACAAAAATAAATAAATATATAAAGACTTCATTCCAGAAGGATTTGGTACTGGGCTGCACAAACACCCAGGGGACGTCCCAGGCTCCTTGGGGGAGGTGACCTGGCCTGGGTTGGGCAGCAGATAACAGGCAGCTCCAGGCTCTTGGCCTGAGGGGACTAAAAGATAGGAGTGATAAGGTGCCAGAGGGGTCAGGCCAGTCTCTCCCAGAGAATGTTAGCACACAGATGTGTTAACTGTGGCTCCCAAACCTGGCAGAGACAACTGGGATTGACAATACCAAGTGGCTGTTTTATTTTTTGTATTTTATTTGTTATGTATACAATATTCTGCATACCAGAAGAGGGCATTACAGATGATTGTGGGCCACCATGTGACTGCTGGGAATTGAACTTAGGACCTTTGGAAGAACAGGCAGTGCTCTTAACCACTGAGCCATCTCTCCAGCCCCCTCAAGTTGCTGTTTTAAAGCTGGCTAATCATGCCTAGGGTTTATTTCTGCTCCTGTCCTTCCGATTAACCACCCCAGAGGCCTCTATTTGCTGACAAGGTCTCCTGTAACCCAGGTTGGCCTTAAGGTTAAACTCCCCCTGTAGCCCAGGAACTGCTGATCCTCCTGCCTCGACCCCCTGAGTGCTGGGATAAAGGTGATGATGGCCTAGCCACCACATCTCATTTATCCAGTTGCTGGAGATAGAACCCACGGCTTCATGCAAGCTGGGACAACTCTACCTACTGAGCTACGACCCCAGCCTTGGATTATTTTATTTTATGGACAGGGTCTCATGTAGCTTACTCTGGCCTGTAATTCTCTTCATAACCAACCTTAAACTCCTGCCCCTCCTGACCTTCCATCCACCATCGGTGTGAAATACCTGGATCAATGTGCTCAGCTCCAGGAGGCTGCTGGAGCTGACTCAGCAGCAGCATGGTGTCTCTGGGGTTCTTACCCTTTTGAATTCAGCTCAGATTTTCCCTGCCCTGACTGTCCATCCCACCTCCTGCCCTGTGCCTCCCTGGTTGGAGAAGTTACCAGGATAGTCCAGGGGCAGGGTGAAAACTGAGTGTCAGTGACAGCATTGGGGAGCCGCGGCAGGTTTGAGAGCAGGGCCTTCTGAGTCAGACAGGATGAAAGTGGACCCCCTAGGATGTAGGGTCTCTGGCCAGGGGAGACAATGGCAGATAAAGAACCCAACAGAGCAGAGTGATCCTTCTAAACTCCGGAAGGGAAGGTATTTGTGCCCCCAGGAAAGGCTTTGGAAGTGGGCAAAGGTCAAAAGGACCAGTTAAGAGGAAGGGTATCAGGAAGGAATCATCATCCGGACCCTTAGGGTAGGACACGTGGACTAGGAGTCCAAACAGATCCTGATAGCCTTTGATGTCCCTTGAGCGTCTGGCAGCCCTGGACACCAAGCCCACGCTCCCATCCGTCCATCCTCTGGGCATCGGATATCCTGGTGGCGGGAGTCCAGCCTCGTGGTGTGGGTCAGCTTTGATGCAGCAGGGGCCAGACCTGCTGAGAAGGGGGGTGGGGGATTTCCAAGTCTGTGCCTACTGTTCTGAGATCTGAGGGTGGAAGGGAAGGTCAGGTGTCAGGGCAAGCCAGTAGGCCTCAGTTTCCCTCACTGTTCAGTAAGGAAGAGAGCAGCTTTGTGGGGGCTTGGTCAGGCAACACGAGTCTTTAAATTTTAACTTTTGATTAATTTTGTTTTTTGAGGCGGGGTTTCCCTGGCTGTCCTGGAACTTGCTCATAAACCAGGTTGGTCTCTAACCCAGATATCTGCCTGCCCCTGTCTCCTGAGAGCTGGGATTGGTAGCACTGTTCCAAGTTCTAAGAAGCCATTGTTTTGATTGGTTTGATAACCTGGCAGGGATGGAACCTGGAGCCCACAGCATGCAAGGCTAATGCTCCACCACTGAGCTTTGTCCCCAGAAGGATGAGGCAGGGGGATTGCGAGTTCAATGGCAGATTGGGCTGTCAGGTGTACTGTGTCACATAGGTGGTCAAAGAAAAAGGGTCGCTCCAGAATGTGATTTTAGGTTCTCTGGCAGTTGGGAGGAACGGACTCCTTCTGGGCAACCTGATCCGACAACTATTTCTGTCTGAAACTACACTCCCTTCACAAACAACTCTCCCCACACCCACCGCTGATGTCCCCTGTGCTTCACAGGGTGAGAAACACCATAACTCACACCTATTTATTTATTTATTTTTAATTGTTATTTTTGAGAGGTTCTCACTATGTATCACAAGCTGGACTGGAACTCACAGATTTCCCCCTGCCTCTACCTCCAGAGTGCTGAGGTGGAAGGCAGGAGCTGCCAAGCCCAGCTGTAAAAGCTGAAAGCTCTGTACAGGGTGATGGCCAGGCCAGCTCCTCCCTTCCTGATCCTGAGCCCAGGTGTTCCCTGACCAGCAGAAGCCTCCCTAGGGCCCTGTGCTCTGTCCTCACAGCAGCCTGCTGGTGTCTCCAAGTAATGCACATCTCTGCTGTCACAGGAAGCCCAAGTGTGACCAAGCCCAACCTTATCTTAAGGAGTACCATCTACCCTGCTTCCTCCTGGGGGAGGAGGGGGGCTCAGAATCCTCCACCTGGTGAGTTTGGGGGAATCATTTGCACCTGTCATTAAGGCAGAAGTATAATCACATGTGTGCACATCTGTGTGGTCCCTTAGAAACATGCTGTAATCACCATGTGTCTAATGAGTCACCTACATTGTGATTAGTCCAATGTTACACCATTACAGGGTTGTGGTTCAGGTTTCTGCAGTGTGGGAGGATGGAGCACAAGACCCCAGTGCATAGTGGAAACAGCCTAACACTGGGGGATTCTAGGCGGG
>JAQHUG010000491.1:510023-542765 GCA_028555095.1 Dicrostonyx torquatus | reverse complement strand
TGTCATGCATCACTCTGGCAAGGCCAGCCTGTGCCTGTGTCCTGTTTACTCAGCAGTCGGGATGTGGCAGATAATTGTCTCGGATAACTGGCTCCTCCGTGAGAGAGTTCTGCCAGGGGTCTGCTTAATGTATGAATGTGAATATCTGTAAGAACGTGCACAATTCCACACGCGTGGTGCCAATGAACTGTCTCCTCTCCCCCCATGTGTTCCAGCCCTTGCCCCAGAACCTCCAGGCATGACCATATTAGGAATTAGGGTGATGGTGGGTGTAATTAACTCCAGTGAGGTCATGCTGGGGCAGAGCTGGCACTGTGCCAATAGAGTGTCCTTTCGAGAAAAAGAAAGTTGACACAGACCTAGGACTATCAGCTGAGTGATGACCGAGGTAGAGACTGATCAATAGGCCTGCAGGCGGGACAGACAGAGTTGGGGAAGACCTCTCAGAGCATGTGAGGAGGGGGAACACCCCCACTTAAGAACTGAGGGAGGGTCGGGTGGTAGTGGCACATTCACGTCTTTAATCCCAGCACTCAGCACTCAGGAGGCAGAGGCAGGCAGATCTCTGTGTTGGAGGCCAGCCTGGTCTACAGAGGGAGTTCCAGGATAGCCAGGGCTACACAGAGAAACCCTGTCTCAAAAAAGGAACAGACAAAAACAAGCAATCAAGCAAGCAAACAAAAAAAATCAACCAAACAAGCAAAAGAGCTGAGGGGCAATTAATTAGTTCTGAGTTTTGTTTTGTGTTAAGGCCTCATGTAGTCCAGGCTAGCCTGGAACTCACTATGTAGCCAAGGATTACACCGAACTCCTCATCCTCCACCTTCACCTGCCCCGCTCGGTCGGTGTCTCCAGGCCTAGACACTTTCTCTGTCTCTCGGACTCTCCGAAACCAGCTGCTTTGTGGCACTCTGTATAGGGAACCTAGGAGACTCAGACATCTACTTCCGCCCTGCACTCCACTTCACCTGGCTCAGGTCTAGTCCATCACACATCTGCATCTCCATCCCAGCACTGGGGAGGCTGAGGCAGGAGAATCAGGTGGAGTTCCAGGCCAGCCTGCACTACCAGGAGACCCTGTTTCAAAAACAAAACTTATTGGGGGGGGGGGAGATTCGGAGGTACGGGCAGCAGGTGGTCTTTGGCATAAACAGGTGAGCAAGAACTCATTGGAGGCTCTGGGGACTGAGCCCCAGAGGAGGTCGCAGCTTGTGCAAGGGCCCTGGGGCAGGGAGAGGCAGGAGGTATGGCTGAGCATAGGGAGGGCGGTGGGCCTTGCGAGGAGCGAGGAGGGGGGCAAGCGGGGCGGGGCTCCCGGGACGCCAGGACTGCGCATAGCGCCGGAGCCCGGGGCCTCCCCCTGTTGTTCGCGGGTCCCCAGGGAGCTGTGCGGCTGGTCCCGGCGCGGTTTCACCTTCCTGCGGTCGGCTCAAGTTCCCGGATCCGCTTACGCCCGGCTCGGCTGTCGCCGGCCCGCGGCGGGAGGCGCAGGACGCGGCGGATCCCGCGCGCCATGGACAGCGCTGCGCCCCGCGAGCCCGGGGCCACCGAGCCCCCCGCCCGCGCGCGCCCGCGCCTGGTGTTCCGCACGCAGCTGGCGCACGGCAGCCCCACGGGCAGGATCGAGGGCTTCACCAACGTCCGCGAGCTCTATGCCAAGATCGCCGAGGCCTTCGGCATTGCGCCCACTGAGGTGAGGTCGGACCCCAGGCCCCGCCCGGGACTCATCTGCACGCCTTGCGAAAAACCGGACGAGACCGTGTGGGTGGGGTCCCCACATCCGCCGAGGACCCAACCCAGGCGTCAGGACGCTGCCGTGGCTAATGGGTGGGAATCAGCTCAGTGGGCAGAGTGCGCCAAAGGCCAAATTCCGTCGCCCACACAGAATAAACAGGTGTAGTAGTGTAAGGCCCGTTATCCAGTGCTGGGAAGGTGGAGGCAGGACGATGGAGATTCAAGCTACGTAGTAAACTGGAGGGTCGGCCTGGGCTACATAAGACCCTTAAAACATCACTTTTAATTTCTTGAATTTAATTATTCGTATTAGGTTACTTGTTCTTTTCTTCCTTTTTTCTTTTTTAAATTTTGCTTTTTTTTTTTTTTTTTTACTGAGACAGGGTCTCACCGTGTAACCCCGACTGTCCTGGAAACTTGTTCTGTAGACCAGGCTGGCCTTGAACTCAGAGAGATCCGCCTGTCTCTGCTTCCCGAGTACTGGGATTAGAGGCGTTTGCCACCACATAGTGTGTTTTTAGTTTATCACATATGGGGGCACCAGAGCAAAGGGCGGAGGTTGTGGGGCAGTTCCGCCTTCCACCATGTGGGTCTGGCGGGCTGGCAGCTGTCTCGCCTGTTTCCACCCCTTTGTTTGTTAAATTAGGATAAGCTCTCTCTTTGTAGCCCAGGCTGGCCTGGAACTTGATCTGTAACCCAAGCTGGCTTCTAGCTTGCAGCAATCCCCTTGCCTCAGCTCCTCAGCTTCTGTGGTTACATTGGTAAACTAGGATGCTTGGGGAAGTTTGAGACTCTCAGTCATCCTCCTGCCTCAGCCTCCTGAGTGCTGGAATGACAGACAGACACCATGCCCACAGTCAGGCCTGCCCCCCTGTTCACAGGTGAGCAGTGGGAGCCACGAGTGTGGCTCATGGGTGCACAGATGCCTCTGGCCTCCAGGGGGCGCCCACAGAGCCCATCTACCCCAGAAGGGTGTGCACAGGGTGGTACCTCTGTGACTGATATTGGTCCCTGTCCTGTCCGGACAGATCCTGTTCTGTACCCTCAATAGTCACAAAGTGGACATGCAGAAGTTGCTTGGGGGACAGATCGGACTGGAAGACTTCATCTTTGCACACGTGCGTGGAGAGACCAAAGAGGTGGAGGTCACCAAAACAGAGGATGCTCTAGGACTGACCATCACGGACAACGGGGCCGGATACGCCTTTATCAAGGTGCCTGTGGGTGTGTGTGGTGACGTGGGTGGTCTGGTTCTAAGGAGACTCTGCGGCCCCTGGGGAGGATGGCCCAGCGGCCCCAGGAGTGACCGATTCCCCACAGAGAATCAAGGAAGGCAGCATCATCAACAGGATTGAGGCAGTGTGCGTGGGGGACAGCATCGAGGCCATCAACGACCACTCCATTGTGGGCTGCCGGCACTACGAGGTGGCCAAAATGCTGCGGGAGCTGCCCAAGTCCCAGCCCTTCACCTTGCGCCTGGTGCAGCCCCGAAGAGCCTTCGGTGAGAACCACTGCGCCCCGGGCTTGCCCCAGGGCAGGGAGAGGCAGGAAACGGTTTTCTGAGACAACAGTCTCATAGCCCAGGCTACCCTCAAACCCAGTATTTAGACAAAGATGACCTAGAACTCCTCACCCTGGCCTGGTTTGCGATGGCTTCTACGCCGTATGCCAGGGATGCTCAGATGAGAGGAGGTTGCTTCCAGAAGAGTTTCTCAAACTTAGAGATGCCAGCAGGGTTCTGGCGGCTTACTCTGTAGTGTCCCAAGCTCTTCAGGGTGCTGAACTCACTCCTTATCAGGAGCTCCGCAAGGTGGGAAGCCACAAATTTCCCCAAACATCACTCAGGGTCGCTTAGGGAAAGAGGGATTCTAGGCGGGGCTCCACCCTGACCACTCCCCCAGCCCATCAACAGACTGCAGGTGCCAGAGGCAGGCAAACCCTGAGTTTAAGGTCAGCCTAGGCTCCAGAGCAAGACCCTGTTTACAGAAAAGAACAAACATAAGACAGTCCGCACAAAACAGAACACTGTCCCTGCTTTGTCCCTGCAGATATGATTGGCCAGAGAAGCCGGAGCAGCAAGTGTCCTGTGGAAGCCAAAGTGAGCAGCGGGAGGGAGACACTGCGCCTGCGCTCTGGGGGCGCTGCTACCCTGGAGGAAGCGGTGAGTTCAGGGTCCGCTAGGAGTCCCGTAACTGATAGTGTGACCACAATTAACACCTCGTGGAGTCCAGAGTGCTGATGGTAGCCCAGGGCTGTCGTCCCAGCACTCAGGAGAGTGAGGCAGGAGGATGGTCACAGTAAAGGCCAGCCTGAATTTCAGAGCAGGATCCGGGTCTCACAAGCTCAGTTTCCCAGCTTGTGCAATGGATACCGGTTGGAAGGTGGGGAAACAGGAATGACTCCAGATCACAAGGGTGCCAACTGTCCCTGACCAGAGATGCAGGAGGAACCGATTGACCTCCAACTCATTAGTATTGGTTCTTTTCTTCTTTTGCACTTGTATTTAGAGGCCCAAGTTTAATATCTGTGTCTTCCTTTCTCCCCAACTTTAAATTATAAAATTACATTCATTACTCTCTTACATTCTGTCTGCATAGTATGTGTGTATATGTGTGTGTGTGTGTGTGTGTGTGTGTGTGTGTGTGTATGCGTGCAGAGGTCAGAGGACACCTGGGGAGTCATTTCTCCTTTTCACCTTAATGAGGATTCTAGGGGCTGAACTGAGGTCCAACTTTCTCTCACACAGAGTGCCTAGACCATTAGAATTCTGTGTATTAGTTGTACTAGATAATGGGTGTGAGATGTATCATTGCGTGGCAAGTTTGTTTGAGGGCACCCATTACCCCCTTATCCCCTTATCGTGTCTCCCTCTCTCCCCCCCAAGACCTCCTTCTCCACTCACCTCTTCTTTTTTTGTTTTTTTCGAGACAGGGTTTCTCTGTGTAGCCCAAGCTGAGCCGTCCTGGAATGAGCTCTCATAGACCAGACCGGGCTCGAACTCACAGAAATCCTCTGCCTCTGTCTCCTAGAGTGCTGGGATTAAAGGCGTGCGCCACCACCGCCCGCCCGCACACCTCTTTTTAATGTCACATGATTTACTTCAGGGGCTGAAGAGCAGCAGCTACACCACTGAAGAAAGTGTTGCTCACACCTTAGCTGTCTGCCTATTCCTCCTTGGGGCGGGCCGCCCAGCCCCTCCCCTTTGCTGTCTATCACTCCTGGGGCAGGTCGCTCAGCCCCTCCCCTTTGCTGTCTATCACTCCTGGGGCGGGTCGCTCAGCCCCTCCCCTTTGCTGTCTATCCATCTGGAGGGCGTCACCCCTAGCTCCAGCTTCCACTCGCCCATCAATCCTTAGGCGCGGATCCGGCAGCCCTTTCCCCTAGCAACCACCAAAGGTTTATCAACCCTGGTCCCGCCCATCTCTCACCCGGCCACTCACCCGTCCGCAGCCCAACGACTTGGAGGTGGCGGCGGCGAGCAGGGTGGACGACCTGCTGGAGAGCTACATGGGCATCCGGGACCCCGAGCTGGGTAAGCGGCGCGGGTAAGCGCGGGGTCCCCGGCGTGGGCGTGGGCGTGGGCGGGAGTACGCGCCCGAGCTGACAGTTGGTTCCGTCGGTGCGTCTGTCCTGTCCCTCTGTCCATCCCATTTCTCTGTTCCTCCCTCTGTCCGTCCGTCCTTCCATCTGTCCAATCCCGCAGCAGCTGCAGTGGTGGAGACTGCCCGGAGCGCAGCGGGAGCCCAGGCCTTTGCACGAGGCCTGGACGCCGTTCTGGGCGAGTTCGCCTTCCCGGACGAGTTCGTGGTAGAGGTGTGGGCAGCCATCGGCGAGGCCCAGGACGCCTGTGGCTAGCATGTGCGGGGATCCGAAGCCCTGGGCCCAGCCCCCTGCCGCAACGCCACTCCAGGACCCAGGACAGCCCTGATACCCGGCCCGGATCTAGAACCCGACCCAGTTCTGGAACCCAGGCCCACCCCAAAACCCAACCTGGCTCTCAAACCAAACCCAGTTCTGGAACCCAGGTCAGGCCTGTGGCCCAACCTAGTTCTAGCACCCAGGTCAGCTCTGAGACCCAGCTGGAATTTCAGTTGACGTCTGGAACCCAGATCAGGCCTGAGGCCCAGTCCAGCTCTAGAACCAAAATTAAGGCCTGGCCCAGCTCTAGAATTGAGCACAGCTCTGTAACCCAGGCCTACCCTGAGGTTCAACCCACTTTTAGCACCCAGGTCAGCTCTAAGACCCAGCCAGACTGTAGAACCCAATCTAGTCCTGGGACACAGCCTGGTTCTAGAACCCACAGCAGTCCTGAGACTCAGACAAGCTCCGGAACCGAGGTCAACCCTGGGACTGAGCCCTGTTCTAGAACCCACCCTGAATTTGAACTCGAGCCCAGCCCTAGAATCCAGGCTGGCTCAGAGGGCAGACCTGGTTCTAGAGCCCAGGGTAGTTCTGAAGACCACACCAGACCAGACAGCAAACCCAGACCTAAAACTCAGGGCAACTCTCAGGTCAAATTCTGCCCTGAGATCAAGGCTGCTTCTAGAATACAGACAGGCCCTGAGGGTGGGCCGGGTTCTAGAACTCAGGCCCACCCAGATAGGAATCCTGGCTCAGGACCCCAGCTGGGCCTGGGGTCCAACTCTGATGCTGGAGCCCAGGTCATGACCGACCCTCAGCCAGCCTCCAGAATCCGGCCAAGTCCTGCCCCACAGCTCCACTCCAGAACCCAGACAAATGTTAAGACCCAGCTGGGCTCAGAGCACCATCCCAACTCTGAATCCCAGCCCATTTATAAAACAGTCGTCACCACCGTAGCCTGGCCCTTTCCTAACGTTTGGAGTGACTCTGGAGGACCAGCTAGCTCGGGAGGCCAGGCAAGGTCCACTGCTGGAACCCAAGCCAGTTCCATTAGCCAGCCATCTTCCAGACCATTGCCCCAAGCAGGCAGCCAGAGCCATGCTACAACAGAGTCCAGACTCAGACCCCAGCCCTGCTCCCCAGCCTTGCCCCTCAGCGCCTCCCAGCACCCTACACCCCAGGCTGGCTCCAGTGGTGAGTCAGACTCTGAGGATCAACCAGGGGGTGGAAGCCAGCCTGCTGTGACGGCCGGGCCCCACTCCCAAATGGCCTCCATCTCCCATGAGAGGCCCAGCCCCAGGGTGCTGGGTGCCCAGCCCTCCTCATCCAGAAATCATGCTGGCTCCAGAGCACTGTCTAACTCAGGGACCCAGACGGACTTCCATGCCTGGCCCAGCTCCGGAGCCCACGTGGGTGTGGCCAGTCATCGAGGGTCTCAGCCTCAGCCACTGGCTGAGAAGGAGCCCAGCTCCAGAGCCCAGTCTAGTTCTGGAGGCAGACCCAGTGCAGGTTCCCAAAACCAGCATCTGATGACAGCTGGAACCAGTTGTGCTCCCCAGCTAGACGCAGGTCAGAGGCTTGGCTTTGGAGCCCACTTGGCCTCTAGAACCCAATTCACTCCTCAGGTTCCAGCGTGCAGTGGAGCCCAGGCTGGTGCTGCAGAGGCCTGGCGTCCCAGAACCCAGCCAGACCTTAGCTCCAGCGGTTCTGGAGCCCACCTTCTTAGCTCTAAAGACAAACCCCGACCCCAGACCCCAGACCCCGAGCCTAGAATACAGCCTTATCTCCCCACCCAACCCCAGTCTCCAAGCCCACCACTCACAAGAGCCCCCACTCCTGCCCCAAGCAAGGTGGCTGGGCCTCAGCCTCAAGATGGAAGCCGGGCCACAGCTTGCCCCAGGCCAGGTCCTCCAGCCTCCCATCTGGGCCCCGGGTCACAAGCCCCCACCACTCCCCAGAAGCCAGCTCTTTCACCCAAGCCCCAGCTGGGACCCCAGAAGTCCTTGTCCCCCACCATATGCGTCCCTCCTAGCCCCTTTCTGGGGCCCCTCCCCCACCAGGGGTAGCCGGGCTGGAGCTGTTCCCTGGGCACGATGGTGGAACTGAGGCTTCAGTTTCAGGACCCCGGCTGCGAACCTTAAGTAAGAGGATCCGACCACAGGAGGTAGAAGGGGGCAGGGAGCTCCCTGGGGACCTTGGTAGTGAATAAAGAAGCCTCGAGACCCCACAGCCCCGCCTCAGTGAGTGGTTTGTATAGAGCTGTGGGGGAGTGGGGTGAGCAGACAGCACGCTAAGCTGGGTGCCTGCTGCACACCTCGAATGCACATCAGCAGGCCATTTAACCGTTTATTGAGCAACCATTGGGTAGCCACGGGGGAAGGGGGCTCCAGACCCCAATGGATGCTTCCAATACCCAAGGTTGATGACTCTTGAGTCCAGCCCAGAGGAACATGAAGCTTGATGTCTCAGACCCAGGTTTTGGCAAGGTGGGGGATGCCCCCACTCAGGCTCTGGGTCTCAGCTCATCCCCACATCCTCAGGCTGTCCTGGGAGGAGTCTGGGGATTCAGGGAGGACATCCCTAGCATCAAGGGGGCATCTTAGGGTTCACAGGAGGCTCCCCTCTTTAATCCACAGAGCACTCGGGCTCCTGGGATAGGACACGGGCCTGTGGTAGTCACCGAGGACCTGAAGTTTGGGTGAAGCTATCCTTCAGGGCCCACTGAGCACGGCCTGGGCTGGGGGAGGGTGCAAGGTCAGAGCCCAGAGCCGTGAACTGAGCCGTGGGTGCAGGCGCCGAAGCACGGATCTACGAAAGAGGATGTAGACCCAGGGGTCCAAGATCTGGTTCCACGTGGCCACGCGCAAGTAAATGAGTAGCTGGTGCTCCGTGGCCCGCAACAGCTGCCCAGAGGGGTCCATGACAGGCGGCGTCTGCAGCAAGGTCTGTGCGATAAAGACCTGCAGGAGCAGAGAGCAGCGTACCTGGCGCCAGGCTCCGACCTTTTATTCACTCTCTGTGTAGCCCAGGCTGGCCTCGAACTCACAGAGATCCACCTGCCTCTGCCTCCCAAGTGCTGGGATTAAAGGCGTGCGCCACCACATTTTAGTTTTAGACAGAGTCTGGTCAGTTGCCCAGGCTGGCCTGAGACTTAATCCTGAGTGACTGGGCCACACGCCTGGCTTTTCAGGCCCAGAGGTGGATCTGCTTTGTGCTGGGGAAGCCTGTATACAGTCGGCACATAATAAATGTCTGCTGAATGAATAACGCCGAAAAAAATAAAAGACCTTGTGCCCATGTTATAGCAGGGCTCCTTCTACCAGCCGGACTCCATCTATACAGGAGTCTGCGGGGCAGCCAGGGAACACGTGTGGTCCGGCCATGCTATCTAGAACGTGTTTCCCTCATTTTCTAGCAGGTGGACTCTTATTCACCCTTCACAGTCCTATTCCAGAATGCCCAAACCCAGACACATCTTCCTGTGACATCCCGCAGACTCTAGAAGCCTGGAGGGTATGAACCCAGGGCTCCCTCCTCACCCCGAGACGTCCGTCCAGCACGGGGACTCACCAGCAGGGGCATCCAGCACACAGTGGCCACCACCATGATGCCCACCAGCTGCACCATCATCTCCACCTCGCAGTCCCGCGGGCGCTGGCGCGCGGCCTCGCGACCATGGTAGACGCGGCAGAGCGTGGCCACGCTCACGGTGTTGAGCAGGAAGGACAGCCCGACGGACACGCTGCCCAGCAGCGCGAACAGCAGGCCGAAGGCCACATCTCCGCGCCACGTGCCCAGCGTCAGGAAGCACCAGGAGCCCGGCCACTGCACCGAGTAGCGGCCCAGCCCGAGCAGCGGCAGCAGCCCGAGTGCCAGTGCCGCCAACCACACCAATGCCACGGTGGCCCAGGCGCGACGCCCGGTGGCCGCCGACCGCCAGAAGGGCCGCGTGATGCCCACGTAGCGCTCCGAGGCCATGGCGGCGCCCAGCAGCAGCGGGCACAGCCCGAAGAACACCATGGCCACCCCCATGAAGTGGCAGAGGCGGCAGCCGGGGTCGGCCGCTTGCCAGGCGAAGAGCGCCGCGTGCTGCGACACCACGATGGCGCCGGTGACCAGCAGCCCCAGGAAGTCGGTGAGGACCAGGCCGCACAGCAGCGTGAGGAAGGACGAGCGCGGCGCGGGCGCCCGGCCCAGCGCGCTCAGGGCCAGCAGGTTGGAGCCCAGGCCCAGCACGCAGAAGGACGCGGCGAACCAGGGCGACGCGATGAGGCGCCGCTCCTGCGGCGTGATGGTGAAGTTCATCGGCCGGAAGCACGGCCCCGGGAGGCTGCTGTTGGGCCACATGGCTCCCGAGCTGACGAGGGCGTCACCACCCCATCGGGCGACCTGGAGAGATAAGGTGGTGAGACCTCACCTTCTGACCTCCAGCCTGGGCTTCCTGCGTCCTAAAGTTTTGCAGCTTCGAGGTGGAGAGCTGGTCCTCAATTTCCTCATCCATTGCCCCGCCATCGCTCAGGCCCGGTTTGGTACCTGCCCCGAGGCCAGCTCACGGGAATGGCCCTCGTCATTCCTCTGCATCCCTCGCCCCTCACGTCACTTTTATAATAAGAAAGGAACCCAGAAGCTCTCGTTCCATTTTGGGAACAAAAAAAAAAAAAAAAAAAAAAAAAAAAAAGAAGAGAAAAACCCAAGCTAACCGGGACACATCCCCGGGGACAACGAGCAGGGACTGCAGGGGCCTTGTTGGGCCATGTCACAGAACCGTGCAAGTCTGGACATGGAGTCTATTTCACAGCCTGGTCCCTGCCAGCGCCAGGAGCGTCTGAGGCAGGAGGATGGATGTGAGTTTAAGCTACACAGAGAGATAAACAAAGCCAAGACCGGAGACAGGTGAGCACTTGCCAACGTCTAATAACAGCCTCAGGCCGACAAGCAGTTCCTGTGATTCTCCTGCCTCAGATTCCTGGTGTGAACCATGTTTGGTCTTTTCCCTTAGTTTTGCTTTTTTGTGTTTAACATTATTCACTTACATGTGGGGTGTGCTCGGCACACACACAGCTCTGGGGGCCTGCAGGTCAGAGGTCAGAGAACAACTTGCAGGAATTGGTTCTCTCCTTTTACCACGGGGGTCTCAGGGATGGAACCCAGGTCCTCAGGCTTGGCTGCGACCACCTCTCCTCACTGAGCCACTGACAGCCCTTGGTGGTCTCTTTTTCTCCCTCCCCCTTAGACTCCCTCCCCTCCCACTGAGTTCTAGGGTTTTGTTTTATTTTTGGAGACAAGGTTTCTCTGTAGCTTTGGAGCCTGTCCTGGAACTAGCTCTTGTAGACCAGGCTGGCCTCAAACTCACAGAGATCCGCTTGCCTCTGCTTCAGTGCTGAGATTAAAGGTGTGTGCCACCACCACCCAGCTGAGTTCTAAGGTTTTAACAGTTGGTCATTCAGGGTTCAGGAACCCCTGTTCTTGTTCTCATGTCACTGCAGAGACTCAGTTTCCCCTCCTGTAAAGCCTGCTGATGCCAAGAATGATTATCTTTTATGTCCACTCCTGGTACGCAATAGGTGCTCAATTCATGCAGCCCAGAATGCTACAGGCGGGTAGGAGCAGTTCCCTGCCTCACTCCCATCTCAGCCCCAGGCTACCGACTGATGGGCCTTCCAGGGCCATCGAGGAGGAGAAACTGAGGCTACTGCCACCCTGGCTCTGAGGCACTGTGCACATGTTTGAGCAGGTCTACATCGGTGGCTGCCCCTCCTCTGTCCCTGTCCCAGCCTTAACTCTGGGTCCCTCACGTTTGCTGTGCCCTGGAGCAAGCTCCTCTCTCTGCCCATTGTTTCAGCCTGCTGAATTCTGCACCGAGGATGGCAGTTTCCAGACTCCCCTCTGCCTCGTGCTCCCTCCCCTGGGGTTCAGGTGATAATGGCAAGCTCAAGTTGCCCAGGCCAGACCTGAGGCAGGGCCTGGCAGCCTCCCAGGATGGCTAGCAGCTGGGGCTGTGTGTTCCCAGGGAGAACTGCAGCCTTTCTGCGCCCTTCAGAGTCCACAGCTACAGGGAGCTCTGAGCCTGGGAAGTCCGGGGCTTGGGAGCATGACTCCCAAGCCTAGAACTCACCGAGATACACGCCTCCAGCGCCACTGTGATGACAAGCACAGGCCTCTGCTGCACCTGGATTAGGGTTGCTTCCACCCTGACCCTGTGGTCCTGAGTCCTGGAGTGTGGGGTGGGTGGCTCTGTGTTCCTGAGCCACGTCTGCACTCAGGTGGGGGACAGCAGTCTTCTGTATGTGATGGAGCCTCATCTTGTCATGTGTGCACCCGGGGCACTGCTCCCTGTTCCTTAAGGCCCAGGCATTGGTGGCTGGAACTCAGCCACCAATGTGGAATGTGGTGTGTGGCTGGGTTCTAAGCGCCGGGCCCCTCCCCCTCTTCTCAGCTCATCCATCTCCCTCAAACCTCCCCACCCGGCCTCAGAGCAGCCTGGGCTTTCCAAGTCTCCACCCTATGGCCACTGGGCACAGCCATAGATTCCCCCTGTACAATGAATTCGTATCCCCTCGTGGCTTTCTGCTAACACCTGGATGGGCAGAGCTCCTGAGGCCAAGCCTTGACCCTAGCTGTGGCCGGAGGGGACACCCCAGACACCTGATGTGGTGCCCCACACTCTCCACAGACCCTCAGGGCTCACCAAGGGCTGTTTCTCTCCCTCCGACAGGGCCGCTTCCTGTTTGTGCTGAAGCCCCAGGGTGCAGGTTTCAGCCCTACTGATGTGTGGTCCAGAACAGGCGCATGCCTTTAATCCCAGCACTCGGGAGGCAGAGGCAGGCAGATCTTTGTGAGTTCGAGACTAGCATGGTCTACAAGAGCTAGTTCCAGGACAGGCTCCAAAGCTACAGAGAAACCCTGTCTCGAAAATCCACAAAAAAAAAAAAAAAAAAAAAGAACAGGCTCGGCCTGGGCCTCAGTTTCCTGGTGTGTTCACTGAACACCCCTCTGGGCGTAGGACAGGTACCAGGACATGAGGCCTGAGCTGAGCCTATGCATGTCCACACGAGTGTGCACAGGCATACATACACCCTAAGTCACATGCCATGGTCCCCAGCTCCATCACTGCCAGAACATCTTGGACTGACCTGGCCCAGACACAGGGAACTGGGATACCCACGGGCCACCAAGGGAACTACATCTGTGCACTGGACCACTGGAATAAGGGCCACACACGGATTCCCTCCAGGGAACTTGGAGACCCAGGGATGTGGTTCAGCAGAGAGCAATGGGTCTGGGCTCCCCAGTGCAGCTCACCTCTGCAGCCAGTACAGGGAGGGGAGGGACTCACCCACAGGGTCAGTACCAAGGTATCGCGGTGGTGTCCCAGGAACAGAGCAGGCAGCACCACTGTGCTTCCCCAGGTCAGGCAGAGAGAGCAAAGCCCCCTGGGGAAACCGAGTCACGGGCTGAAGACAGGTCCCGACAGAGGCCCTGGGGCTGTGGGCGGATGGTGTAGCGCTGGGGACTCCCAGGGGCACGAGGCTGGGGGGTTGTAGTGAGGCAGTCTCCCACCACGCCCTGTCTCCATCTGTCTTTCTGCCTGTCTCTCGCCAGCCCCGCCCCCTGCTCTGGCCTCGCCCCGCAGCCGGGAGCTTGGCTAGGGTGGGACCTGGGCAGGGCACAAGGGTGCTACGGACACTCGGACAGTCGGTTGTTGACAGGCCACTGACCCGGAGGCCCAGGCCCATGCGGGAAGAGCCGAGGGCAGGATGGGGCCTGTCCTGGCAAGGCAGCAACTAACCAGTTGGATTAATGTCCAGGCGTCTTCCAGGAGACTCGGGAGGGCCAAGGTCCGACTGCTGGGGCCACAGGACGGGAGAGGAGGTGTTGGGGGAGGGGTGCTGTGGGGAAGGCCAGTTGTCAGGCTGCCGCCAGAAATGGAGCAGACTTGGGGACCCCTCCCCCCAGCCCATGATGTCCTGCTGTGTAGTCTAGTGAGCTGGGCCCGGGAGGTGACCTTGGGCCTCTTTGGCCTCAGTTTGCACACTTGAAGAGTCCTGATGGGGACCAGGATGTCCGGCCTAGCCGTGACCCCCAACCCACCCAGTTCCAGAGCCGGTCCAAGGTCAGCCAGGCTGTCAGCAGCCGGAAGCCCCTTCCCTGCTGCCCTGCCCCTCACCCTTCCGGTCCCACTCCTGGGGGCTCTCCCCCCCTCATCCCATTATCCGGCCCTGAACCCTACTCGCCTCTTTCCTGGTCAGGGGCTGGCTCCAAGCCTTTTGTAGCTTCTTTCTGACCTCTCCCAGGTGGACCTGTCCTTGCTACTCCAGATTTCTATGGTTATGGCTGCTAAGCCAAAACCAATGTTCTTACCATCCCCAAAGTTTGGCTAGGAATTAATGCTCTAGGAAAAGGGTCTTAGGACTGGTGTTTTGTGGGATGAATATGTGTTCCTTTGGTCTGGGATACAAGGTGCTGGCAGGAATGTTTGGTGGGAGTATGTTGCCTTCTGGAGCTATGCTCCCAATGGGGACAGGAACCAGGAAGGGGGGAGGGCTTATAGGACAGGGGAGGGCTGATGTCCTTTCTTCCTCTGGACATGTCCGGTCTAGAGAATCAGGCAATGGTAAAGGACACTCAGCTGTGTTTGTGTCACCTCTCCACAGTATGGAGGGCACAGCACACGGCGTGCGTGTGGAGAATGAGGCAGAGAGGAAGTGTGTGTGGAGGCTACACATGGCTCCTGACACACAGGCACCGCTCAAGGCTTGCTGCAGCTAGGGGGTGGATGTGGAGATGGCCAGGCTCAGGATGTACCCCCGTGGTTGTGGCTTCCTCTGAGGCTGGGCTGGGGGTGCCTATTTTTAGCTCTGGATGCAGTCAAAGGAAGGAAGAGGCTGGAGCGGGAGCTGGACATAGCTTCCGGGACATCAGGGCATCCGTGGGGATAGTCTGCATCCTTGCCAGGCTCCCCGTGTCCCCATGGATCCAGTACCCTGGGCAGGACCTTCTGCCAAGTATCTTCTATATGGCAGGGCACCTCAGGGTCTCCTCGGGGTCCCCTTACCTCCCTGTCTCCCAAGGCTGGAACTCTGCTGGGGCTGTGCACACAAGAACCAGCAGACCAGAGATTTCATGGGGCAGGTGGTAGAAGGAACGGACCCCTCTGGTCCACGTAGAGAAACTGGGGCCCAGCATGCAGTGCACCAGGCATGCATCCAAGTAACTCCTGAGCTCAAATGCCCTGGCCTGGCTGCCACAGGGGCTCTAAGTGTTAGTGCATGGATGGCTGGTTTGGACAGGTTTCAGTCCTATTACATTCTGAGGCCCCTGGACCAGGGCTGGGCAATGTGCAGTAAGGCATCCTTGACCTCCACTGACCGCAAACTGGGACCTGGGGCGGCGCCAGCAGGGGTGGTCTTGGGCCCAGGTGGGCGGAACAGACTGAATACTGACCCTCCTAGAGACACTTGGGTGTGGTGTCTACGCTACCACTCAGACACAGAACCATTCTAGAATAAGCTTTCTATTAAACGTATCAAAACCACATGGTGTCCCGCGGGTAGAACAAGTCCGTGGAAAAAGGAACAAGGCATCTTTCCCACCTACAGCAGTCCTGTCAGATAAACAGTTACAATCTGTTCCAGATGGGCTGGGATCTGAGGGGGCCAGGGCTGGCAGAATGGCAGGGACTGGCACCCAGAAGATGCAGAGGAAGGCGTCCCTGTCACTGTCCCCTGGGAGGTGTCCGGGGCCAGCCCCGCCCCACAGGCGTCACCTGCGGTAGCGGTAACGCTTAAAGTGGAACCACAGCTGGAAGATGCCATTGGCAAACTGACAGCGGAAGCCGTGTCGGTGCGAGTACTCCCACTCGCGGCTCACAATCTTGAAGGCTATGTCCTCGTAGGGCGGCCCGGCGTGAAAGCGCAGGATGGCGAAGTCGCGGTTGTCCCCGCAGGCTTCCAGGAAGTACTGCGGCGTGGCTTGCTTGCAGATGAGGTCGGGGTAGAAGATGTTGAACTTGTAGCCCTGCACGATCTTGGGCGGCGGGTTGTCGAAGTCGTAGTGCGTCTGGTTGTACTTGTTCCATTCAAAGCCCGTGTGCACGCGGTTGAAGAAGCGCGGCTTGCGCGGCCGGTACTTGTCGGCCCACAGGTAGGCGCGCCCGCTCAGCGGCATCTCCACGCTGAACTGCGCCTCATCCTGACCCATGCCCTCCCGCGCACGCCTGAAGAAGATGTCCTCAGCACTCTCGCTCGCATCGCCTGTGGGGGTTGGAGGGGGTCAGTCACGGGGCTCCCGGCAACCCTCTGGCCTCCTCCAGGATGCTCCTCCCCCGGCTGCCCCGCCCCACCTGTGGCCTGGAGCTGCTGGCGGGACAGCTGCAGGCGCTGCAGGTCCTCGTGTGGCTCCAGCACATGCGCGTCCAGCGGCAGCTCGTGCGCTGTGAGCAGCCGCGGGCTGTAGCGGCCGGCATCATAGTCCGCCAGGCTCTGCTGGATCAGGTCCTCCTCCATCAGCACCGCCTCGCCATCCGCATCGACCTCTGCCTCCGCGGCTGCTGGAGTTCCCTCAGCTTCTACGGGGTCCGCCGAGGGTCCGGGGCTGGGGGCCGGCTCCTCAGCTTCAGGGCTGCATGGAGCAGTGGAGGGAGGGATGAGACCCAGATGTGGGGTGTAGGGCCTGGTCCCTGCCAGGCATACATGGGTCGTCTACCCTCCTGTGGGCCCCTCACCTGTGGGTGGCCGTGGGCTCGGTCTTGAGAATGGGGAACAGCGGTTCGCTCTCCACCCCCTGCTCCTGCTTCAGCTTGAACAGCTTTTGCCGTAGAACATCCTGGTGGCGCTCACGGAGCCTGTGGGACAGAGGGTGGTCACTGTCCCAGTCCCCAGGCAGGGTACATTCACTGTGTGGCCCCAAGTCCAAGCCTCAGGACAACTGTTAGCCAAACAGTCAGGCAGGGGGCGCTAGGGGACCTGGCCTGTTCAGACTGGGGACATCCAGAGTAAGCAAAGCAAGCCAGCTGCCAGTAGTCCCTGTGTTTAAACCAGGGTGCCAAGCATGCCGGGACGGATATACAGTTCTCAAGCCAGACGGGACAATGGGACAAAAGAGAAAAATGGAGACAATGGAAAAGTAGAGAGAGAACAGAGTAAAGACAGGACAGACAACCCAGTTTCCTAAGACTCTGATGATTCTAGCGGAGCTGGCCCTGGGGACCCGAACTAGTCTGGTGATTCTGAAGGTCAAGGAGGCACCCAGGTGTTGAGGCCAGCAGGGACAGAGCCTCACCTGGCCCTGGCCATGTGCGCACGCAGCTGCTGCAGCAGACTCTCCCAGTAGCCCATGTCCAGGTTGGGGCCACCTGCGCGGATCTTGCCCTCAATGCCCTGGAAGATGACCTGCAGCTGGTTGTACGTCTTCCCCTTGAACACTGACTGCACGTCGGAGCTGACCGAGGCGTTGACCCCCTCCCGGCGCTCACCTGCAGGACGGAGCTGTTCAGAGCGGGCCTGAGTTCCACCTGCCCCACCTGCTGGGTGCTACGTTCCATCCCAGTCGGGGATGAGGATGATGGGCCTGCCATCCTCCTGAAGGTGGCCTGCCTAGGAGAGGGGCGGCCTCCAGGAAGCAGTGTACCCTGTCTAGATCTCAGCTGCCCTGGTAGAGGCCCCAGCCTCTGCGGCATGGAGAGCAGCCGTCCTGAGACAGCAGTGAGCACGGGCCCTAGCAGGGAGGTCTCAGAGCAGCTGGGAAGACGCCTCAGGCAGATCACCTGGGCCCTTGCCCGAGGCCTCCAGCTTGCGGAGCTTAGAGATCTCATCCTCCGTGATGCTTGTCATGTCCCGCCAGAACTCCACGTTCTTACCCTGCTCCAGGTCCATGTACACCTGGATGTCCTCCAGCAGGTCCTCCATGTCCGCCACCGTGAGGCCATTGAGAAAGGTGTAGGGCTCATGCATCTCCACAGCCAAGTCGTCGTCCTCTGCGCTGATGTACTTGGCCAGCAGGTCGATGGGTTTAGCCCGCCCGTCTCGGATGCGGATCTTGGAACTGCAGAAGAGGACAGGGTGACAGGGTCAGGGCCAGCAGCATGATGGAAGATGTCCCTACGGCACCCCCTTGGGACCTGGGAAGAGTTGACCCTGGGTCCCAGCCAGGCAGCAGCCTCAGGCTAACAGGAGCACCAGAATGGCAGGACTGTGCTGGGTCCTCAACACAGTTAACCAAGTCTGTGCTAAGACATCTCGCAAGAGCCCTCAGTCCCCTGAAGCCCATCTCCCATCACCATCTTAACAGACTGCTGAGGGTCTGTCTTAGAAGTCCACACGTCCCACCCAGCAGAGCCAGGAGAAAGGGGGCACAGCCTGTGAGAAAAGCTGGTGAGGGCGCACCGCAGCTTGGCCTGCCGCAGGTGGAAGCTGTCCTCCTGCTCCTCCCAGGTCTTGAAGTGTTCTGCCTCCTTCTCCCGCTGCAGCAGCTCCAGCTCCTGCTCCCGCATGGCCTTCTCCCGCTCCCGCTCCAGCCGCAGCTGCTTCACTTTCTGGAGCTCCAGTCGGTTGTCCTCCTGGATCCTCTTGTTGCGTTCTTTCAGCTCTTTCTCGTCGAGATGGCTGATGCCCTTCTTCTCCAGAGCCTGTGGAAGGAGCCACACCCACTCAGCCACCCACAGAACCCACAACCCCTCAACATCTACTGTGTTTGAGGTAGGACAGCAGAGTGCCCAGAGGTGGCCGTGTGTGCTCACAGGCTAGAATGGTCAGGGCCTCAGGATTGAGACCAAAGCTGCCCGGGACCCTAATGGTCCATTGTAGGAGGGCTCCTGGGGTTTGCTCTTCTCCCAGACACAGCCCCTGGAACCCTGCATGTTACCTAGGAGTTGTGCTCTAACCGTGTGCTTTCCGATGCTTTTAAAGTGTATAAGGATGTCTTGGTACCCTGCAGGGTGTCCCCAGGCCTCAGAGACGGCGGCTGGCAGCACAGCTAAGCCTGGAGCCTGCACAGGTGCGTGGGTGCATGGCAGGCAACGACTTGGGAGCACAGCACTAACAATGTATTGGGAGGCACACCATGGGGATCTAAGGCTCTAGGAGCCAGATGGCCTCCCTGAAGAAGAGCTGACTGAGGATGAGAGCCACAAGGAGCCAGGCTGGAGGGAGAGCAAAGGCCATGGGCAGGAAGGGTCCTTCTCAGAACATCACAGCATCTGGCTGCTTAGGCTGGAGCACCCACCTTGTTCCAGATGAAGGTGCCGAGCAGATTGTTGTCTCCAAAGGGGTTGTCGGTGTTGGTGTAGCCCATGTATTCCTCACCCCAGCCCATCTTCTCCCTCTTCTTGCGCTCCTTAGCTTCCTTCTTGGCTAGTCGCCTTGCACGCTTCTCCTCTGGGGTCTCAAAGGCCTTGAGCAGCTCTTCTTGCTGCTTTCGCTCCTCGCGCAGCCGCAGCCGCTCCTGTAGGCTCTGCTGCTGGCTCAGGGCCAGAGCAGCCGCCCCAGGGCTCCGAGAGTGCTTCCGAGATTCCAAACTAGATGCAGATGACCTTGGGGACTGCGAGCCCCGTGCCTGCTCCTCACCCGAGTCAGACTGTGAGGACTGGTCCTGTGAGTGCCATCGGGGTGGGCGAGGGCTCCGGCTTCGTCTCCCAGGCCTCTGCCGCCGGTCTTCTTCTGAATCTGACCTACGAGGAGGGGAGGACACCCCAAGGTATACGCTACGCCAGCTGCAGGTGGGACACCATTGTTGGTGTCGAGATCACAATGACAGATTGAGAGTACATGCCCTTGCAGTCTCCCAACCAGCAAATCACTCTACACACACGAACTAGGCTGCCCTGCATGGTACAGCCGCACACGTCTCATGGCACAGCCCACAGCACAGCCGCACAAGTCTCAGGCCTGAACAGACAACACTGCAGGAAAGCTGTAGGTTGAAGGTGAGAAAATGTTTTTTTATTTCTTTAGGTTTTTCAGGTTTGTGTAGCTTTGGCTGACCTTGAACTCATGGAAGTAGAAGTTATGGAATAAAAATGTATGCCACTAACAAAAGGGTGGGGGGATGGTTCTTAACATAGCCAAGTACCAACTAGAGGGAATGGGGGGTTCACAATGCTGGGTCATGTGGGCAGAAGGCATGAACAAAAGCCCTGGGAGCCAATGGTGGGGACAAGGGGGCTGACCACCTCCAAGGTACCAAGGCTGGACATTCAAGGTGTGTGTGGGATGGAGTACTTATGTTGGTCCTATCAAATAAGAGAAAGATGAAAGTTGCTTTATTTTAGATATGTAATTTACATTGCTATGTCTAGGAGGGGCATCTCCCTCTACAGCACAGGCTGGCCATCAACGTCGAAAAACGCCCCAGTCTGTCTCCTAAGTGCGGGGGTTACTGGTGTGTACCGTACCATTGAGTCCCGCTGAGACGACAGGTCGGAGGAATGAGGCCCAGCGGATGGATTCTCTGATATCCCGGGAAATATGAAAGAGGAAAAAGCACCACCAGGTAATATTCTGAGGACACGAGTTCGAAAATCCCCAGCACCCACAAGAAAAGTTGGATGTGGCTGTCTGAGTTGTAACCCAAGTGTTATATGGGTAGTGTCCTGGTCAGTTTCTGTCAAATATGATAAACTACAGCCATCTGAGAAAAAGTAACGCCAACTGAACAAAATAACTTAACTATTGGAGCCTGCCCTGGAGCTCGCTCTGTAGACTAGGCTGTCCTCGAACTCACGGAACTCCGCCTACCTGCGCCTCCCGAGTGCCGCCGCCGCCGCCTAGGCTGTAGGGATGGGCGGACGGCGAGCGAGGCCGTCAGTCCCACACTAGGCTGGCATCCCCACCACCCCTCAGCCCCCATGACGCTCACCTGCGCCCCCGGCTGCGCCGCCTGCGTTCGCGCCGCCTCTCGCGTTCCCGGCGCCGCCGGCTGCTCCGTCCATGGCTCCCGCTGCGGCTCCGGCTCCGGCGCCGACTCCGTTGCCTCCGACCCCTACGCCCCGGAGACCGCGAGCGCGAGCGAGTGTCGCGACCCATTTGGCGGTCCGCGCTGCGCACGCGCGGACGTAAATAACCAGGGGACGGCGCGCCGGGGGCTTTCCTTCGCCGCGGCGCGCTCGGAGCTGCCCAAAGTGCTCCTGATCCCGGAGAGCGCCTTAATCCCTCTGCCCTGAATTTCAGAAATGCTACAACCGGGAATCTCTTGACTTCTCAAGTTTGGCACGGATGAAGGACTCCGACAGGGTCGCTGTCAGGCCAAGCGGGGCGAATCTCCATTCAGGCGGTGAGAGACACTGGCCCGAGGGGGGGGGGTCCTCGCGCCCTAGGGAGCCTGGGAAATCAGGGCTGGTGCTTGGGGAGGCGGAACCAAGAGGAGGCGGTTGCAGGGCGGAAGAGGAGTTCGGGTGGGAGGGGCCTAGGGAGGCGGAACCGAGAAGAGGTTATAGGAGAAAAGGGGACCGGGATGGGCGGGGATTGCGGAGATTGACAGTAGCGGATCTGGAAATCAGGCTGAGCGGGGCGGGACCTGGAGAGGAACCGAAGAGTGGCGGTTACGGAGCGGAGATGGGCGGGACCTGAAGAGCTAGATTGACAGGCGTAGATCAGTGGGCGGGGCAGGCCGATCAGGACCTGCGGTGGCGGAATCAAGGAGCGGAGCCCGCCTGGCGGGCTGAGGCGAGATTGACAGCCGTGGATCTGAGGGCGAATGGGTACGGGCGGAAGTGGAATCGCGTTGGCAGGAGTTAGGAGCCTCGGTCGGCGGGGCCTAGGACGCGAGACAGACAGACGTGGATCTCAGGGCGGGACCGATGAATCCAGACTGCCCTCCCCCACCCGGAAGGAAACACGAAGGGCGGACGTGGCTTACGTGGGCGGGACTTATGGCGGGGCTGCGTAGTCCTGAAATATGACATCCCGAAACCCCTGAGCGTCACCGATGCCTTCGGTGTTCGAGGCCAGCCTGCGTCAAAAACAAAAACCCAGGACGGGAGCATCTGCTGACTCCTAGATGTTGGTCTGGGTCCTATTCTGCTGGTCAGGCGCATGCCCCGCGGGCACCGAGATGACCCCCCTCTGACGTCAGCAATCTTCCCACACCAAAGACCCCGGCACACGCTTTAGTCATCGGAGGCGAGCTGTTTTATACCCGATTTATTAGAGATCTCAACTTAAAAAGAAGGGCTGTGGCGGGTGGGGCGGGAACCTGGGCTGCATACAGATGCTGGCTTCGGCCAGCAGCGGCTGCACTGGAGGGACAGGGCCCCGATTGGTGCCGGGGGACACCGTGCTTGGATTGTCACACACCAGACAGCAGGGGCTGAGGATCCGGGACTCCCTCGCCCTGATGAATAAGACACACGAGGTTTGTAGTTTTCAGAATGGATTCATCAATAAAAACAGGACCGGGGTGAGGGTGTGCGATGCGGTTTTTAACCACCAGAGAGAAGAGGTGGGGGCGAGGGACGGAAGGACTGCGGAGACAGTACCGTGCCAAGGGACCCCACGGGGAGAGCATATTGCACTGAGGTTGCTGTGGGGCTGGACAGGGGACTTGCTGGGATGGCTTGGGGGGGGGGACGACAGAGAGGGACCGAGGACACCTCAGCCTTGGAAGTGCCGCTGGTCCTTACAGTACAGTTTACACACCGTCCATGGTGGGGCGATAGCGGCCGTTGGAGAGAACAGGATAGGGGTACAGGATGGGAGTCACAAATATTATTTACAGATTTTTTTTTTTGAGAGGGTCTCATGTAGCCCAAGCTGGCCTCCGACTGGATATATAGGCAAGGATGACCTTGAACTGCTCTTGTCTCCACCTCCCAAGTGCTGGATGACAGTTTTGTCACCCCATCTGGTTTCTGAGTGCTGGGATGCAACCCAGAGCTCATGCTGCCAGGTGAGCCCCACCCTGTGATTTTTTTTCTTTCTCTTTTGGTCTTTTCACTCGGTAGCCCAGCTTAGCTTGGAACTTGCCACAATCCTCCTGCCTTAGCTTTCCAAGACTTGGAATGACAGACATGACACAATGCTTTCCTGGAATGGTCTGTGCAGGCTGGAAGTCAGTGGCTCACCATGTGGGTTTTCACTCACCACAGCAAACAACACAGACCTGTGGAGGGGCTCTGAGACCTAACAAACATGGAACTGTGGCAGGCATCTCTGTCTGTCCCTCCTACTGTGGCCATCAACATTGCAGCAAGGGTCTGCTCCTGGGCCATGCACCTGCAGGAAGGGCTGAGTTGCTCCTCACTGCCTCTAGGTCCTGACTTCTATGTCCCTGCCGGTGCAACACAGGGCCCATGGGTCTGGCTGTGTACTGGAGATACAGCCTGGCTGTCAGCTGGTCCCGGTTGACTCCTACCAAAACGTAGTGGGTGGAGCGTCCATGAAGCAGGGGCAAGATGGTACTGTACCCAACATACTACTTCCCAGAAGTCCCATCTGGGTGGAGGTGGGGGTCTGCCCAGGGAAGGGACAGCTCCCTCTTCCTGGAGTGCAGTGGACACGGTTGGCTCTGGTTGTCTTCAGCCAGGGTGTTTGGGAACCCAGCTGTCACTCTGCTCTGAAGGGGAATGTCCTGAGAGTTGAGGGGAACCACACCCCCAACTCAGGGTTTCATGGGGATGGAAGGCAGACAGCATGGCTGCTCCCAGTCAGCGCCAGGTGTGATTGTAACCGCAGGACATTCGTGCTTTGGGTCATCCTTCCTGTGGCAGTTTGAAAAGATGCAGAAAGTCCACAGGGCATGGCTCATCCTGGTCTGCTCTGGTCCCAAACCTGAGGTGACGGAGGGGCTCTGCTGAGGCAGCAACGATGGCCAGCTCAGGAGCACAGATCTAGGACAGCAAGCAGAGGCTCCCGGGCCTGTCCCTTCTGCAGGCCACCATGAGAGCCCTGGAGAGAGTGGGCTTTACTGGAGCCACCTGGTCGCTGGGGCAGGTTCCCAAAAGTAGGAAGCCATGTAGAGCCTGATCGGCCAAGGCCAGCGGCTGCAGCCTCTTCCTGGTTTCCTGTCTTCTGTCTCTCTCCTGGAAAATCGCTCCTGTGCTCCCTCTCCGTGCAAAAAAGGACCCAAAGTAAATACAGGCTCGGGCACTCCGGATGTTGCCGTCCCAATAGGCACAGGTAGCGGCAAATGGTGGGCCAAGCTATCCTGGGATGACATCTGTCGGTGGGGAGGGCAAGAACGAGGTTGGGCCAGGGCCTTCGGGGTGATGTCGCTGAACTCTGGGCCCCAGTGGGGGGTCAAGTGCCTCCAAGAAGTGGCTGGGGTGGCAGAAGGACACTGGGCTCCAGACTAGGGACTGCATAGAAGTTACTGCAAAGACCAGAGGGGCAGGTGAGGCAGGGCAGGGCCAGTGGGAACCCCAGCCACCCACTAGGCCTTCAGGTGCAGCCTAAGGGCTGCAGGTGTGGATGGCCTGGAAGTCAGGCCTGGTTTCCCTGGGCCACTTGGCTGGCACACACAGAGATGCCTGTGCCTAAAGCAGGTGGGAGGGGGAGGGAGAGGAGAAGTTGAAGCAAGAGGAGCAAGAATGGGTGGGAAGTCAAAGGGAGGAGGGGCTGGGAGAGTAGGGCTGGAGGAAGAGGAGGGGTCACCAGGAGGGGAGGAGCTGGGAGAGGAGGGGCGGGAGTCGCCAGGGGAGGGGGAGGAGCTCCGGCCTCGTCCTCCCACCCTGCCTGGGGACTTACTGTGTCGCTCTCGCCGGAGGCCGGCCGCGTGCTATAGTGGAGTGGGGAGTACACCCAGCTCCTCTCGTCGGTGGGCTGTGGAGCGCGTGCAGGAGGGGTGCAGAAGAGCAGGGGGCGAGGAGCAGACAGGCAGAAGGAAGAGACAGAAAGTAAAAGAGGGGGATCCCAACCCTGGGGAGCAGCCGCAACCCCAGTTCCCCTTGTGAGGGGCACCTGCCCCCAACCCTCGGCCCTGGGGAAGCAGCGGTGGCAGCGGAAGCACTTAGTGAAGCCGGGGTGCAGAAGGGACAGCGGGGTGCGGGGCAGGGTCTCCTCCTCTCCATGTGTACCCTGATCTGTTCCATTGCCCTGATCCCCTAGCCTGCTCTGGCCACAGTCCCCTGGGCACTGAGACAGCACATGGCTCAGCTCCCACAGGATCAGAACCCCAGAGAGCCAGCTAGAGCAGTCACCCTGTAGCTGCAGGGTTTCCCAGTGGCAAGCAGCACTGTCCTGGGTGGGAACAGTGACACAGACTAGGAGGAAGAGATCACAGGCCAGTGGCTCTGTCCCAGAAAATGGTGTCCCAGGCACAAAAGGGCCTCAGGGCAGCAAGGCAGATGGATAAAAATCTCAGGGTGATCTCCCGAGGCCAGGGCCAAGGTCAGCCCAGCAACTGTGATCCTCTGCAGACTGCAGCTTTGCACCCCATCTAGCCACCCCTGGCTCCATCCAGTCCCCAGACTCCATCCAGTCCCCAGACTTCCCATCCCCACCTCTGGTGCTGAGGTGACAGGTTGTGCCCCATCCGCGCTGTCCCTACTAGGGCAGTGCTCACTGCTGATATGGAGGTCCAGACTGCAGCCCAGTCACATGTACTGGGAGGCGACCTAGCAGTAACAGTGTGGGGACTATGGGGACATGGATTCCCTGTGGGGCCTGAGCCTCAGTTTTTCCTCCTGTGAAGTATGCTACAGAGGGAATGGCAGACAGCGCCTGGATGGGAAGAGGCGTCCACACGCAGGATGCAGGTACCTGGGGTCTTATAGACCCCGCCGCAGATGGGCAGCTGCTGTGGTGGGCTCTGATCACAGCGCACAACCACTCAGGTCGGGGCTCAGCTGACCTCCACTACAGCTGTGATTTCCCACAGTCATTTGAGAAGGGGTGTGGGGTGCTGTGTTCTGGGAGCCCATCTCCGCATGTGACGGTCTGTGGTCACTTACAGCGCCTGTGTGGCTCGGTGTCACAGCCCGAAGTTGGTGACGATGGGGAGAGAAAAGCCAGTATCTCCCATGGGCGAACTGGCCACACAGTGGGCCGTGCGGGAGGAAGGAAGAGAGGAGAGGGCAGAGGATGAGGCGGGAACCAGGCAGGGGAGACAGGCGGGTGGCCGAGCAGGGCTAGTGGGCACAAGCGACTGAAGCAGAACATGTCGGTGGGGTGGAGGCTGGTCGACCCCATTAAGGCCAGAACCTAATTCAGGTCGCGGTTCTGGGTACTGCCGGTCAAAACCAGCTATACACGCACACCTTAGCCCCAGCATGGGTGACCACAGGCCTGACTGGGACTCTCTAGGGCCAGGTGGGGGATGTGGGCCTCAATGGCGCAGCGTAGAGACAGTGGGTGAGTTAGTTGGGAAGCAGTGAGGGCCTCGGGTGGGTGTGAGGACAACCCTGGGCCCCAGGTGAGACTGCAGGACCCTGTGATAGGCCAGCTCACCCCAGGGGCTACTGAAGCTCTGACCTATTTATGGGCATGTCTGGGCCCACAACCCTCTACCATTCTCCCCACGGTGGATTGGTCATGTAGGACCCCAGATTCCCAAGGCCTGGGTTGACCCAGCCTTGTCCATGAGGGGCCAAGTTCCCACCTTGCACTGCAGCCATGGGGCCTGTCGTTCACCAGGTCCCCAGGCCCTACCATCACAAACAAAACTTGCCCGAGAAGGACATGGTATTCTCATGGGTCCCTGGCTTGCCAGAGACACAGGGTCTCAGTTTTTGCTCAGGTCTTCCCAGGGCCAAAAAGGGGCAATGCCCCTGTCACTCTGAGTGATGACACGAGACAGAAGCAGGCGTGACTGTCCACAGGGACCTTGGGGGCCCAAGGGGCTGGGAAGGCTTAGGGGAACTTACAAAATAGATGTCTGTGGAGGGTGCGTCCTCCTCATCCGAGGCCTGGCTGGCAGGCTCTGAGGCCTGGCTGGTGGCATCCACTTCCACAGTGGCTGCAGCCGACGCCCCAGACAGGGGAGCCTCCACTCTGGAGACACAGGGCAGAGGTGGGGTCCTAGGTGGCTCTGTGCACATGCCACCCTCCCAGCCTTAACTGGATCAACCAACTCCCTCCCTCCCTCCAGATTAAGGGACCCTGGGTTTTTTTTTTTGTTTTTTTGTTTTTTTTTTTGTGGTTAGGAGAGTTATCTGTGCTGTCCAGTTCCACCAAGATACAAGCAGTGTCATCCTTGAAGAGGGACCCAGGAATGAGAAAAATGCCCCTATCAGATTGTTCTGTATGCAAGTCTGTGAAACACAGTCTCTCTTCAGAGCGCAGCTATCCTGGAACTTGCTCTGTGGACCAGGCTGGCCTTGAACTCAGATCCTCCTGTGTCTAAAGGCATGCCTTACTATGCCCAGCCTATGGGGGTGTTTTCTTGGTTGACTGATGTGGGAGGGTCCTACCCACTGTGAGCGGGGTCACCCCAGCAAGGCTGAGTAAGAAAGCTGGCAGAGCCCTAGGCAGCACCCTCCACGAGCTCAGTTCCTGCCCGGTTTCTCTCCTGGTGAAGTGTGGCATGTGGCGGGAGATGAACCCTTCCTCCCCAAGCTGCCTGTGCTCATGGTGTTTATCACAGCAGAAGCCTTGACTACACCACCCTGCCTCGGCCTCCCCAGTGTTGGGGTGACAGGTGTGCACACCCTTGGATCACTAGACAAGTCTGGGGGCCCCCGTGTCTAACAGCAGCAGGCCTGGGAAGGCGTCCTCTGTGGGGCAACAGTGACAGACACACATCTCTAGATATGGTAAAGTCATCACCCCTAAATGGGGAAGGCACTCACTCACCCTGCACCCTGCTCCTGGGGGACCACAATCCCCACATCACACACTGGCTCCACCTGGACTGTTATCTTCTGTAGGTCCTCCACATGGGGCTCCTCCTGGGGCCTGAAGAGGAAGGCCCAGCTCAGTTTCCTCCCCAACCCCAGAGCTGCCTGCAATTCCTGGTCCCTGGGGGTCCTAGTCTGGGAACAGAAGAAGCTGCTGGGTCCTGCTGTGGTCTGTGGGGGTGTCTGTAGCACAAGCAGGTGGCCAAGTGGCCAGCAGCCCACACGCTGGGGAGCTGGGTACTGCTGGGTATCTGGACCTGAGATGCAGGAGTTTCGGAAGGCTCTGGAAGCCAGCCAGGCCTGCAGTGTCTATGAGGAGAAGCCTGGAGCTCAGTGCCTAACGCTGATGCCTTTGAAGGTGGATGGGGAAACAGGGAGAGGGGACTCACCGGCCATCCTGGCCTGAAGACTGTGTGCGCCGCCTGTGGGGAAGGAACACGAGTGACTGGGACCCACTGTCAGAGCTGCAGAGACAGGGGCTGTGCAGCCTCTCCTAGAGCTCCACCCACCTGTACCGGGGCTGCTCTGACGTCTCGGAAGGAGAGCGCTCTGGGATGGAGAGGGAAGTGGACGACAGGGTGGTGGCAATGGAGGCCGTGGTGGCTTCTTCAAAGGATGGTGGGGTGCAGGGCAGGAGGTCGGGCCGGCCTGGGGGGGCAAGTCCAAGCGATTGGGGTGCCATCTCCCTCCCACTTGCTCAGCCTTGGGAGCTGGCCTTCTTCCTGCTCCTGCCTTTCAGATTCTCCATCCTAACTCTGTCTGAAGCCCCTAGCCAAGACCACCTGATGCCTGCAGGTGCTCCGCACTGTTCCTCTGCCTCTCGCTACCCCCAGACCATGTCTGTACTGCACCCCAGGTTCCTTCAAGGTCTGGTTTCCTTGATGCCCAGACCACAGGCTGACAGGTCACCTTCATCTTCCAGCGTGGGGTAGCTGCGGGCCCCCCGCAGGTCATACTGTGCGTCTTCTCTCTCACTGGGGATCTGGCTAGCTGAGAAAGCCGCCGTAGGTCCCAGGGGCTTGACTGCCAGCAGGGCACCACGCCCTTTCTTGGATGGAGAGGACTTCAGGGCTGCAGGGTGAAAAGGGCAGGAGTTGGCTGCTGAGGTGGCCTTGGACTCTTCCCCTCATTCATTGCTTGTCCCTCTGGATGACCCTGCCTCATCAGGGCCCCTCCCCAGACATCCTGCTGCTGGGCTATGATCTGGGGAAGTGCTGCTTCTCTCTGGGTCCAGTGCCCAGGGCTGGCACTCACATGAGCTCACTGGCTGACTCTGCACTGTCCCCAACCCCAGCCAGGGACTCTCTGTCCTGTGTTCCCTCCCACAGGCCAGGCTCACATGAACTCTTCCTGAAGACTGTGCTACTCATGAACTTGAAGAAGCGCTCGGCATAGAAGCTGGGCCGGTGGACGGAGACAGTGTCCTAGGAAAGCACGGGGTGGGTGGGGATGGGAACAGTATCACTGGAGGACATACCACTAGCCTTTTGCTTGTTTGCAGACACAAGGCCGTTATGTAGCCCAGGCTTCTGCCTCAGCCCCTTCAGAGTTGGGACGGCAGGCATGCGTCACCATGACACTGCACATGCTCTGTCTTGTGACCCCTCGCAGAGTTCTCTCTTGGAGCCGTATTCTAGGATTCTATGGGCAGTCTTGAGCAAATGAGTAAGAATCCCTGAGGCAGGGCTGTGTCAATGAGGCCCCCAGGAGCTTGTCATGTAAAGAAACCCTTCCCAGCACTCCTGTGGAAAGCAGGCCGGAGGCCAGCTATGAGCTGTGGGGTCCTGTGTGTCCCCTGCTGTCTTGGCCTGGCCTCCCTGGGGCAGTGAATGAATGAATGTGATGGCACTCACCCCGTCATGGACGAGGGCCTTCCAGGTGTGTTCTAGCTTCTTGATGAACCTGGGGACAAACAGGACTCAGAAGGTCAGCCTGCTGCACGAGGCAGGGCTGGGAGGGACCTGGCCAGGCTGAGCTAATAGAGGCTGGGTCCTGAGGACGGCAGCCTGAAGGTTATGGTTGAGTAGGCTGAGGTGAAGGGAGGGAGGGCATATGGGCATGACCAAGGAGGGTGCCCAAGGTCAGGGAGGATGAGGTAGGTGTGGCTACTCTTCCAGGCGTGGCCTTTTACCTGTAGGATTGTAGGATGTCAATGATTCCAATGTGCAGTAGCAGCCGTTCCCCACGCCCGTTCACAGCCGGGATCCCACCCATCCTGCAGAGAGGCTCAGGATCAGCCAAACACAGAAGACCTGGCCCACAAATCTGGGACTTCCTTCCTGACGGCTGCCCCGGGGTCCAGGCTGAGCAGACATAGCACACCTCCATGCGCGCAAGCACACTGCACCCAGGGCAGAGCAGGCTGCCTCGCACATCCTAAGCTGTTAATCACACCACACTGGCCACCAGGCGGCCCAGTCCAGTTACTGATACCCCTTGATGCCACAGCCGAAAGTCCTATAGCTGGAGATGAAGCCCCACCAGTCGGCTCACCTGGTCCCCGCGGGGCCCCACGCAGACCCTACAAAAGCCGAGATGGTCTCAGGGGGGGCAGCCTCACAGGGCCTTTGCTCACCCTTCTCCCTCTACAGGTGACAGAGCTGCAGCCAACAGTCATCACGCCAAGTCAGCATCACTGGGCCTCATCCCGAAGGCTGTGACCGACAGCTCTCCACACACTAGAGACTTTGGACCCATAGTAGGGAACCTGAGGGGCGAGGCACCCTCCCTTTCAGGGCCCTGGGGTGGTAGATGAGAAGACAGGGTTCTGAAGGTCTCCTGCTGGGTCACTACACAAAGGCCATTGTCCCTCTTTTTAGACTGAGTCTCACTATGCAGTCTTGGCTGGCCCGGATCTCTTAGATTCCCTGCCCAGCGCCACTGCCCCCTGGAGCCAGGGCCTGTAACTACACACACAGCCCGTCTCTGGAGATTGCCGGCTACATGGGCGTGCGCAAGACACAGCCCCCACGAGAAAGGTGGATGGAGCCAGCTCTGGGTGCCCCGTGACCACACTTACGTGTCATCTGTCTCAATGGCCTCCCCACGGGCTGCGCCACCCTGGATGGACTCCATGGCCGTGGAGTATAGGGCCTTCTGTGCCACCGGCCGCTTCTCATCTGCCGTGCTCCGAGCACCTTCGGCCTGGCGCTCACGCTCCTGCTGGTCGATGTTGTGCACACCCAGCAGGAGGCTGTAGTCCATGATCTTGAAGCTCTCTAGCACCTGGTGCCGGGGACATGGGTCAGGGGACAGGTGGCCCAGTTACCAGCCCAAACTCAGCGCACTCTCAGATCTAGGGCTCAGACCAGGAGGACACACTCAGTGCCCCTGGGGGGGGGTCTCCCAGGGCTGGAAGCCAGGCGCCTGGTCTGGTTCCTTCTGGGAGTCTGGGAGCTATGGGCAGTGAGAAGACACAGTGTGACGGCCAGTGGGCCCTTCTAGTCTCTGCAAGGAACAGGAATGTAGAAACTCCATTTAGGCAGGCCTTGTTCAGCATGCGCCTTTGGTTCCAGCAAACGTGAGACAGAGGCAGGTAGATCTCTGTGACTTTTAAGTCCAGCTTTGTCTACATAGCAAGTTTCAGAATGGCCTGGGTTACACAGTGAGAACCTGTCTCAAAAAAAACCCCACATAAACAAAAAAACAAAAAAGCTGGGCAGTGTTGGCACATGTCTTTAATCCCAGCACTCAGGAGGCAGAGGCAGGTGGATCTCTAAATTTGAGACCAGCCTGGTCTACAGAGCAAGTTCTAGGACAGGCTCCAAAGCTACAGAGAAACCCTGTCTCGAAAAACAAAACACAGAACAAAAGAAAATTATTTTGCCTTATTTTTCAGAAAAAGGTTCATGTAGTCCATGCTGGCCTCAAAGTTGCTATGTAGCTCAGGCTGATCCTCCTGAGTACAAGCCTGTGCCACCACACCTGGTTTCTGCAGCAGTGGGATGGATCAGGGCTCCAGCATGCTGGGCAGAGGCCCTGCCCACTGAACCCTGCTTCCGGCTAGCTCTTGTTTCTTGGTGTGTGACACTGGGGAAGGAGGCTAACTAGCCCCTGTGCTAGCTAAGCGCTAACCACTGAGCTAATCTCAGCCCTGTCTTCATTTTTAAGAGGTTCTAGTTAACCTACCTAGGCTTTGACTAATTCCCCAGCCTGAGTGATCGTGATCAATCCTCCTGTCTCAGGCTCCCGTGCAGGAACAACAGAAGTCACCAGAGCAAACTAATTCCACTCTTGAGCCTAGCAGGGCAGCTCAGGGTGAGAGGGACGGAGTAAGGGGGTCGTGTTTACCAGGCAGTCACGCTGCAGTGTCTTAACCAGGGCTCCAAAGGTGTCAGCGTCCAGCAGCAGCCCCTCGGGCATGTCCTGCATGAAGTCCAGGTCCTTGTAGGTGGGCAGGCTCTTCTCCTTCTCCTTCTTGCTTGCCCTGCGCTTGTAAGTGGAGCCCTTGAGGTCAAATTTGAGGTGCATCTTGACGACCCGGGGCAGCACATTGTTCATGACCACCACACGGATGTTCTTGCCGCCCGACTGGACGCAGTACAGTCCGTAGAACTTGGGCAGCAACGTGCGCGGGTTCTGGTTGAGGTTCTGCAGGGCGAGGCGACAAGGAGCTGTCAAATGGCCATGGACCTCCATAGTCAAGCCTCATCCCTGGATCTCAGAAGAGTGGGAGGCACATGCCTTGACTTCCAAACCATCCACCCCAGCCCCTCACTGGGGGATTCTGAGGAGACTCCACCCTGATCACACCCCCAGTCCTCTCATCTAATGTTTCTGTTTTTATTGGTTTTTTTTTTTGGGGGGGGTGTTTCAAGACAGGGTGTCACCAGGTGGTACCACACGCCTTTCATCCCAGCAATTGGAAGGCAGGGGCAGGAGGATCTCTGTGAGTTTGAGGCCAGCCTGGTCTACAAAAGCAAGTTCCAGGACAGGCTCCAAAGCCACAGAGAAACCCTGTCTCGAAAAAAAAAAAAAAAAAAAAAAAAAGAAAGAAAGAAAGAAAGAGAAAATACAGGACAGGGTTTCTCTGTGTAGCCCTGGCCGTCCTGGAACTCACTCTGTAACCCAGTCTGGCCGTGAACTCACAGCAATCCTCTTGCTCCTGCCTCCCACCACCACCGCCCCGTTCTCATCTAGCTCTAGTTTTATTTTTGTGCATGTGTATATACACATGCCGTATCTGTGCTGTGTATATACGCATGCCGTATGTCTGTCTGTGTATAAACACATGCTCTATGTCTGTGCTGTGTATATACGCATGCCCTATGTCTGTACTGTGTATATACGCATGCCGTATGTCTGTCTGGTGCTGTGTATATACGCATGCCCTATGTCTGTCTGTGTATATACGCATGCCCTATGTCTGTGCTGTGTATATA